>OX465289.1:54254887-54769887 GCA_949987695.1 Merzomyia westermanni | reverse complement strand
ACCAATGTAAATAAACTGAAGCGGGCCAAATACGTGCTTTTTATGCAGGGGCATATTTGGCTTAGTGTTGTGTCTGTAATAATGCTTAAAAAAATAGCTAAGTAGGCCGAAAGTATGCTCACATGTTTAAAAACATAGTAAAGTAGGCCGAAAGAATGCTTGCTTTCATATTTTGCTTGGGTTACCATGGCGAAGTTTTAATTGTGATAACTAGTAATCAAAGAAATCACTTGATTCTAGAAAGTTGATACCCAGAAACAGATTTTATTGCAAACCACAGACAGGGTTCTAAAGATTTTGCTTACCTTTTCGGGGGCACTTACAAAAGTTATTTTGGATGGTAACTCTTCAGTTATTATTTAAAGAACACAAGATAAATTTTGCTTCGGACCAAACCTGTTAAATAATGATGACTAATCGCATTACCGGTTTGATTAATTATTTTCTTGAGAATCTATTTAATGATTAATTAACATTACTTTCAACCTTTTATGATTATTTTCCAATTAAAAAATTAATAAATAAAAATCATGATTTTTTACGATTATTAAAAAAATCAAAGATAATAAAAAACAAGTAAGGAAGTCTAAGTTCGGGTGGAACCGAACATTATAAACCTAGTGGGATCTATTATGTCATCCCAATTTACGCAGGTCTATTTTAATACTTTTAGTTCGTATTTGCGTTCAAATAGACAGACGGACAGACAGATAGACGTATCGAGAGACGAACATGCCTACATCGACTCAGCTCATCCTCCTGATCATTTCAGTATAATTTTTGATGGGACTATATCTTTTTCTTCTCATATGTACAAACATTTCATGTTCATGAAAGGTATAAAAATCAAAAAAGATATGCAACTTCGCTTTTGCAGTGGGGTATTAACTACTTGCCCGGATATTTTACTTTTCATCCTGAACGTTTTGATATACATTAATAAATATATATCTCGTTTCGTTTATGCCGAATAAAGTAATATACCTTGTGTGCGTAGCAAAAATAGATATAAACAAGTAAGGAAGTCTAAGTTCGGGTGGAACCGAACATTATATACCTATAAGTGATCTATTATATCATCCCAATTTACGCAGGTCTATTTTAATACTTTCAGTTCGTATTTGCGTTCAAATAGACAGACAGACAAACAGAAAGACGTATCGAGAGACGAACATGCCTACATCCACTCAGCTCATCCTCCTGATCATTTCAGTTTAATTTTTGATGGGACTATATCGTTTTCTTCTCATATGTACAAACATTTCATGTTCATGAAAGGTATGAAACTCAAAAAAGATATATAACTTCGCTATTGCAGTGGGCTATTAACTACGTGCCCAAATATTTTGCTTGTGTGTTTCCCGATTTGGCTAATTTTTGGCAGGAGTATAATACATACTAATGAGAAGCAGCTGACCAATTTTCATTGAAATATCAAGATAGAATTATAAGCGATTGCCTTTGAAAATAGCAGAAATTTTGCGGCCGAGTTTTTCTTGAAAAGCTTATTATGTGTGCAAAATCTGATTGATATAACTTGCTTAGTTGTAGAAATATCGCTTTTTAAATTTTACAAAAAAAAATTTTTCAGAACTATGTTCAAAAAATGGGCGTGGACTTTAGCCGATTTCGCCCATTTTTACAGCAAACAGTTAGCTTTATATGTAGAACATTATCACCAAATTTCGTTTCGACAAATCAATTTTTGGCGGAGTTATGGCATAAACAGTTTTGTGGAATAGTCCACTATAAAAGAGGCGGGGCTATTTTCGAAAATTTTGAGTTGTTGGATTTCTTTGTTTACGGAAACTTTAAAAGTCAAATATAAATGATGTAAAGTTATTTTAGGCAAAGTTATTGCCTATTTAATATATCTACGATCCTCTTCAAAATCTTTCATATAAAAGTGGGCGTGGACCTTAACCGATCCCACTCATTTTTTCCTGGATTATTCCTTGCATACCTGAAAACCTGCGTGCTGAATTTCGTTTCGATATCTTGAACGGTTTTTTATTTATGATTAATATTATTTCTAAATTTGACTTAATCAAAAGTGGGCGGTGCCACGCCCATTTTCAAAATTTCTTAAAAAATTTATTTTATACCTCAATCTCAATGTAGCCACCAAATTGTATCCTTATAGGTGTATTATGTACTGAGTAATCACTTTTTTTGTGTTTTCGAAAATATTCTATGTATAAAAAGTGGGCGTGGTTATTATCCGATTTCGCCCATTTTAAATAGCGCTCGGAGATGAGTGCCAAGGAACCCGCATACCAAATTTCATTGAGATATCTCAAAATTTACTCAAGTTATCGTGTTCACAGACGGACGGACGGACGGACGGTTTCTCTTTTCGTCCTGAACATTTTGATATATATAAGTCAATATCTATCTCGATCCGTTAATGCCGTTACGCGACTAAAGTTAATATACCTTGCGAAGCACTACTAGGTATAAAAAATTATCAAAAAAAGTGGGTTTGATTACTTTTGATTACTGAAGAAATCAAAAATAATCCAAAAAAATAATCAAAAGTAATCAAAACAGCTTTTTTTGATTTTTTTTGTTTCCTTTTTTATGTTTATTTTTGATGACTTTTAATTATTATTTTTTTTCTAATCGTTATCAATTAATAATTGCTTTTTCTTGAAAAACAATTAAAATAATCATTGCCAATTAAAAAAGCCGTCTAATTAATTGAGAACTGAAAAGTAAAGTCCTCTCTCGACGAACGAAAATAACACTCTATAAGTCACTCATCGCACCCGTCCTGCTATATGGTGCAGAAGCGTGGACACTAACAACGCAGACGCCGATATAGTTCAGCGAATTAAGCCCCGGCGGCTTCGCTGGCGAGGCCACGTTGTGCGAATGAGCGAAGATGCTCCAGCCCAGAAGGTATTCTTATCGGCACCCGCCGGTGGAAGCAGAGGAAGAGGGAGACCACCACTCCGATGGAAGGACCAAGTGGAGACCGATTTGCGATCCCGAGGTGTTTCCGATTGGCGCCAGTTGTCGCAACGAAGAAACGACTGGCTAGCTATGTTGGAGCGTGAAAGTCGCCTAGGCAGTTAGATGACTATTTAAAGAAAGAAGAAGAATTATTTGATTACTTATCAAATGGAACAGGTCTGCTTCAGACTAATAAAATCGACCAAAGAAGAAAATCCAAGGGTTGCTAATGAATCTGGCTTTATCTATCATCTTGTTGTTGTAACAGCATTATTAAAGTAATGTGCCTACAGGAAAAGCCTCTGGAGTAAAGCACAATCCATGCAGTGAAGCCGGCGCACTATTTTCATTTTTTTCTTGTCCTTTGTCTAGGTGAAACTTGTGCTAGCCCAACTTCGAAGGGAAGAATTTTTAAATCAATTGAACCTTCGGGTCGACTTACCTTGCTGATCTGTTTTCCAAAAAATGTTTGAAATTGAAAGTGTATCAAACGCACAGGAAGCAGTAGATTGGTAGTGAGAGGTTAAAAGCTTTCAAACCTACTTTTCTGCTGAACAGTTCAATACTGATCTTAACTACTTTTGATTTCGAGCCCTATACCACGACGGGTATGACAAGAGGTAATAGAGCGAGATCCTTGTTCTTTAAAATAAGGATTTTTTTAAAAGAAGAGACTCCGTTCTTCTTCTAGGCTGACATTCTTTCAAACTAGAGCACTAGATAACAATTGGGGGGTTGCATTCAAATACATCTGATGACGCGTAGATAAAATTGAATGGCATATATACCAGCTCGGGCATTTCCTTATTGTCAGTGAGAGCGATACGAATGGTCGTCGTTCTAAACGCTCCTACATTAAAAGGTAAACGAGCTAGATCTTACCCAGCATAATCTTCGGGGCAAGCTTAAACATTATCTTCCAGAATTCACTCTTAAATTCGACATTTAAGGTTACATGCACCTTACCTGTAGAGTAGGACGGAAGACTTGGATATCGTGACATCAGCGCTGACTGGGGCCAGATGGGAATCGCACTAGCCAACCAACCAACCAAGACTTTTAACGTATAAAATACTTCTCTGTGGGTACGCAGTTTAAGGGAGAGGAATACCCACCAGCCCTCGCGCAACAACCATAGAGAGATATACATCACAAACAACCCAGAGCTACAAGTTAACCACGTAGGTGCTGCTCGATTACATTTGCAGCGGTCACCTCCACCATGTAATGACTAAGCGTAGCTCTTGTATCCTTCTTACACACATCACCAAGTCAAATTATGATTCGAAAAGTGCTGGCCTATTATTGGTTTATGTTTTTTAGCCAAATTTTATTGGATTTCTGTGTTTACTACTTCATATTGCATTTACTGTTTATATTATTTTACGGCTATTTATTTTTCCTTCTTCTATTTGATTGACTAAATACCAAACCATATTTCGTTTCTTTTCGCCACTTATCAGTGGACAAGCATATCCTTACACGCCATTTTCCATCTTGTTCAAATCAATATGACATTGCCTACCCTTAGGCGCACATCCGACACATTGACCAGCGCATTCACTCGAATGTTTATTTAATTTTTTCATTTATTTGGAAAAAAAAAATATTTATTGGTGTCTATATATGTTTATTAGTATCGCTGAGCATGGGTACTACTTGGGATAACAAATCACTTTGTTTACAATTCCCTCTCATGCGCCTAAAGATAGACTACAGCTGGCGGCACAATCTTCATGCTCAGTCACGTTTGGGGCTTACTCTTCTACTTGCTTTATACTTCCTCTGCTTGCAGGCAGCTATTTACTGATATCGTTAACAATTGTCTTGCATAAGTACGAGCCAGCTGTTTATGAGTATATCCTGACTATGCGAAAGTGCCTCTTCCTCGTTCATTGCTTGCGTAAGTAGCACTTTCACAACATCGCTACTGGCTCCTATGTTGCCTTGGCGGCGACAATGAAGTTCAACAAAAGTGAAAGCCTTAGACAATGACTGAGTTGGGTTGCCAAGAAAATCTTCGCAAGCAAGCTGCCAGCCACCAACGACACCAGAGCAATCGTTGGTTGTGTGCGCGGCATCTTATGAAAGTAGTGCATGAAGTCCAATAAAAATGAATGTGCTATAAGCTCAAGTGGTGTTTTAAGCATCCTTAGGAATCACAAAAACGTGCAAAACAGCGAAGGAGCCGAACCGAAACGCAAGACGTCATAGCGAAGAAAAACAGAAATATGTAAATATAAGGCAGACTATCATCATTCCCGTCAAAATTGATAAACAAGAGCTGGGCTAAACTTTTCTTTGGAATTTTATGTAAATTTTCTTCTTCTCGCTGAACAGCAATTCAGGCTCAACGAAAAATAATAGCAACAAATAACCGTTGACTTTATGCAAAAACATATCTCCCTCCCTGTTGTTATTTTGTTTACTGTTAATGTCATTGACCAGCGCATTCACTCGAATGTTTATTTAATTTTTTCATTTATTTGGAAAAAAAAAATATTTATTGGTGTCTATATATGTTTATTAGTATCGCTGAGCATGGGTACTACTTGGGATAACAAATCACTTTGTTTACAATTCCCTCTCATGCGCCTAAAGATAGACTACAGCTGGCGGCACAATCTTCATGCTCAGTCACGTTTGGGGCTTACTCTTCTACTTGCTTTATACTTCCTCTGCTTGCAGGCAGCTATTTACTGATATCGTTAACAATTGTCTTGCATAAGTACGAGCCAGCTGTTTATGAGTATATCCTGACTATGCGAAAGTGCCTCTTCCTCGTTCATTGCTTGCGTAAGTAGCACTTTCACAACATCGCTACTGGCTCCTATGTTGCCTTGGCGGCGACAATGAAGTTCAACAAAAGTGAAAGCCTTAGACAATGACTGAGTTGGGTTGCCAAGAAAATCTTCGCAAGCAAGCTGCCAGCCACCAACGACACCAGAGCAATCGTTGGTTGTGTGCGCGGCATCTTATGAAAGTAGTGCATGAAGTCCAATAAAAATGAATGTGCTATAAGCTCAAGTGGTGTTTTAAGCATCCTTAGGAATCACAAAAACGTGCAAAACAGCGAAGGAGCCGAACCGAAACGCAAGACGTCATAGCGAAGAAAAACAGAAATATGTAAATATAAGGCAGACTATCATCATTCCCGTCAAAATTGATAAACAAGAGCTGGGCTAAACTTTTCTTTGGAATTTTATGTAAATTTTCTTCTTCTCGCTGAACAGCAATTCAGGCTCAACGAAAAATAATAGCAACAAATAACCGTTGACTTTATGCAAAAACATATCTCCCTCCCTGTTGTTATTTTGTTTACTGTTAATGTCTTTGCATGTTTTCGAACTTTTATCAAGATTTTTTTATGTTATCGATAAGCTCGTTAGAAAGACCAAATACAAAATTTCAATGAATCTGCTGAGATGTCAAAATAATTAAGAATTTGTTTATGACTTGAATTGTTTAGATTAAAAAATACAAATATAAAGAGAGGGGTATGAATTCAGATACGAAATTAATATCTTGCACTTGATAAGTAATACTGTGTTCAGTATAATAGTAGTGAAATTAAAATGGATATCCCTCGACGAAATAAGAAAAAGCTGTGATTTTAATAAATTTCATTTAAAATATAGCGAATTCCATAACAAAATCCACATAAAAAGAAATCTTAAAGTGTACACAAAGTTCAGCAAAGTTAATTAAACATTAAAATATGACCATCAAATTCTTAAAGTTTTGTAGACCAATCAATTTTTTACCATTGTGCATAGAACTCACTCAAAAAATTTCCATGAATTTTCAAAATTTTTTTCGTCAAGGGTGTAAAAAAAAAATACCCAACATCCTTGAGGAAAAAAATTCTAAAAATTCAGAGTAAGTTTGGTGGTACTTCTTACTTGCACATTAATTAAAATTTAATGAGCTACAAAACTGCGTACTCAAAAGCATTCTGAAAATTCTGCCTAAAAATATTGAAATTTTAATAGAGATTTTTAATCGTTTAATTAACTTTCCTAAACTTTCTGTAAACTTCAAAATTTGTTTTATGTGGTCTCTGTAATGGAATTTGATATTTTAAATAAAAATTATTGAAAACTCAACGTCGAATATTCAATTAAATTTCACTAATATTATATTGAACACAACTGTAGGTGTATGACGACATCGCTCAGTATCTTATCGAAAACACTATATTCATTTTGCTTCTTTTGAACTGAAGAGATTCAGAAGTATATCCAGTAAATTTAAAATGAAACTCAAACAGGCTTTCTTTGGTCCATTAACCCTAAATTTATCGCCAAGTCGGTGTACCTGCAGAGTAACTTATAGTCACAAAACTTCGTTGATTTTTTATAAAAGAGATACTGACTAAGGATAATCACTTTTGTATATACTTTGTATCTCTTTGTTATACCAGGACTTCCAGGAACAAATTAATTTTTCTGACTTTCTTGAGAAAAGTCCTATAATAACTTACAAGCCCGGACTTTTTTTCTCGCCAGCAATAAAAGTTATTTTTGTCCATATATTTTTCGAAGACAGAATAAAAGTACTTTCGAATACCTACCAAACTGATAATCTAAATTGAATAAATTTGGTATCATATGAAAGAGGATTGAAAAAACTTTCAGATTAGGATATTTAAACAAAAGTTGCCACCAAACTATCAATTTTTTTTTAAGTAAGAATTTTTTTTGTGGCCGAGATAAAATTCCTTTGCCGAAACTAACCAAGGGTGTTTTTCAAATTAAATAAATTTAGTATCGAATGACAGATGATTGAAAAACTTTTCAAACGCTAGTATTCTATCAATCATAAAAACGTTGAAAGAAGATTTTTGATCACGGTAATAGTCTTCACCTTATACTCCTTCCAAGAGATCCAGAGTTTAAAACCCCTAACCTCGGAATTGTTGGAAATGCTTATGAATTGAATGCATACATACTAGGGCGGAGGTTAAAAATTTACTACCCAACAAGATATAAAAATAATTAATATGATACCAAAAATCGATCCATCTAAATTTTTATAATTTCTATAGAGTTTACAGTTTTCAATAATATAAGATAATAAAAACCCAGAGTATACCGAAAAAAAATTAAAAGATCATATCTCGAGAAAACCAAATTTTAGCAATTGTCATGTTTATATATTGTTCCTTATACACTATATATTACATAAAAAAATAACTGAAATCTGAACTCATTAACTCAAGTGGAGTCACCTGTAAATTAAAAAATTTTGCAGATATTATCTTGCCCTATCACAATCTTTCCTTCAATTGAAAATATACTACTTTGCTATAGTTCGACGAAATAAGAAAAAGCTGTGATTTTAATAATTTTCATTTAAAGTATAACAGAAACCACCTAAAAAGAAATTTCAAAGTCAAAGTTAAAAAATTTTAAAATTTTTTGGCAGAGTTTCCAGAAAATTTTTGAGTACGTAGTTTTGTAGATCAATAAATTTTAGTATCACATTGTGCAAGTTAGAACTCGCTTTTCCTGAATGTTTAGAATTTTTTTCGTCAAGGGTGTTGAGTGATTCCTTCCATGCAACGCATGAAGAAAAATTAATTTTGTATGGAAAAAAATACCCAACATCCTTGACAAAAAAAATTCTAAAAATTCAATGGAAATTTTGAGGTACTTCTAACTTGCAAATTATTATGCTGAAATTTAATGCGTTCTAAAGTCTTTTGAAAATTCTGCCCAAAAATATTTAAATTATGATGTAAATTTTTAAAAGTTGAATTAACTTTCCTGAACTTTGTGTAAACTTTGAAATTTCTTTTTATGTGGTTTCTGTTATTCATATTTTTATATTTTAAATGAAAATTATAAAAAACATGGCTTCTTTTCATTTCGTAGAACGGTATCCAATTTAATTTCACTACTATTATATTTAACAAAACTAAAGATATCTTACCACAGAACTTTGCTATCATTTCTTATAAGTCGTTGAAGTTAAGGATTAGCTGGAAGGCTTTTCAGCAAAAATTAATCTCCTTTGTATATGCCGTTTGGAGCCCGGCGCAAAAATCTCTTAGGAGGTTTATGATGATATACCTGGTGTATAGCGCGCCATACATTTATTTTGATTTTAGCTATGCAATCCGTAATACCAGTCTTAAACACTGATTAAATGCACTTTTAACATTATTTTATTATCATAAATTATAATCGTCTATATACGTACTCCTGATATTTGATTCGCTGTACGTCTCTTTAACCTGCTTTGACGCGATTGCGACTCTGATTCAAAAAAAATCAAATTCCAAAAATGCAGTCCCCATGTCTCGCTCTTCATTTTCCTCTTTATCTCGCTGTTCCTTCCCCCACACGCCATGCCCCATACTTTTTGTTCTTTCTTTCCATCGAGTTTCCCTTCAACTCCAAAACAAACACATTTCTTAGTTGTCAGGTCAGTCAATATCTTTACAACCAAGTAAAATAACTATCTTTCCTTTGATTGACATCGATACTTTTCCATACATCACAGGATATATATAAGATTTCTCTGATAATATTTTCTAAAAAAAATAACTTAGTACCAAATTTGTATCAATTTTCAAAATAATAGCTATAACTAGGCGAATCTTGGTTATATTCACATTTTAAGGCGCAACATAAATTTCTATTTTTGATCTCGATTCTGCAGAGCCACATTATGTACTAGCAAAGCTGGGTATATGGTATATATTTTTTATATTATATTATTTACCTTACATTGCAACAACTATTTAATTAACTTCGGCTTAAACTACTGTTCAATAAAAAAGATTTGCTTGTCAGCAGTCACCTGGAGTTTTCTTAAAATTCAAGCACATTTAACACCCCGCCCACGGTCTCATTCCATCGTTTCTCTATGTTAACCATAATAAAACTTCAGACTTTGAGTACCAACAAGTTCCTGTACAAAATAGAATCCCCGTTTTATCAAGTTTTTTGTTTAACCTCGCTGAATGCGAAGCGCTCTTGATTTACCCATCTTTTGAATTTGTTTTTTATACTTAGCTGTGGCATGGTTCAAAAACTGATAAAAAGTATAATTTAGATACCTCCTGAGCTACTCCTTCAATTTACTTTGGATTGAGAAGTAAAAGGTTAGTTAATAGTGCCAAAGCCATATCCATATAAAACAGCCGATCCAACCAACGTTATGAAAATCTTTAGCTCTGTTCGGCGAGCATAAAAACTTTTACAAAACTTGCAAATTAAAGAATAAAAAAAAAACATTATAAAATTTTTCCTGAATAGTGTTCGGCGACATAAAAAAATGTTGCAGGGAGAGAGAGCATCTTGACATTTCAATAGGAGAGGAAGTTGCGCGAAACAACAACAAAGTCTTCAAACTTAGAGTTATTAGCCAATAAAAACAGTAACAGCTGGTTTGCTTGCAAGTTTTTACAAATTCCTGTCCGCCGAAAACTTTTTACTTTTTGCGTTTCGAGAGAGTTTTTTTTTCAGTATTTGCTTACTGATAGTTCTATGCACGTTTAGTCGTCCACCAGACCTAATGTAATAGATTAATGGTTTTATACCATAACACTTTAGCGAACCAATTTATTTTTTAATTTCCGATATATCCATAACCTATAGATTTTTGAGTTGGCAAATTTATTAACTTTTTCGAACTTTTGTTTTTCGTTTTCGATTCGTTTTGATTTTGTAAGTTATTAGTTGTGTTCTTCATCACACATTTTTTTGCATTTTCCTACTTTTTATGAAATCGACATCTTTTTAAGGTTAGGTCACGAACAATCGATGACAATGTTGTTGTTGTTGTTAACAGTGCTTCGCCCTGCCCAATGGGCTCGATCACTCTAAATTGTCATCAGGCTCTTCTAACGGAAGTCCGAGGAAATGCGCAGTTTCCACAGGGTTGGACCAGAGTGATGTGGGTGTTAGAAGAGTGGGTTCAACTGAACAGGAAAAGAGATGTATGGTATCATGAGGGGTCATACCACATGCAGGGCATGTATCGATGACAATAGACGTGGTTAAGTATATGGCATGGTTACGAATATAGCGTTATGGCACTTAAAGTATATATTCAGGTTTTTTTCCTCTCTGGACTAACAAAGTTCACACCCTATAAGTCTCACATCATAATTGTTCTCATGTACCTATGTATGACTTTTAAGTAAATAACTACCGAAAGTTAAGTTGAACACTTAGTCTCCCCATATATATATCAAATGGTGTTTAAAAAAAAAATTTTCGAATAAACTGAAATCGATATATATGGCACACCCACTCTTTTTCCAAGCAGCACAACTCGGTATATAATGTTCGCTTCCACCTGAGATAAGATTTCCTTAAGTCTTTTATTTGTTTTTGTTTTAACACTTTGCACACTTCTGACACTTTTGTTGCTTTTTTTCAATGAAACTTAAAATACCGGTGTGCCATCGTCAACGTCGTCATTTGCTACTTACCTTTTTATTCACAGGGCTGTGCTCTGAACGCCAATGTCCTAGCGTACGAAGTTCGTGTGGTAATCCTCTGGAATGGCTTTCACAAAAAGTTCGCTCACCTAGAGCACCTTTACAAAAACAACATTTTACGGAGTTACATACAAACACATAGACATATATTTGTGTGTAAATGTAGCGTAGTCGTATTTGCTGGTAACTAAATCACTATGATCAACGTGTTATCTAGTTGTCGTTTGACATTTTGGACGGCAGCAATTAATTCATTTCGTCTAATTAAGTTTCTAAATAATTTTGCTTTAATCTGCTGTGATGCTATCTAAAATTGATTTTATTAACTGACACTGATATTGGCGTAGAAATTCTAATAAAACTTCGCAACTTTAATTTTCACTTAACTTTTTCGTTGTACGTTTCTGTGCATTAATTACGAAATGATAACTAAATGTATTATAATTTATTAACCGCAAACTTAAATACTTTTTTATAAACTTCGCTTTATAAATTGTAACTAAATGATTAACACTCATTAACACAAATGAAAATTGCGGTAGGTGACACAACAATTAACATTCGCTTTTGATTGATTTGTGCGGCACAATTGCGCTCTAATTTCCCAAATTGTAGTAGATTTTGGCTTGTTAATGAACCGCTAAATAAGCGTAATCCAACTGTAAGGTACATGCGTTGGATTCTATTTTGTCACAATTTTATTATATTTACGCTAAAATTATTTACTTATGTGTACATATATGTATAACCATGCATTTTATTTGTTGTTATGCGATATATCACTACGTTAACTCACTCGAAATTCAAAACAACTTCGTTTTTACCGTCACTCGCAAACAAACCGACGTTCGACTTATCCAAAGCAACGAAGTACAATAAAACCACTGTGCATTCGGTGCTATTGGCATAGCGATGAAAACAAGCTGATTGAGACGTTGCCAGTTGGTGGGAAAGTCTGGGTATTTTCGCAATTGGGGGATTTTTAAGCTTTTCTAAAGAAAATGGAATTCAGGTAGCCTAGAGGCTTCGTCACAGTGATATTTCGCATGAACTTGCTTTCTACGCAATCTTATGCATAAAGCGGACAGCGCCACAATCATGATGCAAGATGTTGTATTCTTCTTCTTATGCTTCTTATGCAGCAAAGGTCGAAAGTTGGCAACTTTTGGCGCTGGGCTTGCTCGATCTGCTGTTCCCCATGCAAATGCATACAATCTACTCATCTGTCAATGCATACTGCTGCATTTTTACAAGATTCAAGTGTTGTCTTCAAGTCTGCCTCGACATAGGCGAAGGGGGTGAGAAGAGAGATGGAGAGTACAAGTACCTCCATAGCTTCAGGTCGTTTCAATCTCTTTCTTTCTCCCTTGTATGCCATTTTTGGTTTCAAAGTTGCTTTAAATAAAAGTGACAGATATAAACGAGTAAAGAAAACATAAAAGAGAACGCAAGCAGAATTGAATTCAACAATTTCCTGGTGTAAAAGTGAGAAATAATGCAATCGATTATTGGTGGTACTTCGTAATGCCCTATCTGTAAAGTAACTTTACCGACCAATTGCACTTTGGTTTTTCTCTTACTTTAAGGATACGGTTATAGCGATACACCAACGAAACCAATGTTTTGAGCTTAAGTTTTGAAAGGATGTCGGTAGTGAGAGGGCCCTGCAAAAAACGGAAATTATCTGTTCCATTATCCAAAGAATACTTCTTAAGGAGTATCAGAGTACTCCAAAACTGATCCTTATTCATATAAAAAGTTGGTTCAATTTACATGGCGATGTCCGCTGATCCATCTCGGAGTACCCTTTACTTTGCTTCTAAATACTCTATGGAGCACCTACGTGAGAGGACTTCCGAAATGGTGCCAAAAGGTTACTCCATGGAGTATTCTACACCGAAGCGAGACAGGAGTAGATGTACTTTTGGGAACCTTCATTTTTTACAGGGGGCTGCCACAGTACCTTAAAAGTGGTGATGTGCCTTTGACGGCGTATCTACAGATAAGATGCTTTCCTTCATATCGAGCCCTAACCGAAATTTTTGCGTAACCAAGAAAATTCTGAATATCCGTATTTTGACAGATGTCGATAATTATGTTTATTTGAAACCATCTCACAAGATATTACAACTCTAATATGTACCATTAAAAAATAAAACAAAGGCAATTATGATGTATGTAACATTTTGCTTTAAAATTTTTTATATTTGTGAACTAAAAACCCTTCTCCTGTAAAATTTTATTTTTTAAAGCTTGATATTGTGCGACATTGCTAATTCCAAAAAACTTTACACCAGTCAGGCTAGTGCCAAGAGGTGCAAGTACCTGACTGTCCCAGATCCATATCCGTCAAAGGATTTTCCACATTGGTCACACTATATATATAAAGTGGGTCTTACAATGAACGAGGGCAAGGCAAAGTATTAACTGTCACCAAATAAAGAATCGGCGCACCTCCGCCTTGCTATTGACGTTGTTGTTGTGGTAACGACAGAAACACTCCCCGAAGGTTTTGGGGAGTGTGTCGAATTAACAGTCCTTGGCCGGATTTGAACCCGGTACACTCCGGTACTTCCTTGCGGTACTGCCCGACTGTCGTGGTAGCGATTTATGACCAGTGAAACCTTCTAGGTCATGTCACCCCTAGTTCCGTAAGGAAGGATAAGATGGGTATTGAGAGGTGAGAGGCATCATATCCGTAGATCAACCATCGAGTTGCACGTCATTACCTTTGTGCATATTAGTGGCCTCTTACGACCGGTATGCCTTCCTCGGGCATATTCTAAGCCCCTAACTCGCAGGGGCATTGTCATTGACGTCACTGTTGCTATTTACAAAACTGTGAGGGACTTCATGTTTGAAAACAAGCTTAACATGGTAAGTAATGCCAGCCTACAAATTGAACAGATAATTACTAATGCAGGTATGTGCTACTTTGAACTGAGATGTAAAGTCCTCTGTATCCCACCTTTTCTGGTTTATGATTCGGAACCATGTGCAATGAAAAAAGACGGAAAAACCCTTGTAATATTGGAAAAAGAGTTATCCGGAAGATTTATTGTCCTTTCCGCTATGAAAACGGTGTATTGAAGGAGATTTGAAGATTAGGTGTGCACGCTTTGCACAGATACAATCACAGTGCAGCGAAATAAAGGCTTGGTCATGTTATGAGAATGAACAAAAAAGCATATGAAGGGTGACTTGAAACCCTTTGGTGTTTCCAGTCGGCGTCCGTCATCACTATGAAGGGACAACTGGGGTGCTTGGATATGCAAGTGCTTCAATCACCTAGATCACCAAAAAATGGTGATGATGATGCTTAGCAGATGCCGTCCAGAGTCAGAATAAGGCATTTATGCCAAATTGGAGGAACAAAATTAAAAGACGTACGCTACAAATTGAAATCAAAAGTCCAGTCGGTGATGTGTCATGGCAAATAATTATTGAATATCATTTAATGATGAGCGTTGCTGTTTCATAAGGATATAATCAAAGTTTATTGAATAAATATAGTAGCTATGCTGCGAGCGACGATTCATTAGAGCAGGTGTTTCTATCAAATTCCACCGGTAGCAACTGATAAAAATAAAACAACCATTCGTTTGACTCATCAATGACTCCTAACGATATCTTTCAGATGAATTTTGTAACATAAATACTTTTTTTTACACGTTTCAACAGGTTTGCAGAGCAAGCCTATAGCAAAGTACTTTGATAATTTCTAACATTTCTACTCAGAAAAAAAAATATTCTGTTAAAGTATTGATAGGAAAGTTTATCTTTTACTAAGGGTCAATATTTTCTTAATCACCAAAGCTGTATCTCTTACTACCTTAACTTTTGAGTGTAAATAGAAACAAAATAAATCTGAAGTTTGATTTCAAGACGCCTAGTATTTATATATTAATAAAAAAGTTGGTAATTTCTTTTCGGCAAATAGTTCAGACTAGTGTTTTCGTAAAAAGCAGCAACCTTAACACGCGCTTTATTTTCAATATAATATTCTTATCTTCAATGTCTAAACATAAGTAATCTCGGGTATCAATTTTTCATTTTCTCAAAAACTATGATATATGTATATATATATGTGAACAAAATTCCAAACCAACCCAAGTTAATAGTGCGTTATCGGTAACCTTAAAACAGCTGTAACGATTTAAAGCTGATTAGTTTTTTTGTTTACTCCATTTCTGGACATTTTGGTATTTGTTTATTTTGTTTAAATTTTTTTTTTTTTTTTACAGCCAGATTTTGCAATATTTAGTAATTTGGGCCTCAGACTTATTTATTTGCTCAAAATGGAGTGCATAAAAGTTTTTACAGTAAGCCAGCTGCTTATGGTTACTACAAAAATAATCGATGGCAAAATATCGTACATGGTTACGATAAGGACCCATGGTCTGAGCTTAAAGTAAATGTGCTGTTTAATGATAAGTAAGTTGGCTTAGCTATTTTGTTTTTAATAACTTAATTTTCTCAAAAACTGCTAAAGATATGAACAAAATTCCTAAAGCATTTGAGCAGGGGGATATCAAAGTAAAAAATGGGGATTATATAGCTTAATCACGGAGCTATTAGCGGTTCAAAAACCCAATCAAATAGATTATTTTAGGTGACAAGCAGAACAAAAGATTCAAGATAGCTAAAAATATTTATTACGGGAAGTTTAATTATTACATGATCTGGTAGCCTCATAGCTTGTTTGGCATTGCCAGCTGGAAATCAGCACCGGAAACGAAAGCAAAGGCGGAAATGGCTATCAAGTGTAATTTCAACACAAAAGCATATATAAAGAACTCACCATATAAATACTGTTGTATTAATATTAACTACCTAATTTAGAGATTTCTATAGTAGGCAGGCTTTAACAAACAAAAGACAGCGATACTTATACCTAGGGAGGTATAAGAACAAGTGTCATACTCGCAATGACATAAGCAGTAGCCAAGGTAACAGTACAAACAAATACGGTGTAAATAAACAGGTAAAACAACATAAAAAATTTCGGGTATTGTAAATCTTAAGCAAATTGTTGTCATTGTTTAGTAGGCGCTACTAGCACGAATGAACTATTACGATGAAGAAATCTCTATCAATGGGCCCGACACAAAAAATCTTAATCATGTGAAGATGAATCGAATACCAAGCAATGGTAGCGGCCGCGATATTGGTATCGGAAATTCACAACGTTTAAACGTCGCATCGTCCAGTAGGGCAGCCGCAATTCGTCAAAGAAATGTTGTAAGCAAGTTTTACATAGAAATCTATTAAACTTTTCCGATTTAGATACCCACTTCTCTCCTATATCTTACAATATATACCAGCTTCATGGCAGTTTCACAGATGATGATGGTCTATTACAGGACATTATCGATCACGATGATGAAGATGATGACGATGATGATGATGATGACGATGAAAGTTTAATTCAACAAGCACAGTTGCCCAACGAAGCAGCTCGTAGCGCTGGCGGTCAACGACCGCAGACACGTCCCGGTAGTACACGCAGTGCAGCCAACCTATTATTATCTGCTAGACCACTTACACGCTCTGGTGGACTTATTGTACCATCTGAAAGTGAATCAGATGAAGCGATCTCACCGCAGCCACAACTGGGCGTGCTCGGTGAGCCAGATAACAGACAAAGTTCAAATGTACCCGAGACGCAGTTATCCATCACCCCCGAGAAATGGGAGAAATTAGGGGTACATCAAGAACTTAAAGACATATTCCCATATATACTCAAATATACACCACAATCAATTGATACACCTTTCCGCCTACAACCATTCATACCAGATTTTGTACCATCTGTTGGTGATGTTGATGCATTTCTAAAGGTCACTATACCCCCGCCACTAAAACCACAGCGCCAAGAGGAAATCAAAGAATTTATGCAACAAATGGGGCTTTATCTGCTCGATGAACCCTCAGGCGATCAATCGGAACCCAGTTTGCTCAATATGAAGCTACGTTCGGTACTTACTGGCAGTGGCGTTAAAGCGCATTCCACATCAGCGTCGCTAATCCCGACTGCTAAATCGCCAAAAGAAATCGATAAATGGATTAATGAAGTGGAAAAGCTGCATATGACACAAACGGTAAACGATATACAACCACGTAAGGAAATTGAACCAATGCTAGTTAACTGGCCCCGATCTTATGCTGATTTGAGCGATCCTATTGAAAACGCTTATCAGCGTTGTACGGAGGATAATGATATTGCGCGTTATGTTCGTACGCTGTGTCAACATTTCGAAATAGAAGGTCCTATGGAAATTCAGATGGATTACATAATGAATGTACATACTTTATTCGCCCTATATTTGGCAGCCAATCAAGCATGGGAGTGATGGAATTTGAGAAGTCATTTACATTTTTGAGGTAAACATTTTTTCTCACTGTCTTACAATAAATAAAAGATTGTCTCACATTATAACATTTTATTTTCAACCAAAAAAAAGAATAATAGCCATTTTAATCCAAATTTTTAAAGAGTCTTCAATTCATCTCATCCAAACTATCTTACCTGCAGACATCAGCTACTATCTGATAAAAACCCAACTGCAGCGTGAGCCATTTCTTTAACAGTTTCTCAAATTCTCTAGTTATTTTTGGGCTCAAATGAATAGTTCAAGATTGATTGCCTAACCTCTAAGTAGATTTAGGTTGAGTATCAATACGATTATCATCTTATCTGTACTCAACCTCTACGTCCAATCTATCGGCATTTGATATGCTGTGTGGCTTTGAAATGATGCCCCTAATTGAGTTCATAGGTTTTTTGTGTGAGAGCATTTACATAGTACAACGACAACGACCAATAGAGGCATGCAATGTGCATCGTTCCACCCACTGGACATGTCCATGCAATTATGCTGCTCCCTTTCAAATATCTACGCATTCTTCGGGTGTTCAATATACATATGTACGTACGAGTATTGACCGTAATCGCCAATCCAGGCAGATGACTGCTACTATCTGCGTATCGAACCGACCTCCATCAGAGACTCGTACTTTCTATTTAATGCAACCTTCCACTCATTACTAAACCTCAATTATTCGCTTTTTAGTTCACAATCAAATCATTTGGAATGGGTGGCTCGGTCGCCTGTGTTGTTGGTCGGCTTCATGCAGTCACTGATTCGGTAAATGAACTTAATCATTACAGTTAAGACGGCTGTTCGTCACAACAAAGTGAACTGTGGAGGGTTGAGAATGTAAATAGGAATTTATGATTAGTAAGCAGAACTTAGGTGCATTTCATTGTAAGCTGGTTTTGACCATTCACCTTATGTGTGAATGGTTGGGGTGTGATTTATCATGCATTTGCATGCTGGTGCACACACATATCTACCTGTCTCGGCTGACTGAAAATCACAGAAATGTAATTACGGCTCTGATTTTGAACGGGCTCAGAACTGGAATTTCATTTACCAAATGAAAAGTACATATGAAAGAGTCAGGGTAAAATATTAATGTCGTCCGTCGTGTTAACATAGAAATGCTTAATCCTACATACTCCCATATAAAAGTATGATCTCATTCCTTATTAAGCCACCGAAAAACTCAGCGGCAGCAATACATACGAATCAATTTATGACCACGCATCAGGTGCTGTCCTCCAGAGTGACGCTAATCAAAGTTTTGCAAGTAGACCACAGCACAGCTAGTTAGTAAGTTGGGGATTAGCTCTTTGTAGAGGGTGGGAGTCTGAACAGGGTCCGAAACCATTTCGAGCACCCTTCTTTTGTTTTTAAATCACGGAACGTCTTGCAAGTATCTGCCCTTATTGAGCAGATAGTTTTGGAAAGTTCGCAAGTTATTAACATGTCACCACAAAGGCAGCGAGTGAGATAGTGGTTGAGGCCTCGCCATTGTGTACCATGTCAAGTGTTATATCTAAGGCATACACGTCAAAATTCCGAAAAGATTGTTGTTTTTGTTGTTGTGGTTTTGGGGAGTGTTGTCGAAATAACAGTCCTTGACCGGATTTGAACCCGGGACGCTCCGGTACTGCCCGACTGTCGTGGTAGCGATTTATGAGCAGTGAAACCTTCTAGGTCATGTCACCCCTCCTTCCGTAAGGAAGGATAAGATGGGTAATGAGAGGCATCATATCCGTAGATCAACCATCGAGTTGCACGTCGTTACCTTTGTGCATATTACGACCGGTATGCCTACCTCGGGCATATTCTAAGCCCCTAAACCGCAGGGGCATCCGAAGAGATTATAGAAAGGTGGTTTGTCACGGTACAAAATAATGGAGATAGATACAGAGTTCCATATATTAAAGTTTTTAGCATGAACAGAGGAATCCATTAAGACATATCCGTCCGTCCATCCGTGGACACGACAACTTCAATGAAAATTTAGTTATTTGAATTTGGTACACAGGTTCCTTTCTGGCCAAGGTAAGTTGCTATTTAAAATGGGCGAAATCGAACATAACCACGCCCGTTTTTTCGATATCGAAAATTTCGAAAAACGTATCAAATGAGATAATTCAATAATAAACGCAGCTACAATAATGAAAAGGGGCGTGGTACTCCCCTTATATGAGTGAACCAATTTTCGAACTTCGACTGTTAATAACTACAGAACCGTTTATGCTAAAATAATGAAATGTGGTAGGAGGAATACTATGTAATGGTACATACACCCATAGAAAAGAAGCGAAATCGCTTTTCGACCACGCCTTCTTTTTCATAAAAGTTATCTGAAAAGAATGTATAAATACTGAACACTGGAAATAACCAATAAATCGGTGGATGACCACGCCGACTTTTGTACTAAGGATTTCTAAGAAGGAGGTAGGAAAACAGAACATGCCATATCTTCTTTACTCACGTAGATAGAGTGCTAGAATTTGGTAGTTACAATGACCTGATGATCTCTTTTATAATTTTTTTTAATTCGAAATTTGGGCGTGGTACCGCTCATATATAAATGAACATTTAGTACCGCTATCTTTTTCCAAAATTGTTTTTTTTTTATAAGACACGTTGATACAAAATATCATTATCTGGAATAAAATAAATTCGAAACTATGCTTAATTCCAACTTTAAATACCGTCGCAGCCAGAGGCTCCCTGAACCCACTGTGAAAGTATCATAAATATCCACCGCTCACTTTTGTAAAATTGTGTAAATATTGATTAAAGAACACATATATCGAAATATCATTAATTGTAATTATGTCGTTTATATACTCGTACATATATATTTAATTAATAAATTGTTAACAAAGAAAATTTTTATTTTTGAAAGAACAAAAATTCAATCCAATATTTTTATTTTGATAATTAACATTTATCAACAGTGAACCAAAAATAATTTTAAAAATTAATAAAGTAATATATAACGCAAGTATATAACCCTACATATCAGGATCGCCAATATGTCGTTTATATCTCTCTCTATGGCGCGATATACAACAGGTATATCATCATAAACCTCCTAAGAGATTTTTGCGCCAAGCTTCTCTTCCAATTTGTGGTGTGCCGATTTGAATTTTCCCTACAAATTGGTGGGACCCACAGTTTTTTGCCGACTCCGAACGGCATCTACAAAGGAGACGAATTTTTGCTGAGAAGCCTGTCATTGCAGAAATACACTCGGAGAGTTTGCTAAACCACTGCCGAGGGGCGACCCCGTTTTGAAAAACTTTTTTCAAATCACTTTTGATGTTACCTGTACCAGGGCTTGAACCATGGACCTTCGGTGTGGTAGGCCGGCAACACTACCTTCACACCACGGCGGCCGCGTTTATATACATATATATTTAATTAATAAATATTTTATTTTCTTATACAAAGAAAATTTTTATTTTTGAAGGAACAAAAATTCAATTCAATATTTTCATTTTGATAATTAACATTTATCAACAGTGAACCAAAAATAATTTTAAAAATTAATAAAGTAATATATAACACAAGTATATAACCCTACAGTAATTTCATGCAGCATGGTGGCGTGGCACCGTAACCAGCGAACCCGAAAATCTACTGTGAAAATTTCATAAAAATCGGTTTGGTAGTTTGGACACCAGACACACATTAATTTTTATTTATAAGTTTGCCCACATGGTAGAAGAAAAAGTTTAAAATCTGCACAAGTCATAACTCCACAACAATTTTTCAATTTACCACGACCGATTTTACGCAGCTGGGTATTTAATGTTCGGTTCCACCCGAACTTAGATTTCCTTACTTGTTTATACTTAGTTTTGTCATAAATGATTTTCACTTGAATTAATTCTGTGGCGTTTTATCATAACAACTTCAGTCGACTTAAGAAATTAGACCAATCAAAACTTTTTCTGGAGATATTGAAATACCATTTCTCTTTAGTTGGAAGGTACTTAAATTAGCGCTTAATTGAAAACGATAGTTTCGTAATGGTTGCATGCTAGAAAACAAGCGTTCACATGCATCTACGCATATGCCGTTAAAGTCATGCTTCACGAATTTTCCTGGTGGGACATTGTACAAAACAAATTAGGAGCATTACTGACATTTAGGTTTTGAACGACAGCAACACTGACATAGCAGAGAATAAGTCAGCTGGCAGGCTGACTAAGTTGTGACTTAGTTAAGTTAGATGGTGAATCTGAAAAAGTGAAAAACTCGACTTAGTTAAGTCGAGCTGTAGCCCGATTCTGTAACTTTTAACCACTGGCCGAGCGTTAAGCTTATCGCCAAATTTCGGCGTTTTTTCTTAACGAAAGTGCGATTCTGTAACTCTCCTTTAATGCCCCTAAACAGTTGACTCTTGATGGTGATAAAATATGGTAATACTTCTCTTTTCGCCGTATTTTGCACTAAATTACATGATAAAAATTTAAAACTAATTTTTTTACTTTTTCCAAACGCTAAAACACTTGCAAATATACTAACGCTATTGTTAACACCTCGAAAATAACTCGCGACAGCTAAGTTAGTGAATGCGGAAAAGCGTTAAAAATGGTGTTAAGCGAAGTTAACGCTAACACTTGGCGTTAAAATAGTTCCAGAATCGACCTACTGGTGAAACCGGTCCTATACCTTTTTCCATTCTAACTCAGAAATAATGGTATGGCATCACAAACATGGTGGCAACCTCTCAGACTCTCCTCTATTTTGTTTATTTCTTTTTTGTATATTTCGCATCCCGGGTGGTCCATTGATGCGCTGGTTGTCATTCTCTCATTGATTTGGCTTGTTTTCCGCATTGCGTGGAGTAATTTTTGTTTTCTTTCTAATTTTGTTTTTAATTAATATTTAAAGCACGCTTACTCTTAAGTTAAATAGCAATGCAAAATATTATTATGAAATAACAGAGACAGTTGAATAAACCACCACAGTAAACCTAACAACAAAAGAATGGCTGCAGCAAGGTAAGTTTGTACGCGATAAGTGATTTTCAGGCACGAAATAGAGAGTCATATATACATCTTAGGAACACGAATCTGTACAATGCTGTGATCAACTGGAGCATACGCAGAATGCGTTTTTATCTCATTTCATGCATTTATTTTTCACTGGACAATGTGGCTGCCCTAATGCCCAATGCACTGCTTACCTCAACATATACACCTACCACATTGGGAGCCATACAAACCGAACTGGAGCCCATAAATGGTACAATTAATTATCGTATTAATGGCAAAAATAATCGTGACAATAAACCATGGTTCGATGGGCGCGGTCTGGATATGCAGCATACACAATGTGTACGAAATGGACGTTGCGAGAAACTTGTTAATATCACATGTTTAGGTGCTAAAATTCCCTATAACTATACTAGTCTGGATCTCACCGATTATCGAAGTCAGGAGCACATGTTGAAACATTTAGGTAGCTATCGTGCATTGCGTCATGTGCCCAAATGTTGGGCTGTCATACAGGTATGTTTGAAAACGTAGTACATTTTTACATAAAAAAAATTTATACAAATTGCATTTTTCTAGCCCTTTCTCTGCTCTGTGTTTATGCCAAAATGTGAGCAGATTAATGGCAAGGATATGGTTTATCTGCCCTCTGTGGAAATGTGTCGCAAGACATGGGAACCTTGTCGCATACTCTACAACACATCGTATTTTCCAGTATTTTTACGCTGCAATGAAACTTTATTTCCACCGAAATGCACAAACGATGTACAAGAAATGAAATTCAATGCAACAGGCAGCTGTTTGGCACCATTGGTGCCAGCTGATTCCAGCAGCAGTTATTATCCTGGCATTGAAGGTTGTGGTGTACAATGCAAAGATCCTCTGTACACAGAAGATGAACATCGTCAAATACATAAACTGATACAATGGTTTTCAATGCTTTGCTTTTTGGCGAATATCTTTGTGGTTTCCACTTTTTTGATTGACTGGGAGAACGCTAATAAGTATCCAGCTTTGATTGTATTTTACATAAATTTTTGCTACATGATCGCTTGCTTGGGGTAAGTACCTATAGATTTATGTCTCTTAAAATATGTAATAATTAACAAACTATTGACACACAAACTAACTACTTCTAGCATAGCAGCTCGAGTACCTGTCGTAAAATCCTCCCAAATATTTTAAGATGTAAAATCAGTGTTTCGCTAGTAAAATAAAACATTTTCAACATTGTCAGTAATTACATGCTCTTGTAAAAAATGATGATGTATATTTGGTCTCGAACAGCTCGGGGAAGCCCATCAACGCACAGCAATTCCCCGCAGGTTACGGGGTTAGAATATGCCCAAGGTCGGGGTAAGGGGCAACTAAAATTGACATCGACCCCGGTTGCGGGGTAGGCGAAATCGCTATCTTCATATCTTGAAGACCTGCTCGAGCGTGAACTTATCAAGACGGAACTCCCTTCTTAACTAGGTCATATTCACGGCTGATAATAATAATAATAGTGAGGTAGTGCACTGTGCACTTAAGATCTATTGTGCCCTCGTAGGCTTACAGCACACCATCTAGGCCGATCAACCTCAGGAAGTCCAAGATGGAAGTCGGCTTTATGTCGTGTATGTGCTGGCACTGTAGTGTTGGGAAACCTAGGTGATTCTATCTTCTTCTCGAGATGACGTCGCATTTGCACAGTATGTGCTCCGCTGTTTCATCCTCCCTATCACAGAACCGGCATAGGCAGCTGGACGTGATGCCCAATTTGTGCAAGTGGGCATTTAGCCTACTGTCCCGTGAAACCCCATTTATGATTCTAAAATTGTTCTTGGATAGGGTTATTATTTCTTTGTAGCGTTTGCTATTGCATTCCCCCATCATAGCTATCGCCTGGCGCAGTCCGACAGTCTGCTGCCAGTACACCTTCCTCATGTTGGTATCTTCTTTTCTCAGCTTTTCTCTTATTGCTAGAAATAGTTCTGGGCCAGTGGGTTTGGTTCCTGCCGCTTCTCTTATTATGAATGTGTCTTGAAATTTATACTAACCTAAAGTTTTTTGTTGTTTTATTAGCTATACATAGAAAACTGTTTCGATTATAATTAAAATATAATTTGCCCTTTCCAGTTGGATGGCGCAATTCACACCCGGCTCACGTGAAGACATCGTATGCCGCAAAGATGGCACACTACGCCATTCAGAGCCAACAGCTGGTGAAAATCTTTCCTGCATCGTTGTATTTGTGCTCGTCTATTATTTTCTCACAGCTGCCATGGTTTGGTTTGTCTTCCTCACCTATGCTTGGCACCTACGCGCTGTTGGTAATGTGCAAGATCGCATTGATAAAAAAGGTTCTTACTTTCATTTGGTCGCCTGGTCACTACCATTAGTGCTTACCATCACCACGATGGCTCTGAGTGAGGTGGATGGCAATAGTACAGTTGGTATTTGCTTTGTTGGCTATTTGAATCATCCAATGCGCACCGGCTTATTGTTGGGTCCACTGTGTGGCGTTGTGTTGGGTGGCGGATATTTTGTTATACGTGGAATGATTATGCTTTTTGGACTGAAACATTTTGCTAATGATATCAAATCCACATCAGCAAGTAATAAAATACACTTGATTATAGTACGTATGGGATTTTGTGCGCTATTTACTTTGATTTTTATAATGGCATCCATCGCATGCCATTTGTCGGAGTTTAGACATGCTCATGTGTGGGCGGATAGTCTGAGAAGATTTATAATGTGAGTGATTTCAAAATAAACGCATTACTCAAATTTTTTTAAATCGTCCTTTACATTTTTCTCCCTCTTAGCTGTCGCATTTCAACTGAGGAACAATGCAAAATTGAAAATCGTCCCAGCATTGCCTTGTTGCAGCTGCATTTATTATGTGTTTTCGGTTCGGGTATTGTTATGTCGACATGGTGCTGGACACCTGCTTCGTTAGAAACTTGGCGACGCTTCCTGAGAAAGTATGTACTCCTTTGCTGATACTATTCTATTTATAACACTGGTTTTAATTTTTAGAAAATGTGGCAAAGAAGTCGTTGAGGAAGTAAAAATGCCAAAGCATAAAGTTATTGCTCAAACTTGGGCTAAGCGCAAAGAATTCGAGGATAAAGGGAGGCTCTCTATAACCCTATATAATACCCATACCGATCCTGTGGGATTAAATTTCGATGTTAATGACTTGAATTCTTCAGAGACGAATGAGATAAGCTCAACATGGGCAAATTATTTGCCACAATTTGTGAAACGTCGTATGGCACTTACTGGTGCAGGCACCACGAATTCTTCCAGTCAAGGACCGCGTAAAAATTCCGTAGATTCGGAGATCAGCTTCAGTGTACGACATGTTTCGGTAGAATCGCGTAGAAATTCTGTGGACTCTCAGGTAAGTTTGTCATTACCCATCTTCTCCTTCCTTACGCAAGGAAGGTTGGCATCACCTAGAAGGTTCCATTGGTCCAGAGAATTGGTCATACCAAATCGCCACCACGACAGTCGGGCAGTACCGCCATGTTTTTTTTGTTTTGCTGCTATTCATTAAATGCCTGTTATTGTTATCGTTCTAACCTCAAGCTAAGGTTTGGGGAGTGTTACGGATATGATATAAGCCCGACTGCCGTAGGACCATTTCTTTGACTCTTTAAATCTTCTAGATTTTAGTCGCCTCCTCTGACAGACATACCTACCGACGGTCGGTTATAGTTCCCTAACCCGCGGGGGGCCTTACATACCTCGTCCATACTGGCGTGCTGAAGACACGTAAATGCGTCTTGGCTCAAAAATTTTGCAGTTTCTGACAATACTAGAAGGCTGTGCTTTTTGGTATACTAGCACTTAAGGAGCTCTACAGCTTTGCTAAGAAGTTTCTCTTCAAAATAAGAAAATCAATAAACAATTTAAATTTTCTAGGTCTCTGTAAAAATTGCTGAAATGAAAACAAAAGTTGCATCACGCTCACGTAACCATCATCATAGCAGCAAACATTCATCCGCAAAGCGTTCGCATAAGCGACGTGATTTCATGTCCTCAGCTACCACGGGACGTAAATGCAACGGGCGACGTGAGAGCAGCACCTCCATAGAATCACAGGTTATTGCTTTGAAGAAGACGACATATCCAAATGTGAGTCACAAAGTTGGTTTATTCACACAGCAAAATACTAAACGCCACCATCATGCAAATGGAGGTGGGAAAATGATGAAACGACGCAGCGCAAATGCGGGTGAGTTGGATATGACGATTAGTGCAACTGTTGCTATAATTTGAAATGAACTTCTTTACAGGTTTGGACCCTGCTGATATTAGTGAGTTCTTGTCCAAAAATGGTCAGCTCTTATTGCCTTTCCTGCAGCAGCAAGGCTTGAGTAGCTCATCAGCTGAGGAGGAAGAGGAAAATTCCCCTCCCTCATTCAAAGTACAAGATTCACGTTTGGATGAACTTTTGAAACAGGGTTTAAGTGATGATAAACATGCTACTATGCAGCTACATCACAATGGACCACGCATTGAAGAAATACACACCGATGCTTCACATGAGCGCAACTTAAAGAAGCAAATTGCTTTAGAGAACCTTTTAAAAACTATGCAAAAATCTAACGAATCAACTAAAAATCGTAATTCCCGTAATTCCGCACGCAGTCGCCATTCACGCAAATCACAAGGCACAAGCAATGCCACCGCTGTAGCAGTTGCTGCTGCTACATCTGTTATTGGAAATAGCAATAGTCGACGTTCGCAACGCAATAGTAAAAGTAAGCGAGATAGTTTTATACACTCAAACGCTGTAGATAGTAACCATGAAGAGGATCTATTAAATATATCTGATTTGAATTTACATTTGGCACGCAATCTTAATTGTGATGAAGCCGTCATTGGTGATTCCAGCATATCCTCATGTACTTCGTCTGAACTCAATTTGCCCTTGGGTGGCTTGACAATGCACAGCTCCTATTCGGGCCGTTCCACTGGCAAGCCAAACTCACGCAACAGCAAAACAAGTTGTGATGTAGGCATACAAGCGAATGCCTTTGAAATAGCAACGCACAATTTAACATCGTTTAAGGACGAGGAAATAAAAATGGCAATGCGTCATTTGAATGGTAAAAATGCACGCCAAAAGTGTGATTATGGCGATGAGGCGGCGGATGCCACCGAAATGCAAACGTTGCTGCAGAATAGCAGCAAACCCAAAGAAATAATGTTGCTAAGCGAATCTGAAAAATTGAAAATGTTGCTGCTGCCCTCGAAATAGATGAGCCTTATTCGGCGATAAGTTATCACAAAAACAACTTAAAATATTATATAGTTAGTAATTATTTTGAAAATAGCCACCGACAAGTAAAGACGATACAGCGTATAGCATGCAAGTAGCTAGTTTTAAAAACAATTCAATTGCGAATAGAAGACCTGGCGCCTTAAAGTGAATCCTCCTATATCTTCCCATTATAATCGAATCAAGTCACTATAAGGAGCCGTTGTTGTTTTAGTAGCAAAACTTCGCAGTCCACTCATGGATGCGGATTAAACAGGGTCATACTGAACTAACCACCCTTGGTCGGGTAAAAACCGAGTCATTCCGATACATATACCCGACTGTCCTAACCATCTACATATCTGAAAAGAACGGCAAAACTTCCAAATTTTATTTGGCATTCTAATTTTAAATTTTAAAAAGCTTTGGCCGCCTAAACCGCGATAAATTGATCGATCTTAGCTTCCGCACTATATTCTCTCCCTAGTAGGCTGAAAAAGAGTAGTTGGCGCCTGCTGAACAAGATTGCGGTATCCTTTTAGCTAAAAACGAAACCTTGCTCTAAGAATGTAACCAAAATCTCGAGATATAACTTAATTGTTATGCAGTTTTTTTTAGAGAAAGGCTCAAACTTTGTAAATCTCGTACATTTGTCCCCAAATATTTTATATACAATTCGCCCGATTGTAGCAATTGATAATACGCGGGTTCACAAATCCAAATCGCGTGCAAATGTGTGCAATATTATCATGTGTACTCAGTTTGTCTTCACTTGTGATCACACAGTATTACATTGAAGCAGTATTTTTTTTTAATTAATACTAACATTTATAACTCAGTTATATACCTCATGCTTAATAGATCTGTATAAAACTGTGTATAATGCAGTATTGTAATTCAAACGATCTTTGAACCTAAAACGCGGTTTTCAGCCATTTCACGTCATAAACTTCATCTTACTTTTAACTTGCATTTGCTACAGTATCGCCTAATACTCGTACAAACAAACAACTGAATAATGCTCATTTTCTACTCGTAATAATTGCATTCGCATGTATGTATGTTTTTTTTTTGTTACATTACTTAGCTGAACTGATTTGAAAAACACATTTATTGTGCATTTTTTTGTAGTTTTAGAACTTAGCGTAGTAAGTCGAATTTACATTCTTAACTTATAATTATTTTAATAAGACAAATGCAAATATAAGAAAACTTTTATATGAATATTCATACAAACAACAATGTATGTTTAGTTAAATAATCAAAATTATGACAATTTTTTAAAGATTTAAATTTGTAAGTATGTATAAGTATAGGCCATTTTGGTGCCTTTAGAAATAATGCATGTTTTATATGTATGGACAACGAACAAATACATCTTTTAAATTTTGTATGACCAACCCTAACAAATTTGTTGTATAAATTGTGCGAAGTTTGGTGAAGACTAAGCCGAATTATAGTAAACCTTGTTGTTGCCAAAGGTAAAGTTACACTAGAAAACAATGATATGATGACAGAAAAAAGCTGTTGTTTGGCGTTGCTTATTGTATATAAATAGTAGTTGTATGGAGCGGCCATGGAAGTTTGTGGATCCGTTGAGCAGCGGAAGTTCGATGTGGCTCTCAGCAGCTGTGCTAACATTACTGTAGTTGTTTGAAAACGTTGATGGTGGTGGTGGGCTAGAGCGGCACAGGATGCTGTGAATTGTTTAATTAACGTGCCGACTAGACAGGCGTATAGCTTTAATACAACAACAATGTCGAGGTTTAGGCAGGAACAGCTCGTTTTCTGTAAGGATCTTTTGCAGGTGATACATTGAAAAAATTGCGGCCGTTTTAAATATCCAGCATAAATAGCAGATCCAATCTCTTGGCCCGAGTTTGAGTTCAACACCTGTCGAGAGCAGTAGATGCACTAATTTTACTGTCCCATATTACTAAAACCCCCAAATACACTTCCTGCTTAAGAAAGCCAATCCTCAGAACTGACACTTAAGACGAGTGTTTATATCAGTAGATTTTGAACACCCAAATGTATAGTTCCCGTAGGTGCAGGACTTGAACAAGTAAAGAGGGCCAATAACGTCTACTAAAGTTAACCTGATCACGCGCGAATGCTTATTTGCTGTTGTTGTATATGCAAACATACTCTCCGAATGTTTTAAGACACCTAGGCCTGACTGTTGTGTAAGACGCAATTACCTTGTTAATTTCTAGTTCGTGCTAACGTCTTGCGACGTTAACCTTTGCTGATCTTGCGGAAAGAATGTATTTGGTATTCATATCTGATGTCATAATCCTTCCTATAGCTTCTTCGAGAACGCATAGCTCGTACACTCATTCAGTCTGATTAGGTTTCTTTGACGCGTAACAAGCGCAATTCCGGACTCCAAATTACGCTATTTAAAAATTCGCCTAATAAATAACAAACTAAAGTGAAACCCATCATGAGGCTTAGCATAAAGTATCGCATCGGTGAATTGAGCACATCAAACAGCGGATAAGCCCAATGACCCGAGAAGTATCGCACAATATGTATCCATATTAAATAGAGTACCATGAATACCATTGAACCTGTCAGTCCTGCCCTACGACTGGGATATTGGCGGAAACAAGTAAACACATCGAGTATAGCGAGCATAGCAATGTTCGTGTGTGATATATGATTGAGCCAGCTGTAAGAGAAAACAAAATATTTAAAATCAGCGAAACTTTTTATGAACCGGTACCTATTACTTGGGATAAATCGCATCCAAGGCTTTGGGAAAAATCAGTTCTCGATCGTAAGCGTATACAACCCAAAACGATATGCATACATTGTGTGCTATTGGAAACGCCCAAGCTGCAAACATATAATCACGTAGCTTACGTATGCCCGGCAGCAAGCGGGTCTGACCTACTTCATTAGAACCGAGGAGGTCATTTAAAAGCGCGACAAAATGATAAATCGTTTGCAGTATCTGGAAAGAAGTACTTACTACATATTTAAAACTAAAAACACAACTTTCAAATACAAACCATATTAAGAAATGTTAGATATTTTAACTTGCCACCCCAAAGCGCCCTCAACTCATCCTCATCCAAAACATTATTTTGCCAATGTACATGATACCAATGATAATAGATGCCATAAGCAAATTGCAATAGACCAACGGTATGTGTGAGCAGGCGTAGATAACTAAAGGCACCCTATGTAAAGTGAAGCAAGACGATTTGAAGATTTGGAATTATTTTGATTTTCAGGCAAAATTCGGCTTTTCAACGTGGCAAAATACTTACTTGTGTATAAGCATCGTTTGCTGTGGTTAGGCGCTCCTCCACGATTGCGGTTTGCGCTTTTAACTCCTGTTCCCCCTTAAGTCGTTTCTTGCTTTTCGTCATTTTGATGAAATCGAGCGCAGATACTTTATTAATAATCCTGTAAGGTTATCACTTGGCAAAGGTCAGCCGTAAAAGTAGCGCTACTTGCGTTCAGCCATTTATATTTAATAGCCAGCTGCTAGTTTCACGGAGTCCGTTTACATTAGCTCTCAAACTGTGCCATGGATAAATATAGACACACGCACCCATGATCCAATAATACAGGTCGTGTTAATAGACCACCTGATTTTTACTTTTGGCACGAATTTTGACATTACACTCATTTCTCAGTACGATTTTGACGTTAAAGACGAGCTGCTACGACCTGTTGTAGTTGGATCACGCACCCATATTAAACCTGCTAGTCGGCTATTAGTAAAAGGGAAGGTATTTATTTTATTGAATAATTAGAAAGAAAATCTAGGAAGGCGTGTCTGAACATTAAATATTTCTTTTAAAAAATTACTGAAGGCGACTTAAGCTTTGGTTTCCTCGGAAAGCCGTGCCACAAGGGAACGTTCTTTACTGCGATCAATTTGGCCGATTTTGTTCACACTATTTTGCTTCCTGTTCTTGATTTTTTAATTTTTATTGATTTCTAATATTTTTTTCAAAACAACAGGAATATCACAACTGTTGTTTTGTGTGAAAATATTTGAAATAATTGATTGAATTCTCTCCGTTTTGAAAAAAACGTTGACGAAAGATTTGCCACCGTCATGACGGCCGTAATATTTCATGCTTGCCGCTATATTACATTTCGGTGAACTTCACTGTCTTCTTAGTTTACACGTAATTACTTTCACATTGCAATGTTTTTGACAACCTACTCTACCGCTATGTGCCGGCTGCTATATAGCGGCACCGCTTTCGAGGAAACCACGTCTTTAGGGAATGTTGTAGAGTTCATCTGAACCAATTTTAGAATTTTTGTCTGTCTGTTTGTCTATTTTTCTGCTTGAACTCAAGGATCTCGTAAACTAAGAAATACATTTTTATGAGACTCTCACTGCTGGAAAGACTCTAACTTAGCACGTGTGCAAAACCTTTTTTTTTATCAAAATAGCATGATAAACCAAAAAATATACATATTTAAAGTGAGGTAACTAGGGGAAAAATTTCCAAAGCAAAATGCACTTAGTTTCTCAAAAATATATCAAACCGTGCCTCTGTAAAATTTTTGCTTACTTTTTTGTCAACTTCACCTAAATTGTAAATCAATTTCAAGTATAGATACAGTGGCGTACCAAAAAAATTACGAATTTAATTTTTGAATCTATCCATCCATCCACAGATTTTTAATAAAACTTTGGAAAAGGTGTGTCTGCACACAAGCGACGCCGGGTACCCGGCTAGTACATAAATAATTGAAAAGAAATTTATACATATATAAAAAAGGTTCAGAGACTATACAATTTATTCTTTTGTTTTAACCTAAGGCTGTTGTTTTTGGAGTTCATTCAAGACTTCCCAACAAGCAAAGTAAACTTAAAATAAATCTTTAAAAAACTTTCCGAAATAAATATTAAACTTACAAAACTCTGATTTTTCGATTAGAAAACATTTGAAAATAAGAGTTTTATAATCAAAACGGTACGTTGATTAAAAGCTTATTAATGGAAGCCTATAACAAATTTTCAAAGAAAGATTTTATAAATGTTTTTTCCCCAAACTTTATTCAAACGATAAATAAGTTGTAATCATACATTGAATGCTGCAACTTAACCTTCAAGATCCATGCCTCGGCTGATCAGCAATGACCTCCACAGGATGGCTTGTCGAAAGAGCACTGGCAATCTCTTAACTCCGCGGTTAAAAAAAAATAAGACTAGAAAGAAGATTTTGCAGTGGCCCGCACTCAATGGCCATGAAAACATCCTTTTTGCAGATAAGAAAAATGTTTACCGTGGCAAAAGTTTTTTTTTAAGCAAACTGACAATGTGTATGCTAAAACTTCCCAAGAAGCAAAACATTTTGTTCCAAGGGTTCAGCGATGTCATCATCCAGAATACATCATGGTTTGGTGAGGACTGTCTCATAACGGCGTAACTTCCTTGCATTTTTGCTAAAAGGGTAAAAACTGAAGCAAAATTCTATGAACAAGACGTGGTGAAAAATTTTACAACAAAACTCTTGAACGGAGAGCGAGACTCTGCACCGGCGCATAAAGCTAAAAACCCCAAAAGGCGATCATTTTGAATAATTTTTCTTCTAATAAATAACATTAACATTCAGTTAATAAAAACAAACTGCAATGAAGTCTGAAAACCCCCTCATTAATTTTCTAAAATGTTTTCAAGTTGTAACAAAACTTATGGCCGGTCCAAGTAGTCTGGATACTTGAAAGTTTAACTTATTAAAATGTTCAGAGTGAATCGCTGCAAGCTTGGTAATTCCCGACGACGAAGACAGGGTAATGCAACTTTCTTGTTCAGTAATCGGTGCCCTGCCTAGTCAGCGCATTCATTAACTTAACGGAATAATACATGACAGACCAAACAGACTTATACTGCTGTTGGAAGTCCTTTGCCAAATATGAATTCGGTATGCTTCTTTACAAGTACCTTGCGGTTCCAGCCCGACTGCGGTAACGATTTCGCTTACCTTGAAACCGGTTTCGAAGTGTGTTAGCTAGTAGCAGTGCCTCGCCCTGCCTAATGGGCATGATTACTCTGAAAATGGTCATCGAACTCTCAGAGATCCAAGAAAACAAGCAGTTTACAAAGGTTTGGAAGAGTAGGTTCAATTAACAGCTAAAGAGATGTTTAGTATCATGCAGAACAAGTTTTTGGTATGCTGGCGTTGAGTTTGGATAAGTATAAGTTTAACCTATTACAGTATCCAGATCGAACTTGTGCTAGTTTGGTTTTAGTCTATCTCGGCAGACCGCATTTCTCTTCAGCTTTTCCAGGTGTTTTGATGTCTGTAACGAGGTTCACAGGCCGATAGTAACTTTGCATTTAACTACTGGAGATGTGATTTCGATGAGTTAAATACGTTGTTTGATGTGAACTGGCCCCAGATTTCGGATAACTCAGATGACCCAATCTCTGAGGATCTCTTGTCAAATTTAGATACTTCTATCAATTTTGGAAAGCTAACCCTGACGGATCGGGATATTGCTAATGGAATAGATCAGCTAAAGGACAAAATATACTTTGCTGTGAAACACCTGATTTGTCCTCATCAACATGGGTTCGTTTCGCGTAGATCTACTCTAACTAATTTAGCTGTTTTTACTGAAAAGTGTTTGGACATTTTTCAAAAAGGATTCCAAATGGACGCGGTGTATACTGATTTCTCTAAGGGCTTCGATAGGGTATCCCATCGAATACTACTTGCTAAACTGAAAGCCCTGGGCTTACAAACTGATTTTTTAAAGTGGATCTTGTCGTACCTGCATAACCGGCATTGCTTCGTTCGGCTTGATAGTGTGACATCTTATCCGTTCGTAGCTTGCTCCGGCGTTCCCCAGGGTAGCGTACTCGATCCACTACTATTTATACTATTCATTAATGATATATCGTGATGCTTTAATAAATGTAATTTTCTTCTTCAAGCTGATGATTAGAAAATTTGTTTCGAAATCAGGTGCCTAGAAGACTCTTTTATTTCGCAGAATGAGCGTATACGTATACCTTTGGTGTGATTGTAATCGCCTATCCCTAAATGCTAGTAAGTGTAATTACATTTCTTTTGCTAGAGCCTCTTGTATTATACCTACAACATACAGTATCTCGAACGTCGCTTTCAGGTGTATTTTTTGACCCCTCAGCTTCAGTACTCATATCAATTTTATAGTTTCTAAAGCATATGCGATGTTGGGCTTTATTCGTCGGAACTGTATTTCATTTTCTGACCCGTATACTCTCAAACTCTTGTAGTAGTCTTTGGTGCGGTCTAGGTTGGAGTATGCAGTATTTATTTGGAGGCCATTTCATTTTGTTTACGCTAAGAGGCTGGAGTCTGTTCAGAGAGCATTTGTTCGCTTTGCTTTGCGGTCGTTGAACTTTGCAGACCCTATATCCCGTCTTATCGATCCCGCTGTTTACTAATAAATCTAATGTCTTTGGAGTCGATACGTACTTTGTTGTCGATGGGCACTTTCTATGATATAATAACTGGCTCAATAGATTGTGCATATTTCCTCTCGAAAATTCGATTTAATGTGCGTTCACGTAGTCTTCGTAGTAACGAAATTTTTTTTGTAGGTGTTGTAGGAACTGTTTTGTGCGATAAATGCTCCTCTTAGGAGAACACTTGCGCAACTTAATACTTTCTCGTCGTCCGTAGATATTGATTTTAGTTTTAGTAAATCTTATTTTAAGAGTCTGCTTATAAGACATTTGTTGTAAGGCTTTCATAAAAGCATGTGAATGAATACGTTTTTGTATTACATAGTTTGTATGCATCGTGTTTGTTGATTAATAAATAATATCTGAGGGAGATATCTACCGACTCAATGTGAAGGTTTATTTATTTAATAGTCTACGAATTGAATAATTTTTACCGACTAAATTCAAAAGTGTACATAAAGACAGCATGAGAGTACTGGAAAGAAGAAAGTATATGTCTGAAGTGTACAATCAATTAGTTACAGCTTACGAATTAAAATGGAGAAATAAATATTACAAACATATGAAGTAAAAATCACACTAATTTTACTTTCTTAACATAGTACTTTACAAACAGGTGTAAGTGTACTATACGTATGTTTCTTATATGATAGCTCAGTAAGGAACTGATGCGGAGTGTCCAGAAGGGGGCGTGTGAGCCAGAAAGGACTCTATAGAATAAGCTCAGTATCATCTTTCAAAAGGGTTATTGCAGTTCAGTAGAAACTGGCTGATCAGTAATTCCTCTTGCTCTCTAACATTGAGCATTTTCGTCTCTTGAAGCAAGTGAGACTCAGATGACATAAGGAGACGTTGACGAGTTAGACAAGGTTACATACATCCCGTAGCAGTTCTGAAAGCGGTAATTTGGCACAGTTCCAACTTCCTCCAGTTGGTGCCAGAAAGATCGGTCGATCATATCAACGCATCGTTGTGTTACATATTTCCAGAGCATTAAATTGTCTGCGGGCGTGTCTTGGTTTATGAAAATTCTGAAGAAATATCATGCTTAGAATCTCGTTATACTTCAACTCTTAGTATTTTAAAATGATGCTCAGAAAGTTCGGCCGAATTTTATTTCCATTTCGACCATGGATACTCTCAAATTAGGGAGCTCAGAGGTTGTCACCATCGTTTCCTATGCTTACGATTTGGGCCCCTGCGGGTTAAGGATTTAGAATATGCCCGAGGTAGGCATACCGGTCGTAAGAGACGACTAATATGCACAAAGGTAATGACGTGCAACTCGATGGTCGAACGTTCGTCTTCACTTTTTTTGTTCGGGCGAACTGGTTCCGCCTATCGATAATTTCGGGCGAACCAATGTTTACTTCGAATCAGCTGATGCTCAATTTCGAATTAATAGCAAACAAATAAATTTACTTGCTATTTTGTGAATTTTGTAAACAAGCGTACAATTTAGTAAAATAAAGTTAAAATAAAGCTTAGAAATTATTTAAAAACATGTATAGTATTGGCCTTAGCTTGTTATTGATAGAACGCGAGGAGAATTTAAATGTGAGAGCAATCCGGAGGCAATTAAGAGACAATTCCAACCCTTTGGAGCTGCGTGATTCACTGTGAGTAGGAAAAAGTTGTTTTTGGCACTTTTCAATAACAAATTAATTGTTTCCTTACTAGTTTTCAACAATATTACAGGCTAAATAAGCCAGCCTTTAAACACTTGCTAGATATTCTGGCTGGCTCGTTGCCGCCATTGAAGCAGAAATTCGTCGTTGAGCGCTTGTCTACGTTTTTTCGCAGAAGGAGGCTATCAAAAAGGTGTTGGCAATGCCCATGAGATGGGTCTAAGTCAGTCATATTTCAGTGAGGTTCTGTCAGAGGTGCTGTGTATTTTGGAGCCATTGCTTTGTAGCCAATGGATAAATTGGCATTCTTATTTAGAAACTCACAGTAATGCTCGACTACTAGGTAAGAAAGTAGTGAAACCCCTTTATCAATTTCAGGCTTTTCTAACATTTTCTCCAACAGCATTTCCGACTGTGCTTTATTTATTGATTTACTCCTAAAAAATAACACCATATTTCATTAAAAGAATATCTAATATTCAAAACAAACCGTTGCTTACATTTTGTTTCACTCTTGTTCGCCTGTAAAATAAAAGTGAACAAATTTGGCATTTTCCGTTGTTCATTTCGCCCGAACAAAGCGTTGCCAATAAGGCGGAATGCTTTTCGAACACGAAAAATGTGTTCGCCAATATCTGCTATAGGGCGAACAAAAAATGCGAACCTTTTCGGGTGAAAATAAAACTCGCGATAAGGGTGGATGCCTCTCACCTCTCAATACCCATCTTATCCTTCCTTACGGAAGGAGGAGTGACATGACCTAGAAGGTTTCACAGGTCATAAATCGCTACCACGACAGTCGGGCAGTACCGCAAGGGAGTACCGGAGCGTAACCGGTTCGAATCCGGTCAAGGACTGTTAATTCGACAACACTCCCCAAAACCTTCGGTACCGGAAAATCACCTATACCGCGTTGCAAGAATGCTTGTTAAATTGTTGCTAAACCGCAACATCCTACCAAACATTTGCTTGAAGAATATCCGCCACATAAAAACGCCGTTAGATCGGTAGGTGACCGCCAGGTGAGAGAGACGCGAATCACTCTGGCTCAACTTCGATTTGGATAATGTAATAAGTTAAGCTCCTAATTATCCAAACTGCGCCCCAATATGCACAGTGTGTGCCCGGCATGTAGTGTGTCCACACACGATACCAATTTTACTTTGGTAAAACCCCATTGAAACTGCGGTGTCCCAGACCTCCCGTTAGAAGAAATTGATGACAGTATTAGGTAAACGGGGAAGGGTCATTAAAACAAGAACATAAGGTTCGGAACTTAAAAGAATCAAAAACATGTCTTAACATTTTGTAAGAACAGAAAATAGCCACAAAATGAATTCAGAAAACCGGAGAATTGGTTCATGAAAAATTTGATCCTAAGTCCCAACTACAGTGCTTTATAACGACATTTTTAGGTATCGAGTACATAAAAGGTACACACAGACAGATCCACTTTGTTCCCCTCATATTGTGGCGATTATTCTCTAGTATGTGCCACCCTAACTCCATAACACTCCCGCTACGTTGGCTACGCTTATGCATGCAAGCGTATAACTAGGAAGAGGAAGAGAGATGGCGCAAGTGTTTGCGAATACGATGCAAAGAGGAGATGCTAATAAATAAGACCGACCCTTCCAGAACACGAAGAGCGAACAACCAAGAAAGTTATCGGTGCGGAGGGAACACCCTGTTGGACTATATAAGGCAGTGACCAAGCAAGGCAGGGGATCATATTATTTTCAAGCGTTGAACAGTAAAATACTGTGAAGTTAACAAACTCGGGAATTTGTATTGCGTTTATTACTAGTAAATAAAACTAGCTATTAGTTACCATATCTGTGCGAATGTTTATTTGACTTTATAGTGATCGCACCCAGGATTGATAATCGAAGACTCATCGAATTCGTCACAATATTTTTTAGGTTAATGGGCCAAGCAGATACAGTACTTTACCGTCAACGTATCCGTCATACTTCAAAATTTAGAGCAAAATCTACTTTGCCGTATCCGTCGAATGTATTGTTATATACACAAACACTCGCATTGTACTTAGCTGTCAGTTTGCCCATGACATACCTATACAGGTAATATCATCTCAACAGCTGATTAGATTTTTTTCATTTTAATTTTCGCTAAACTGTCAAACTTGCCTGCAATCGGTTTGTTTGCATTTTAACATGCGCTGTGCTGTTTTAGAGAAACAATTTCCAATATGGCCGCTCTGCTATTACCTGTTTAACTACGCCATGGTACTGCCGCGAGTGTTTGTGTGCGTAACAACAGATTCGACGGATACGGCAAAGTAGATTTTGCTCTAAATTTTGAAGTATGACGGATACATCGACGGTGAAGTACTGTATCTGCGAGTCTGTACTATCAAGCAAATAAGGGTTGGCTGTCAATAAATCTAATACAAAAAACTGAACAAACATAGCTTTTATACGGATCCGAAATTGATCCAGATAAATATCAAGATCACAACGTTGTTGTTTTATGTACATGCAAAATTTCTACCTGGATCTGGATCACTCCTGATTGTAGCACGCCTTATATGGTATGGTTATGACTATGAATTGATGGACAAGGAAGTTTTTCAACAACCTTGTGGTATGGTTATGACGTTAGCATTGTGATAGGGCACCATTAATCGTTTACATTGATTTCCATAAGGTTGGTTGGATTAGCTCCCTACAAGACAGCTGACCATCATATGAGCCGTCATCTGAAAGGAAGTGCTGAACGGTCATTAGGCCGTAGAGCAAATTTGCCATCAGATTTGTAGTAGCAATATGAAAAATCTGATGCATCCAACAGCATCGTCTTGTAGGGCTGTCACCATAAACAAGGCTCTAAGTACAACATAAGTTTTCGACACCAAATATAATAATGAAGTAAATACATAATTTTAATTAATGTTTTATTTATTTATTTAAATATAGAATTACAATTTCAAAACAAACTCCTGTGCATTGATATGAGTGTGTTAGTTAGATGTCAATATCGTTCAACATATTTTTAACTTTTGCTCTCCAACAATGTCTTAAGAAATGCAATTAAATCTAAATTATTTCAATAAATTAATTAATAAAATGTTCTTAAAATTTGTTGTAACTTCTATAATTAACTTTAAATTTGAATAGCTGAAATTACTTGAATCATACTAAGTAAATATTTTTTTATCATTCAACATCTATTATTTATATGTACATACGTATGTATGGACTACACAAATTCGCCTAAAACAGTTTTTGGTACGGATTTCGTTCTGTAAATTTTTTTTTTTTGATTTTTTGGTTTCAATCACTCGTATCCATGTTAGTTAATTATGAAAATCTTAAAAAATGTTTCTTTAGCAAAGCTTTAAGTTTATAAGATCATCAGAAAATAATTTGGTTGGAAACATCCAAGATTTTAATAAGTCGCAGATGTATTGTTTAAAACTGTTAATTTATTTTTGTTTACGTTGCGCCAACTTCAGTTCCTTGTTCCAAACCGTATTGTTCACAAATTCACCCAAGACATACAAAAATAGTGTAAATGCTAACACAGCAGCGAAGAAAACTGTGCGTTGTGGTAACTGCAGTACCTCAAGCACAGGATAAACCCAAACTCCGGTATAGGACTTGACAATATGAATCCAAACAAGATAGGTCATCATGAAGGTTGTGAGACCGGCAATACCCTTACTGCGTTTGGGATAGACACGAAATGATGTGAAAAGTTCCAAAATGGCAAAGACTACAATATTGGTATGTACGACGTGATTGAGCCAACTGTGAATGAAAGGTAGTACAAGTTTATTAGAAAAATTTAAAAGTAAGTAAAAAATAGTTATGGTTAACAATAGCTTTGTTAGACAAGAAACAAATTTTTGCTGAATAGTGTTCGGCTACGCAAAACATTTGCAGGGAGAGAGCGCATTTTAACATTTCATTGAAAGAGAGACTTGCAAGTTACTGCTAGGGGAATTTCACTCAGTAAAACTTGTAAGTGAAAAAGAGATGATCAACAAAAATTTAAAAATTTTAGCTATTCCTCTTAGGTGAAAACTTTTTACTTTTGGCGTTTCGAGAGAGTTTTACGTCATTCTTACTTCACTGACAGTTCATTGCTAGTGTTTGCAAGTTTTGTTGTTGTTGTTGTTGTTGTTGTTGTTGTAACGACAAAAACACTCCCCGAAGGTTTTGGGGAGTGCTGTCGAACTGACAGTGCTTGGCCGGATATGAATCCGGTACGCTCCGGTACTCCCTTGCGGTACTGCCCGACTGTCGTGGTAGCGATTTATGACCAGTGGAACCTTCTAGGTCATGTCACCCCTCCTTCCGTAAGGAAAGAAAGATGGGTAATGAGAGGTGAGAGGCATCATATCCGTAGATCAACCATCGAGTTGCACGTCATTACCTTTGTGCATATTAGTCGCCTCTTACGACCGGTATGCCTACCTCGGGCAAGTTTTGTCACCGAACACAGCTTATATGAAAAACATGCAAAACAACAGCAAAAACTGCAAACTTTGAGTTACTAACCAATGAAAACAATAACAGCTGTTTTGGTTGAACAAATTCCTATTCGGCGGAAAATTTTAGCGCTCCTAGAGAGTTTTACGTCATTCTCTCTCTTAAAAGCTGTTTACATTAGTCAATTTCATAGTCCACTTCCTGTTGCTTAATGCACCCCCCTCCGGGTAGGGAGTAGAATATACCCGGGTTAAAGCACTCCAGTCGTAAATTGCCGAAAATGCTTGATGTGTATGATGTAGGTAAATTCCCAAATTGGAGGACTCTATGTGGTTAGGCATATTGTCAAAATCGAAGTATGGACGTGGCCCCTCTATGTAGAAAATGCTTTGAATACATCATATGAAAACGATGAAACCGAAAAATCTTGGAGATTCGGAAGAAAGGAAGGTAGCTGAACTGTTGAAAATAAAAGCGAATAATTAGAACCGATAATATGAGCGTTTTGGTTGTTTAACAAAGATTCGTCGGAGCGGCAGCAATAAGTGATTATTTGAGGAAAAATCAGATTGGAAATAATAAGAAAGAAGTTCATACTGAGCCAAACATTGTTTGATCGATGATATGAACAATTATGACGAAAAATTGTTACAGGGGAGCTCTACTAGGTCGGAGCAGCTAAAAGTGGATTTGCTTTCAAACGGGTGCCGGGCCACAAGTACGGCAGAGGGATAGAAAGCCCTCGAACCATACCAAGGTAACGTACGTAGGCGGCCGTACTAAAAGCTTGTCTTTTGGAAGATGATCAAACGTGCCTTTTGATCCCGTGTTAAGAGCACCGTGGAATAAGGCCGACGTTGGCAGGTATCTACGTTAATCATGATACTTCTGCTGATTAATGCAAGTTGCATGGTGTAAACGGGTCGTGCAACAATTGCATGTAATAAGTGGGTAAGCAGCCAATTTTGAATCAACATCGCTTGCAACTGATATTGATTCCAGAGTTGACTATTGTAAACAGCTCTTTAACTGACATTTTTTCCCATGAGCTTTATTGCCTAACACACCTGTTTATATAGCAAAATGAAAAGAGCAGCGTAACAAGGAATATTATCCGCGACGTTCCTGAGGAAATGCTTCCTACGGTAATAAATATGAAGAGGGTTCAAAAGCTGTATCGCCTTCCCGACTCATGCAATGTCTATGCTATAAAAAGAAATTAGATTCAGAAGTGACAACTGGCCCGCTGAGAAAAGGAATATGGGCTTCTTGCATAGCTTTCATTTGATACCAACATTGTTCAGAAAAAGTAGAATTTTTGGTGGACCACATTGTGGAAATATAGTTATCGGTTGACAAAGAAATCGATACTCTTGGTTGCCATCGTTATGTGGCGATTATTCTCAAGCATGTACCATCCCTAACTCAATAACACTCTCACCACTAGTTAACACAACCGAGATAACGATGGCTACGCTTATGCATGCAAGCGTATAACTAGGAAGAGGAAGAGAGATGGCGCAAGTGTTTGCGAATACGATGCAAAGAGGAGATGCTAATAAATAAGACCGACCCTTCCAGAACACGAAAAGCGAACAACCAAGAAAGTTCTCGGTGCGTAGGCAAGCACCCTGTTGGACTATATAAGGCGGTGACCAAGCAAGGCAGGTTGATCAGTTTATTTTCAAGCGTTCAATAGTGAACTACTGTAAAGTTATCAAACTCTTAAAATTGTTTTGCGTTTATTACTAGTAAATAAAAACTAGCTATTACTTACATTATCTGTGCGTGTGTTTATTCGACTTTATAGTGATCGAACCCAGGATTGATAATCAAGGAATCATCGAATTCGTCACAGTTATCTCTGTTGTGTTAAACTAGTGGTGGGAGTGTTATTGAGCTAGGGATGGTACATACTACGGAATATACGCCACACTATGGAAATGTAGTCAGGGACTAATTTCATATGCACTAAGGAAACTCGTGCGTGCTTACACCCCACGACAACATCAAACGTTTTCGAAATCAGGTTGTGCAAGACGTTGATCCACAGTCAAGACATATTGCAAAAACTAAGTTTATGACTGGGATCCTTGAAATATCAGCAGGATTTATTTCTTGAACCATGTTTTTCGCTCAGGTGGTATTGAGCCGCAAAACTTAAAAGAAAAAAATTTGTTTTTACTTACTTTGGAAATACTGCATCCAGAACACGCGGAAATACCAATTCGCGATCTATAGCATATATAGACCAAAACGTTATTCCGACATTCAACGCCACTGGGAAAGCCAACGTTGCCATGAGGTAGTCCTTGATCTTACGTATTGCGGGCGTATGTTTTGGTGCAACTTCATTAGTGCCAACAAAGTCATTGACTAGCGAAATAGTGAAATAAATTGATTGAATAATCTGAAAATCAAAAGACACATATTTAGTTAGTTTTTTTCTTTTTATAATTATTGTAACTATTTTCGATACACATATCTATGCACCGAATAAGGCTAGTTATACTTCATTCGACTTATACTGTGTGTGTAAATATGTATAGAATTTTTGAATACTGATTTTTTGTTCCCAGTTGAAACGGATATGATGCCTCTAACCTCTGATTACCAACCTTCTTTTTCCTTACGGAAGGAGGAGGTGAGATGACCTAGAAGGTTTCACTGGTCACACCAAATCGCTCCCAAGAGGGTCGGGCATGTACCGCAAGGAATTGCTGGAGCATTCCGGGTTCATATCCGGCAAAGGACTATTACTTTGGACAACACTTCCCAAACCTTCGGAGATCTCCCTTTTATGCCTGAAATATTGATAAAGCATGCATATGTTTCAAACTGTACACATGTGTTAGGACCATATTAAGGTGTGTAGTGAAACACATATGTTTGTGCAAAATTACATTTTATAAAATGTACCTTAAAATTATTAACACTACCAAACGACACACGAAATGGTCGCAAAAAGTCGTGAAAAGATACCGAAAATATTTTGAAATGATCGCGAATAAGTTCCAAAATGATCCCAAAAACATTCCCAAGTGGTCCCTATGTAAGTTATTTCACTTAGCGGTTTACGCTGGAAGTTAAAGGTATATCGATATGAATCTTTAAAATTGTTACGCCTATGGGCGGTGCCACGCGCCCTTGTCCAAAAGTTTTTCTATATAGCCCAGCCTAGAATGCGATTCTATCCAGCGGTTTACGCTGCAAGTCGAAACATACAATATCAGTTTTATTCTGTAGGTAGGTATATTATTTCCGATATTGTTAACATGAGCATGCAAATACAGTGAAGCCTCCCTTAGGCGAACACTCAACGGAAGTAAATTTTTGCCCGCCCAACAGAGGTGTTCGGATAAGGGAGTGGGTAGGTATTTTATAAATCTTTTAATGCTCACCATTGTTTCATTTAAATAAAATGTACTTGTATAACATTGATCAAACAAGATATGTGGATATTTATTATTTTTAAACTTTATATATGTGCTTACGAGTTTGTACATATGCATACCCATCTACACATCTTATTTGCAAACAGTAATAACAAAAATAAAAATTCCACTTCGGAGAATAAATTACATAAAACTAGAAATGTAAGATTGATCACTTAAAAAACTGGGAAATTGTCAATTGACGTCAATTTTTTTGTTTTTTTTTTTAAAGAAAACTATTTTGCATATGATTCTTCAATTTGTGCAACCATTCGAACGCAATAAGGTCTTCGCTGCAGAATCTTTTCAAATTGGAAACAGCCGTCAGCACTTTCCCCGCAAATGTACCGAAAAGTTATGTTATGTCTAATACGCCATTTTTGTAGCCAGCCGTTAGAAGCCGCAAAATCATTGACACCGAGTTTTAAAGCGATTTCTTTAGCCTTTTCTTGTATTATTGGCCTAGATGTGGGAATATTTTGGCTTCGCACCGTGTAAAACCACTTCGTAAATTTTTGTTTCATCTACTTTCATGAAGGACCTTTTACTTTTACCATTGCTTCCAGACATCCATTTCGCTCGGGTAACTTTTTTATTTTTAATAATGAGCGCGGCCTGGGTTTTCCCAATTTTAGGCCTGAGAACAGAGATCGGATTAATTTTCTCTAAACTTTACATACATAATTAAGTCCATTTTTATTCGCTAGAAAATGACGTAACACACGGAAAATAAATTTAAGTTACATATGTTTCACGATTACCTTTCGGCTAATGCGCGTACCGACAAGTTGTTTTCCTCACTCGCGTGTATGATCTTAATTTTATTTTTTAAGTTCAGGTTTGTTCATAATTCACTGAGCAAACCAAACTAGGCATGCACTTTAAAAAAATATCTTAATGAAACACAGGAATCCCCTTTTTTATTTATATACTCGTACATAGTATGTACACAACCAATACGACGCTTTTAAACGTCTTTATAAATGTAACGAACGTTTCGTTGGCTCGTTGTATATATATTGTTATATACACCTATATCTTGTCCGCCGATGAGTTCGCGTCCGCCTAAGAGAGGTTTTTGTTTGATTTGTTATGAAATGAAATCTCTTTATCCGTTGGCAAGAGGCTCGCGGGAGGGAAATTTGTTCTAAAAGTTGTATTTTAAACTTGGTGCATAAGAAAATGTCCGCCCAAAGGAGGTGTCCGTCTAATAGAGCTATCCGTTAGAAGAGGTTTCTCTGTATATTGATTTGTGAAACTGACCATTGCAAGACGAATTCCTGTTATACCTACTTTATATAAGTACGTTATATTATACTTCCTGTGCCACACTGCATATCTGTGCGAAAAAAAATCAAGCAAATCGAGTAATAAATATAACGCCTTTAACATAACGTATTTTTGCGAATCTTACTATTACAGGAGCATTTTTGCTGAAAATGGACGAAATGACAAATCGACGGCGCCGCTTTTATACATCCGTGATACTGGAGTAGTCCCATTGTGCTCCTTTGTAACTGCATTAAATCTCAGGTCAGCTAAGGGAGAACAATACTCTCAACCTATTATAGAGCTCGGTTAGAATGGGGTACAAGTACCTCCTTTGCCTCTGAGACATCAAGAGTCTATCCGCACCAAGAAAACTGATATAAGAGATACGATATGTCGTTTCACCATATTCATGGTTCATTCGCTTAGACTGTACCATACTAGACAGGCCTAACCGCACTCACTAATACATGCAAGCGAAAATTGTAAATTACTAATACACACAAAGCCTTCTTTCAAGTTTTTCTTTGTGTATGGCGACATCCATAAATTACGTGAGCTTAAAATGGGGGAGGCGAGCCTCCAATAAAGTCTCACTTAAACGAGGGGGGTGTAGTAGAAAATCTCACGTCAAGTTAAAAAAATATGAACTAATACAACTATGAAACAACTTTTTTTTCAGAAGACGTTGTATTTATTTCGCTTCGGGTGTAAAGCTGCTGAAGCATAGATCGGCTCTTCATGCAATTCAACGAGAATCTTCCACCAAGATTCAACCAACGTGTGTGGTTACCCGCCGTACTAAGGCGCTACTTTGCGTTTTGAGTGGAGGTTTGGAATGGATGGAGGAAGAAAGCGTAAACACTTCCCAGCACAGTTTTCTTGCACTGCTGAAAACCACAGATGACATTGGATTATTTCAATCGAAACTGTACACGAATATCCTTGGATCGATTAAAATAGATAATATTGTTATTTTCACTTTTATTTAATTCAAATGCACTGATTAAATATGTAATTTTTATTTTTTTCTAAAATAATCAAAAGGAATTCAGTTTCAAACATGTTGAACGGAAATCTCACTTAATGGGGGCAGGGGTCTAACCAAATCTCACTTAGTCTCACCTAAGGGGGGCAAAGGGTAAAAAATTCTCGAAAAATGGTTCACGTAATTTATGGATGTCCCCTATCTTCTACTTTTATATTGAAAACAAAATGTAAGTGCGTCGTTAAAAAAATTATAAAATGTTAGACAAGGAGTTTTGCAGTGAGATTGCAACTAATAAGCCCAGATAAGGTAAGTATATAGTGCTAATTATTGTTGTTGAACAAGTCAAGTCCTGGTTTATATATTTATGCACCCAAAATTTTACAACCTTAGCGCTGGCGTGCGTTTGCATTATGCCTGACTGTTAACTTTTCATAATGGATAATGAGAGTGAAGAGTGCAGATATATGTGGGTTCACATGCGCTAGAAAGGGATGCCGTATACTGTACGTGTGCACACGCACAGCAAGCACATGGTTAGATTTGGCACACTGCTCTTCAAAAACTAATTGAGAAAAATAAGCAAAAATAACACAAACGCAAGTCAGGCCGAGAGGTTATCTGACCAACCATTTAACTGGTACCTGCCTAGTAGGGTATTTAATGTCAAGTATGCCCTCTCTATCACGTAAATCTCGGATTGAAACACACATACTCTGCAATTCGTAAAAACCAATAGTCAAACCTACAGACTTTCTCCCACAGATATATTATTTTTATGTTAAAAGTAAAGAAATAGACTTATAGCCATGCCCCCTATTCTACCAAATTTCACTTCAACTCTTATGAGAAATTACTCAAATGTACATGATAATCTTGGTTAATATCTCTACTAGACAGGTACCAATTAAATGGTAAGTCAGGCCGAGGACATGCGTGTGCGTTATTTTTGCTCATGTTTCTCAATTAGTTTCTGAAGAGCAGTGTGTTTACTGCGCATTTCATTGAAAGAGAGTTGAAAGTTTTTGCTGGGTGAATTTCACTCAGTAAAACTTGCAAGTGAAAAACAGCTGATCGTGAGTTAGAAAAGCAACAATAAAAATTAGAACTATTAATCAATCAAAAACGCAACAGCTGTATTGATTGCAACTTTTCACATTTTGCGTTTCGAGAGAGTTTTACGTCATTCTCACTTTGCTGACACTACTTTGCAAAATTTTGTCACCGGACACAGCTATTGGCTGTTGCCTTTTTGATTGGTTAATAGCTCAAATATTTAAGTTTTTGATGTTGCTTTCCTATGTCATGATCAGCTGGTTTGCACTTGAAAGTTTTGCTGAGTGCAATTTCCCCAGCAGAAACTTGCAACTCTCTCTCTTAGTGAAATGTACAAATGCGTTCTCTCGCGGCAAATGTTTTGTGTCACCGAACACTTTCCAGTAAAAATTTTATAAAGTTTTTCAAAATTGTATCCTCAACGAACACAACTATTAACTGTTTTATTTGCGGTATTCAGAGCGGTTCAGGGTCACTCAAACTGCAAATGGACTTGTAATCTAATCAATTAGCTATCAATTACTTATCTCACCGACAGGTGTAAATATAAAAACCGCAAAGAAAACTTAAAGGTCCAAATTTAATCTTAATCCAGAATTATTTGATTGAACATAAATTATACTTGTTTACACACAAATTAGGATATGTAGATATGTACATATCTATGCGACCATAGCGTCAATTGACTACAAACAATACATAACAACAAGAAACACTTTGTAGTATATGCATCCCATTATAATCAATTGAATATAATATTTATATGCGCAATAATAAACAGAATCAAGTGATGAATATTCGGTTTTTGGCGAAAAGAAAAGGTAAAACATATTTACATAAAATTTACTTAAAATATAGTTAAATTACCGCATCCAGGAATGTAAGATATTTAAATTTTCCACCAAAATTACTATTCAAATGCGAATTTGTCCCCGTTTCGGGAATCTTTACATAACATAGATCATAATAGGCAGCATAAGAGAATTGGACAGCGGCCACTAAATGCATTAGAATACGCAACGATTTATAAACTCCTTGATATGCAGCATCAGCAGCATGCACTTTATTTAATTTATATTCAACCATTTTACTTTGTATTTGTCACGCGCGGAAAACTTTTCATAAACACTTACTAGATACAACTGATATTTTTCATTTAGCCAATTACATTAATTTTAATATTTAACAGCACATTACGCTCCACAAATGCCGTGGTATATTCATATAAACAAAATTTTGCTGATAAAGAATATTTGTTAAAAACAAGCGTGCGCTTCAACGAAGCACGCTAGACAGTCACCAAAGCTAGATTAATCAATGAAATGTTTTGCCAAGCAAAACTAGTGTCATCCAAAAGTCAACAACACTGACAGCTCCACACTGCGGCATTAAAACTGTTTCAGCTGTGAGAAATTCAAATTTCGTGACACTGGCTCTCGAAATGTTTGAACCGGAAGCAGACATCCCTACTAGACGGCCTAACCATGATCAAATAATTTATATGGTCGCTTCAAATGACATAGCGTCTTCTTCTTCCTCATCCACACCTTATGTCAAAAGCTTAGAAAATAGGCGAATCGTTTTTGCGCGTTCCCTCTCACATGTGCATTTTGACATAAGAATTCACCGACGTCAAACGGTAATTTCGTGTTGTTGGCCGTTCGCGTCAACCATATAAATCATTAAATCATGGGCCTAACCACACTCACTTATCCATGCAAGCAAAAATTGTAAATTACTAATGCGCCAAGCAGATACAATACGTTGAAAAAACTGACAGCTGAGTAGAATGCGAGTGTTGGCGTGCGTGACAACAGATTCGACGGATACGGCAAAGTAGATTTTGCTCAAAATGTTGACGTATGACGTTGCCTTCTGGCAAGTTTTACTTTTTCTTTGTGTATTTTCGTTTTTGATATTGCGAGCAAAATGTTAGTGCGTCGTTAAAAAATGTAAAAAATATTTAAGAAGGAGTTTTGCAGTGAAATTGCTACTAATACGCCTAGATAAGGCAAGCATATAGTGCTAATTATTGTTATTTAACAAGTCACGTCCTGGTTTATATATTTATTAAAATTTTATATTTTCAGATGGACGAGCAAAGGAATTTTCAATTTAAGGCAAATGGACTAAAATTATATTTTGTAAATGTTTAGTGATATAAATATGTATTTATAGATCTTATTGACTATTGTGAACGTGAAAATTCTGTAATTTTAAATTATATTAAACATTAAAAACCAAATCTAATAATCCATCATTCATAACCATGGTAAACTCTGGAAGATTGGTGACTCCTGCGGGTTAGGGGCTATAATATGTCCGTGATAGGTATGCCGCTCGTAAGAGGCGACTAAACTCCACGAAGGGTAATGAATTGGAAAACCTTCGATTACCAACCATCTTCTTCCTTTCGGTTCTTATCCGGCAAAGGACTGTCAATTCCGAGAACACTCCCGAAAACCTCCCTTAAAACAACAACAACAACAATACGAAGTCTGGTGTAAGGAATGATACAGTAAGCTGGCAGCGACAGTGGAAAAATTGGTTTCAGTAGTTGTGTGTTCATCCGAGAAGTCGCACAGAGCAATACAAATGCTCTGCTGGGTAGTAAATTTATAAATATAATTTCTAGTAAACAATTTTGAGTATGTACTGGGAGTTAAGCACTTTTCTTTAGTAGTTGAATCCGAAAACATATTACCAAGAATACCAGAATGGCCCGGAGTTTATTGGGAACGTGAAAGAAGAAATCTTAATAAGTCTTATGTTTTCAATAATTAAGTTAGTATTATGGCGATTTTTTACTATCAACTTTTATATTTTAGTGGTAGAGAATAAACCGTCACTGTCACTATGCTTAATAATATTGAGTACTCAAACTTTTTCAAATGCTCCCAACTATGTATTTATAAGTATATATTCTTTATTCTAGTTACATATTTTACTATCACTCCTTTGTTTCCTCTTCCTCATCACTGTCATCATTTAGCTTGTCGTCAAGCGTAATTTCAGTCAACTCTTGCTCTTCTTCGACATCATCACCTTCCATTGCATCGACCAATGTAACGCTCTCTAATTTATTTCCACCTGACTTCATTGCCAACTTTTGTTCTTTTAGTTTTGACATGACCACAGCACCTGGTGTGGTCGCTGCTGAAGTACTAGCAGAATTAGTTGAGGTAATATTTTTTTCACTGGGCTCTTTTAGTTTCTCACCAAACATAGGATTGTCAAAGGCGCGTTCCCTCACTTGTCCACTCTCAGTATCATAACCCATAGTAGTACCAGCATCTGTATCAGCCCCACCGCCGGTCATTACATTATCGAAGCGTGCAAACACAACGGATGAGCGTATCAAAAGCGCACGCCAACGTCGTGGATCATACACCCACTGCGGTACGTGACGCAGATAACGATGATCGGGTGAGTAATGTGCGAAAATCACCAAAGCAACCACAGAAACAAACAGCATACAGATCAATATGAGAAGAACTGAACCAAATGTGATATTCGGATTATAAGGACGTCCAGATACGATCATTTCTAGTTGATGTGAACCTTCAAATAATTTCGACCAATCAGTGCTTGCATTTAAACGATTCATAAAACGAACACTTTTCTCGCTATAACCATCACGATCGATAATAATTGCTTCTAAGTAATTACCATAAGGTGGTGTGTTCACATAATTGATGTGGTAGCTCAACTCGTTCGCGAGATCTTGCGCCTTAATAGCGGACTCAATCAATTTGTGTAATTTATTCATATTCGCTTCACTGCAGTAGTCCATTGCAAAACGTAACACGGATCCGCAAATAGGGCAACAACCCTCTAGTGGCGTTACTGGCACCAAGCAATGTGGACGCTCACAACTCTGCATCACATGTTTACAAACCGGTTCAATGAATTTCAACGCATCCATTTGACAGCCACAGGTATCCTGATGATAATATTGCGCAATTGTATCAACACTATTTTTGAAGAGTAGCTGTCCAATATCGGTATGTATTAAATAATTTAAATAGTTGCTTGCTATCAATGATCCGGCCAAATACAAATGACCCATTCTCACATAAGCCGTATTCTCCAAATCAATCGTGAGTGGCCCATCACGTTGTATCACTACAGTCTCATTATCGCAAGGCACACGTTCCAAATGTGGTATGGCTGGGTTTTGTGCTTGCGTGGTGGGACTTACCCAGCTATTGGGATCATACCATTTTCTTGTTGTTGGCGCTTTTAAGTAGGCGCGTCGACTACGTCCGTTTTCACAATCTCGGTCTACTTGTGCTCCACCAAACGTAATAGTTGACTCATCGCTGAGCAATATTGCACCATCTCGTGGCAGCACAAAACCACTAATATCAACTTTGGTTGGTAATGGTAGAATAGCTCCGTATGTTTCTGGAAAGATGACCTCTTCTAGTGTGCAAGGTAGGTAACCGGATTCCCACGCGTCGGGATTGTCAAAGCCAGGATTTGGTAGAAGACGTTTATTACTAGCACACTGTGTGATAAACAGCAATATCGGCAGGAGCTTCAAAGTAGCAGAGCTCATTTTTTGAGTATGTAAACACTTGCTATGAGACGAAATTAGTAACTGATTTGGGTGGTACGAACGATTTTTTAAGAGCCAATTTCGTTTACAATAAAGGGGCGTATCAATAATATTGTGATAAGAGAACCTCATTTTATTGTTGTTTTTTTTGCAGATAAATTTGTATATGCAAGTATAAGGGTCGTTCCATAAGTACCTACACATTTTTGGTGCTGTACTTTCGACTTTGTTGTTGCTTTCTTCATTTTCTCTTTAACTTGGACGTCTAGTAATACAACAATACTAGTTCTATTCAATTCTACTCAGCAGTTTTTGAGTGATGCTCGACCAAACATACAGTCAGACAAACAAAAACTCTAAAAACTGTTGATTTGAATTCTATTGGCTTAATGATGATCGCTCTTATCAATTTTACATGAATATCTGCAACGTACTACAGACACCGACATGTTACAATTTTATTAAGCTCCAAATTTTTGTAAGAGCAAAGCAACCAATATACCTACTAACCAGAGTGACCAGGTAATAGAAAAAAAGGCTAAATCGGCAAAAAAAAAAGGTTAGAAAAGGCTAAAATTTAGAAAAGAAAGAAGCTAAAATAACTCAACAATTTTTTCACGAAATCCATTTAAAATTCTTGATTTTAGTTTAAACTATTTGTATATAAAGCTGTAGATATAACTTAAGGGGATATATATGAATAAATCGAAAATTTTGGTATTCTTTCATTTTAAAGTATAGGTTCTTAAGAATGTTATCTCAAATTTTTATAGAGATTTAACAGTAAAAGCGAAGTTATAGCGTTTTGCATCTTGCTCACTTACGAAGTCGTGGCGTGTACTGGAAACTTTAAACGCGATTATCTCGAAGTCATGTTCTCCCGAAAACGTCGTTGCGGTGACTTGGATTTTTTTTTTTTCAAATTGTTCGTAATTTATTTGCCGTGTCCTTGAACGATTTCATTTTTTCGTTTAAATTTACATATGTTATGAATTTTTCAATACATTTTTCTCATTTTAATGAATCGCACAAGTCGCACATGCTTTCAGTTGATCTGATGAGGACGGACCTTAGTCACGTTAAGCCTCTTTGAAAAAAACGCGTTTTGCGTAAAATGTCATAACTTTGACAATTATTAGTATTTTTTTATGTTCCTGAGCTGATTTTACAAATTAGACATCGTACTACGCAAGACGTGTACCAAGTATTTAATAAAAATATGACTACATACCTCTACAGAAAATCAACATTTTCCCCATAGAGATGAGATAGTCGGTAATTTAAAAATCAGTGCAACATTTAGATAAGCGTTTCAACGAACATCTAATATTAAGCAGCGGGTTGAACATTTTAATTTTTGATCTGTTCCTTGACTTAGTTTTTAAAATGTACATGACACTAAAAATTCGTTCAACCTCCGCAATACTGAAAGGTAATACCAAAAAGTTAAATATGAATTCGACCAGTTCTAATTAATTTTTTTCGTTTAGTTAATTTTTATGTTCTCGCACTTTCGACCAAAATTCAATGGTAGAGGTCACACTTGTCCACTGTACGGTTATTAGCTTTCGCCACTGCAGCTCAATCAATGCTACTTGACTTAGAGAATACCTAGACTTTTCTTCTTGAAAGTGAGAAAATACATCCGGCTTTGTAACTTTCAAAGAATTATCAACTGAAAAAAAGGTATCTTTTGTAAACAGTTCGTATTATCAGCGATGTCGCAATTGGGTTATCAACTTCATTAAAAATAGTTCACAAGTTTACGAATAATTTTCTGTATTTCGTCATCAATACTACCTTCATTCAACTTTAAATTTATATATTCCTCGAAGTTGTATGAAAAATATGATGTTGGGACCAGAAAAGGTTTGGAATAAAAAAAGGTTAGAAAAAAGCCATGAAGCTAAAACCAAAATTATGAGGCTAAAGGACAAAAAAAAGGCGAAATCTAGCCTTGAAAAGGCTAACCTGGTCACACTGCTACTAACCCGATTTCTTTAAGTCAAAGATCAAAACGGCATATTCCTCTCGGATACGGATACGGGACATGCTTTGCTTATTTGTCATTCAAGCATATGTGGTTGGAGAGCATAAAAAAACTGCATATCTCTAGTCTCCTCTCTTTTTATGTGCAGCCAGCCAAGCATCAAAAATAAGAGCGCAAGGCTTAAAATTGTGTCAAAAAGCTGCAAGTATGACTTAAATTTAACTATGAATATGCCCCAATGTATTCACGTTAGCCTGGTACCAGGTTATCTGATGAAAAATTATATTTCTCTAGTATATTTTGCAAACTGAGTAAAATATATGGTCACACCTGGAGCGTAAATTACTAGCGCTGAACTAATCAAAAGTCTCCACATTTCCGACAGTGTGAAAAAGTCGCTTTGAGTGAAAAGTGGAATTGGCAGCTTTTACCGCCAGCACAACGACTACCTATTATTAATACCCTTTTTAAAATCTCTTTGAGCCGAGCAAGTTTTTCCAACAACTGGTACGTAAAGCCTCATAAATTCTTTCACACTACAGGGGGTCAATTCTAATTTTGCGTTATTCTGAATTGAAACAAATTTTTTATTTAGTTATCACTCGACGTTTTTCTTTTTTCACTTCACTGAGCTCTTATAGCAGGGACACACATTATAGTATAGTATCAATACCACGATCAATACCAAATATGTATGTATCACCTTCATACCACGAGTAGTTGTAGACTGGTTGTAGTATACTCTAAACTACAGTATCGATACTGTAGTATCTATACCACATGTGTGTCATGGATATACAATGTGATTCTGATATTTGCGGTAAAAACTGTTTGTTGAAGAACATTTCGAATGTCGCTGAAACAAGCTGTTCTTGCTAAATTATAGTTTATTATAGTATTGGAATGTGAGAATAAAAGTAATATTTATCACTAAAAACCTTTAAATTTGTAAAAAATTCGAGGCTTGAATTTTTTTTGCGTTAACTTTTTTCACTTCACTTCAAATCGAAAATTTAAATTAAAATGAATTATAGTAAAAACGTGGTGAATTGACGTATTTACATTTCACTTCACTATAACGCAAAACCAGAATTGACCCCCAGGTCAAAAAATTGCACCAAATAATTTTTCAACCTAATGTTTTGTAAGCATTAACTTATTAATAGACTTTTTAGGGACGCTTTCTCGAATGCGTGCTAAAATGTATCTCTTCTTTAAACAAAATTTTGTTTTCTGTAGTGCTCGTTATGGTTTTTCCGTCGACAAATTTAACAGCAGGCAATACAACCTTTAAAATGTGTCGGTTCGAAAAACACAAAACAGCTGATTGTCAATTGAAATTAATTCGCTATAAAATTATAAACCAAATAAGATTAGCAATTGATATGGATAACCGACGTGCGATTTATATTCATGCACTGGAAGAAGAATTTGAGGAAACCAGTGAGCGCAGTATAGCCAAGAAGACCTTTCGCAACTCAAATTTTGTTTAGTATTTATATTTTTACAGCTGTTTTTGACATTCCGTTTCCTCCGTTCTCAGTGCTGCCATCTTTTCAAATATTTTATACAAGTATTCATTTTATTCTTATTTTAGGAATAAACAAGTGCTTACTAGATCAACAAGTAGTCCCAAATTTAACGAAAATAAAAATTCAAAACCTTTCCATTTCTAAAATTGCAGGTTGTATAGTCACACTTATCGGTAGTCAACGGGTTATCTTTTAATTGTGTGACACCCTGTATATATAAAGAACAGAACGTCTTTACTAATGAATAAAGCAAATTACTGGTATTTCGTGCAGACAATAGATGATTCATGTTTCCTATGGGGAATATTTGAAACTGCCTCATATCTTTGACTTCCATAAACCCTTTACGTGTTGGCCTTCCAACAAGCCACAGAGAAAAAATTTTAAATCCAGCGGCCACACAATTCAGTCCGATAAGCATGCCACCACCTATTTAATGACTTTTTTATAGATTTTCTGTCTTCTGCATTTTGAGCACATACTTATTTCTATTTTTATCGGTTTTTTATTTGCATTCAATTATCCTCCCCTTTGGTGCAGCTTAATTCTATTCAACGCGGTTAGACAAAATTGTTCACATTATTAATGATATTAAAGTTCAAAGGGAATTCTATTTATGTATCTAAATTTATCATTTTCTATAATAACTGTCAAAGAGTGCGTCACTAGTACGCAACTGAATTTCCTGACTACTATCGAACTAGCCCGGAAATGACCGTACTGTAAATTCAAAGTTTGGAGAATGCTGCGGTGTCTAGAGTATAATGTCGTTGTTTGTATTCTAGTGACTAATTGCTGAAACCAATCTGAGAAAGACCAAGTGGAAACCAATTTTTGATGCCGTGATGCCTCCAAATGGCCCAGTTGGTGGAGACTGACGAGCTATGTTGGACGGCCAAAATCGTTTGGACGGTTAAGCGCCATTTAAAGAGAAGTAGAAAAGTAACAATAGCCTCATAAAACCAGAGTATTTTTTTTAGTGACCCAAATGGGGTATTGTGGTGTCGGCAGGCCAGCAGTCGCAGTTGGCGGCCAATCTTAGTCTACACTCCTATGTTCTTGACTCTTCATCTGTCACACCAGATACCAGAATAAAAGATACATAACTATAGCACGCTGTTTTATCCATAGCTGGTGGCGAAAGAAGGAAGGCTTCAATGCTGACTGGAGTACAGAACGTATTTATCTTTTAGAGGTTGCAATTTTCTACATCGCTACATAGCTAGTAATATGATGACCTCGATATGCCGATCACTGATAATTGAACCGACGCTCACCATCGCAAAAAGGAGCTATCCGCAAAGCTTATATTACCATGCATGAATTAAGAATGAATTTTTCTACTTAGTAGGTCATTGAGAAGTGAAGGTCGCTCTTTGAAAAACAGAGTGTCTGGTCATACCTCCCTGATATTTGACTGGGAATCATGGGCGGCGTCGAAAGATGTTAGGATTGTTCTTGTTGTCATGTTATACAAATGGACAAAGATGCTCCTTCCCAGAAAGTGATCCTAACTATAACGGTTTTGGCACTAGATAAACTGCGGACCCCCACTGTCAACAAACACATGTGGAGATGACTCGGCCTCCTCTTATGTTTCCACCGCTCGCCCCGGCACAACTGAGTACAAAAAATTACTTTTACTTCAATTCGAATATGTTAACCATTGATAGGCATCTCTCCACATTCACGGTAAAAAGACTCACTGTGCAGCAGCCTGCACAGGATATTATTTACGATTTTTGCAAAATTCTTTTATATCATCAACATTTACATTGTGTATTGGAGATCACATATTTCATTCTTTCATAGAAACAAAAATAAATGTACCACATGCAATATTTCAAAAACCCGACATTAATAGCATTCTCGAAAATAGCATCTGGCGCACCAGCGGCACCCACATAAATGCCTCCAGCAAACAAATCACAAATAAACTCAAAACTTTTGTTGTTTTTTGAAATTATTTACATGGAAAGCGAGAGCAATTGAGATTTCTGCACGACCGCATTTCCAGATCCGAAGACAATGAACAGCCGGCCTACCGGGCTGAAACTGAACTTTCTTGCTGGTCATCGCACTTGATCTGTAATTAGCAAATAATAATGTAATGTGTACGAGTATGTTGGAAACAACATATGCGATTTTATGAATAGCAGAGTTGGGAACTGTAAATTACTACTATCACAAACTATAGAAAATATTGCTGTTTAACCCAGGAGGCGATTCTGGTCGATTTCAAAACACCCAAAACAATTTTTTTATTTGGGAGGCCAAGTCCGTCTTCACTTGATTTTCCCAACGTATTAGCCCACCGGCTAGTATCGATGGTTATACTTTCTGAACCGGAGCGTTGTCATTTACGATCTAGCATGCACTTCCAACCAAGGGGAACATTTAAATCTTTTTTGGACCATAAAACCTATCTGAAAATGGATTTGAGGACATTACCGGGTAACCAGTTTTATTGCTTGAAGCCCGTAGAACACATTCCAGATTCGGAAGGAACCATCCAGATAGAAAAGTTTTAATTTGGCAAGCCATTTATGAATGTGATCATAGATCCATACCGTTCTTCATAATGGGAACCATTAATACTGACATTTGCGTGAAGGAGTGTCTTCAGAAAAGTCTTCGGCCCTTCTACGTCACCATGATGGCCCAACTCTATTCTGGCCGGATTTGGCTCCAGCACATTACGCCAATATTACCAAGCAATGGTTCGAAAGTAACAACGTACAATATGTTAGCAGAGATTTGAACCCACCAAATGTGCCCGAGCTGCAGCCAATTGAGCGATATTGAGCTCTGATGAAAGCGAAACTACTAAAGATGGATAAACCGACAAACACTGTAGATGAGATAAAAAGATTGAGGTGGAGAAGACATTGTACAAAACTTGGTGAAGAGTCTTTCAGGAAAAGTCCGGGCGTACAGAAGCGAATTAATTGACACAATTTATTCTTTTAATATTATTACATACTTGTATCTCGATATAAATAAAATCAGAAATAGTAACATAGCAGCAATATGCAGATAGTGAACATTTTTTTATTTGCAAAACTTTCTGTACCAGTCCTTAAATATTGTGTAAGTTTTGGCATAGTATTTATTATTTAAGCATGGTTAGCAGCCATATAGCTTATAGGTTTCACATAATTGCTAAAAGAAGAAAAAAAAAACCATAAATATATTCATATTTTTTTAAATTTGTAAATTTTTCTCACACGTACTCTCTTTCGTCTATTTTTTTTTCCTCAAAAAACAATCGAGTACCCAGGTATAACCCTATAACTTCTTTACACACATTCATACGTTTTGCATATATTTATTTTAACTCTCCATGAAAAACGCATTTGATATAAGTGAAGTTCATGAACCCTAAATTAAAAATGTTTACCCCTCCTTTCAACCTAAAACTTTTACGGCCGCCACTGAGATTTTATATGCCTTTCCCACTGTATATCTGTACTGCAATGTTGGGCGAACTGCACTCATAATTACTAGCAATTATTACATATATGGGTTTTCCTTCCTTCCTTTGTCCACAATAGTATCATCCAATATTTTCATCTGCCTCTATGATCTGTCTGTGGTGTAAGATTAGTAAACGTCTGATAATCGCTGGTACTATAATGAAGATCCGATATGGAGAGTAATCAAATTTCTGGTTAAAAGCTGGGCGAAAGGTTTTTCAGCCCTTCCGTGGTCTGCAGAAAAGACATATTAAAGGATCATATTGAGAGACGGTGCCAAAACAACCAGGTCTATATATTGGAATGGTTGGATTCGCCCTCCCAAGGGCTGCTGTGTCAGATTAACCCTGTTTAATTCGCATTGAAACTTAGGCTCTAAGCAAATTGTTTTCTGGGTGTCAAACATCATTTAAGCAAAGAGTTTTATAAATGGAACGAAGGGCAACGCAAAATATAGTGCAGCTTCTTGGGACTCACTGTCATTACACTTTTGGCAGAAAATAAAACGCGTATATTAAATTCGTATGTCAAAATCGAATGATCCTTTTATTTTTAGGTCTACCTAGTTGCCTAGCTTATTCACGTATGCCTACACCACTTTTTCATTTTGCTCGAACAACTACGGAGTCCAATAATTACAAACACGGGATTTTCGGCATTGTAAATATATTACTAAGGACTTAACATGTAAGATCTTGTATGAATCAGACACTGATTTTTTTGTTTTTGCTCATAAGTAATCCTTTCGAATATTTCAGTTTTCTTGTTAGTCAGGTAGCACTTATTTGTTTAATATTAAATATTTTTACTCTATAACAAAAAATTAGTTAACACGGATTTTAATATTTACCATTGAAAACGTTTATCAATCCGATACATTTTAAAGTTTGCATAGAAATTACCCTTAATTTAAATTATTTGCCTGAAAAATTCAAAACTATACATATAAAAAAATTTGTCTTCAAATAATTTTAACTTTTACGTTTGTTCAAATTCATAAAACCGCAAAAAAACTACTATTAAATTCAAAAAATTGCGAATATTAAATAAACAAAGTTAAAACTTTTAAAAAGTAGTCGGAATTTATACTAATTGTATCTCATATAATTTCTTTTTGGCGGGGTTTCAAAAGAAATTTAAAGCAGAGACTTATAACAAAACCTTTGATAGAAACGAAACTCTGTTTCTGCCGTTATTGTTCCCAGAAACAAATAAATATAGAAACATAATTAGAAACTGAATGACTGGAACCGTTCCCAATCAGTAACAGAAGTATAACGAAACTCTAAGTAACAAAACTGCCAGAACCCTAAGCTATAACGAAACACTGGGCATAGAAACGAAACCTGAAACGCTACCTCGGTAACAAAACTGTAGCAAAACATATCTGTATAGAAACAAAACTAGTAACTGTTTCTCGTAATCAAAACTGTATAGAAACAATACTAGTAGCGTTTCTTGCGTACCGAAACTGTAACGAAACAGAAACAAACCCCTATGCGGTTTCTGCTAGTGAGTTTTTGTTTATAATTATGTATGTATACATATGCAATTTTTATTTCACCATATTTTCTACTCATTTTGAAGCAAAAAATCAGCCGTCTCGCTGTAAAGAAGAGTTAAAAATTTAAAAAGTAACTTACTTTTCCAATTTGTTTAAATCATTGCGTTCGGCTAAAACAGCCAGCAAGAAACTCCAAGAAGAACGGCTACCACTTGGATCATTTTTTGGCATTTGGCAGTGCTGCAAGTACGAAACAAACGATTTACCAGGCACTCTTGCTACAAAACTGTATCAGGCAATGTGTGCCAGAGAAACTCATCTCATGGAAAATGATACTTTATTATCATGTATGTACTTGGATCCACGATTCTCATTTTTGCTGAGAGAGCATTGTCATATAGACATCGTATGAACGACAATCCAGCGCTGCATCAACACCCACACCTACTCCAGCTAGTGAGTCGAACTCTGGGATAATTTCGCAATACCAAAGCCCAGCATTCATGAAAGTGTTAAATGCCGCCATGGCAAAACGCACCGCTTCTCTGCATGAAGTCTGCAAAAGACAATTACTGATTGACTTTCGAGGATCAACATCACTACCGCCAGAGCTTGATATTCTACTTTGGTGGGAAATGCAAAACAATATGGACCCACAGCTGTATCAATTGGCTAAAATTGTAAATGGTTCAGCTGCAACTGAAGTTAGCATGGAACGGCTCTTCTTGGGAGTGCACTACATATATTCGTCACCCAGGACAAACATGAAATCGAGTATATTGAATGATGTATTACCTATCAGGTGCAGTGACAAATTTAAGGCAACATGCAGCAAAAACTAGAAGCGGCGAAAAACGTAAGTCTAATATTCCAATATCCAGAGAAAATGGTATCAAACCCGCGAAAGCATCCTGCAATGCTTCGACGTTTCATAAAAATGAGGATCAAGGCATTGCAATACAACAAACTTTTTATGAATTAACATTAGAAAATAAAATATCTAATGATAATTAATTATTAATGTAAATTTTTCACAATCCGTTGCCTTATGTATGAATAACAATATTTATTTTCTATCACCATTGCTAGTTGCTTTATACGAATCAAACAAAATTTGTGCTTTTTATCCCCACTCCGCCTGGCCTCTCCTCTAGTAAAACACTGTGCATGTAATGCATGCCACTATTATTATTTGGATTTCGTTTCTGAGGTTTCGTTACAAGTTTTGTTTCCATACCTAGCGTTTCTGTTACAGTTCTGTTATTGTTATCAAATCTGTAGGTAGTTTCGGTACAGGTTTTGTTTCTGCTGGAACCGTTTCGGGAAAATTGTTCCTAGGTTTGTTACAAAGGAGTATCGTTTCTCAGAGTTTCGTTACACGTTTTGGTATAGCATGTAACGATACAGTTTTGTTTCGTTACTTAACTGCGGAACAATAACGGAACAGAAACGCGTTACAAGTCCCTGATTAAAAGGAATTTTTTTTTTTACTTGGCTTTTATATGAAATCTAACATTATCAAAAGTTGTTTTTCACCTAAATTGCTTTCGTCAAACTGGATGTTAAAGTATTAATTGATGTATCCGTTGATTATTTTAACTTGTCGTCGACCTCTTGCAAAAACCGCAAATGTGTTAAAACGAAATTATTGCTAAATCCAGTTGAAAATTTTATGAAATAGCTTTCGTGTAAAATAAAAATTTTACTGCAAATTTAAAGTCTTTGCCATATATTTCAAAGTCAAGATAGTTTCTCGAGAAATCGATAAATTTTTTTTCAAACTAATGGCCATAATCTCGGCATTGCAAAATCAGATCCGAATATCCCGTTATTGTAAAAACCGGTTTCGTCCCTAGTACACACTATGTAGTATATTTGTTTTTGTTGCGAATGCGCTACAGAAATCAATTTACAATCGTTTACAAAACAAATAAATAAACAAAAAAAATGTCCATTTCGCCGGTATATAATAAGACCAGTGTCTACTTTCCTAAGGCAACGCGTTCAAATCGCATGCCACCTAACATCAAATTCAAAATCAAATCAAATTTCAAGTCAAGCTGGGCCTTCTTCTAGTAGTTTTATTGCGCCACCATGGTAATACTATTAATAAGACAAGTGCATTCCAATTTGAATCAATAAAAATTATAATCTGTATATCCTTAGGTTGAAACTTGTAGATGTGTTACACATATCGTCCCATTTTTGCATTAAACGGTGCGTGTGTCACTAAGGAGCTAGTTATGTACTTCACCGTGACACTTTGCTTCGCAGCAGTCACATTTACCCTCCACACTATAAAATCTTTATATAAAATAAAATTGTAACAGGCCGAAAAAATACATACGTGGAACCTTTATAGGATAATGAAGGCGAAAACGGCAGATTTTAGAATTTTTGTCTGTTTGTCTATATCTTTGTTAGGGCATCACTCAAAATCCGATGCATGGAATTGAGTTCATTTGTCACCGAAGTACCGCTTGATGCCCAGCTTAAAGTTTAGGCTCCATGTTATTGTAGGGAAATGTTTTACACAATGCTGGAAATAAAAGTTGGTTGAAATATTTTTTATATGTATCTAGTCTATTCGGTATATAATGAATTTTGTATATGAGTTTTGTACAGATTTAAGTAGGAAAAATCATGCATCGAGCTACATGGCTGTCCCACGATCGAAAAACACGCAGCCAGATCGACCACATTCCTATAGATGGACGTCATGCTTCCTTCAAATGGTTGCTTTAGATGTTCGCAAGATTCGAGTAGCTAACATCGACTCCAAACACACGAATGCAACGAGGAGTGCGGGTGAGGGAGGCGACACGGCTTTCCCGAACTTAGAAAAGTAAGCTAGACAAGCGTGAGTGCGAAGAACTTAAGATGCTAGATAACAGGAACAGCGTCCGAAAATTCGGAAATTATGGAGGGAGCACTTCTCTGCCCTCTTAAACGAGGAAATCGTGTAAGAACCCTGCAAGACTATTACGGCTGTACAAGATGACATTGACCAACACCACCAGTCAGAATTTGGAAGGACCTCTCCGAGCTGTTCGAAACTAAACAAGGTTTCAAATTGGCGACAGTTGGTAGAGAGAAAAAACGACTGGCGCGCTATGTTGGAAGACCAAAATCGTTTAGACAATTAAGATTAATATATTGACAGAGGTCTATCTTGAGAAATGGAACAAATTTTTAGGTTATTGCTATATATGCTGTTTTTTATATAGGTGCTTCAACCTTGAAAGGCATAGCTTACTACTCTGATAAAATTTCACAAGAAATTAGAGGTATAGAAAACTGTTTAACAGTTGTCTCATTGACTTTAGGAACAAATATGGAATTTGCTATGTTTGTATAAAATGTGCAAACTTATTAAAGCCAACAATACATGTGTTTGCTTATTTCCTTTGGGAAATAAAAAGTAGATAAAATCAAAATCGTTTAAACAAAGCACAAGGCCAACCAATTTAAACTCACATTTTCGTAAGTCTTCCAAAGAGGAGGAAAGATTTGATTACTAAGATTTGTTTACTATAAGTTAGGAGCTAAAACTTTTTGCTTTTTTTATATGAAGAACAAACATGACTAAAATGTATTTGAAAATTGAATTAATATAAAATAAACTTGCAAATCGGAAAAAAATGAACAGGAAGCCGAAATGAATTGTTGAATTATCAAAGAAGAATTCAATTTACTTTGTTGATAAATAAAAGACAGAAAAAAGACAGAAAGGAAATCGGAAAAATTAATTCAAAAGTCTCACGTTTTTTTTTAGAAGAAAAGATTCGGTCGAATTCATTGAAATATTAAAGAGGGAATTGTAATAGTTAATGGAAGTGAGTGTGGGTCATCTGAGAGGAAATTGGAAGTCAAAAGTAAAATTTTTGCTTAGCACAATTATAAATCAAATACTTAACTGGGATTTTCAGTAAGCAAAACAATAGGCTGGCAATGAACAATATGATGTTAGAGCTCTTTTGTATTCAGATATTTTATTTCGAAAATTCGTTTTCTTCCGCTTGGATCGTTGCTTATATCTTGCTCATGAAAGGGACCTGTGCAGTTATTTCGACTGTAAAAGGCGCAAAACCCTAATATGTGCAACATACAACTATAGTACGTTTCCTAACTACCGCGCACAATCAGATTTTACATTTATATACTATCATTTGGGTGTCAACATTTTCCCCATTTGAGAGTCATATAAATCTTTATTCTAAACTTTGTGAACATAAACAGCTTGCATTTAAGCAAAAATGTCAAATGTTATGACAAAATTGACATATAATTTGACGCCTTGGGAATGTATTGACTTATGGCCACGAAAGGAAATACCAATCAACAACCAAACTGTTGCATATTCCTATTTTGTTTACCAAAAAAAGTAATGACTTTAATGAGGAGTATTACTGCGTAGTTTAACAGTGTCAATCTATTTCCATTGCGCCTACGCACATCTCAAGGTCTTGCAGAGGCCGCACGAAACAACCAAACGTGCATTAGAATTACTCGTGTATAATTACATTTCAATCCAAAAACGATTAGGTATAAAAAATACTAGTTCACAACTAGGATTTTCTAACTCTACTCAAACTATACCTTTCCCAGATGTACTTAAAATTAATTTCAAAATTGTCAATTGTACTTCAGAAACTGTAAATGTATTTCGGAATATTAAATTGCATTTCAGAAACCGTCAAATAATTTTCAGAATAAATAACTTTAGTTCAGATACCGTAAATTGTATTTCAGAAACAATAAATTGTACTTCAGGATAATCAATTATAGTTCAGAATTTATCTTTAAAACCGATTATTCTGAAGTATATTTTACAGTTTCTGAAATACAATTATTTATTCTGAAAAATATTTTCTGGTTTCTGAAGTGCAATTTACTGTTCCGAAATACATTTTACAGTTTCTGAAGTACAATTGACAATTCTGAAGTAGATTTTACGATTTCTGAAGAGCACTTTATGCTTTCTGAAGTACACTTGGAAGAGACAAGACAAAATATGTGCTATGTGTGGGACTTGGTTTGGTCGAAAAATCGACTTCTCCAAAACCCGAAAATAAAATTTTTTTTCAAAAAACCGTTATCGCCAACGTTTTTAGCGCATAATTTTAAGTGGGACAGGAAATATGAGACAATTTCGTTTTCATCGAAAACATTTTTGCATGTATGCTGAAAAAACCCTTAAAACAATGGCGAAAGGGTAATTTTTTTGACCAAAACACTCCCCAAAACCCAAAAATAATTTTTTTTTTTCAAAAACTGTTATCGCCAACGTTTTTTGGGTCGGACAGGGTATACATGAAAATTTTAAAATCAAATGAAAATTTGTTTAGTAGGTCATGGAAAAACCTTAAAAATCAAAGTCGAAAAAAGTCAAAAAAATGAAATTTCGCAGGCTCGAAAATTATTTTTTTGGGTATGCGTAGTGGAACTTTTTTTTCCAGAGCCCAAAACCTATCGAAAAATCGATGGCGCGATACCGGTTAACTTTCGTCCATACAAATCGACCCACCCTAATGTACAGAGTGGGAAAAATCATAGTACAACTGATTTTTTATATTTGATGTTTTCACCACTAGAGTTCAAACCTGTTATACATACATTGCTTTATCGCCAAGTTTATAAAAAATTTAAACAGGTCTTATAATTCATAAATTGTATGAAAATGTCATTTTATCTTTACTTTTATACTATAAGAGTATGCGGCGTCGCTCGGGTTGTGCTTAGTTTATACATTTCTGTTACCTTGAATTATGAAGACAACATCAAATTTTCCTAGCCCCACTTTTCTCTGCCGATTTCTGCATCTGGATGTTCCGCACCCTCTGCCTCTGTATCTGGATCACACGCATCCTCTTTACTATAATCTGGGTATAGATCTCTCACACCCATTTTCCATGCGTCTCAAACTCCATCAAACGTCTTTTTTTCTTCTTCTTCTTGATTTCATATTCATCTCCATACTTCCTCTATCTTTCCCTCCACTTTTATCTTCACCTCAATCTTTATTATGATAAGTTTTGATAAATAATTTTAAAACTTTTCCTGTATAGCTTAAAGTTGTCAAAATCAGAGCAAAGTCGTATAATTTTGTACTACTTTTTTTATCAACTATTTAAAAAACATACTGGGCCAACTTATTAAGCAGCTTTGTTATTAAAAAACGCTACGAAATATGGCGATTTGCCAATTTTATTGGATCGACTTAAGCTGTTATTGCACTGATCCTTCGTAAGCATATCGGTTTATGTCGTCTTCCCATCTATATTTTTGTGCCCAACGCAGTTTTCAGATTCATCATCCTCTTTTTCCAAGTTACCGTTTCTATGCCGTACTTCTTTCCATCAAGTTTAGTGTAAGTATCCATATCTATCGGTGTTTGTAGTAGAGCTTTTTCGAAATACTTCCTGCTCTCCGTTTCCTTACCCTCAATTCTACCACTAAATCTACAAATCGATACCCATCTCCGCCTTGATACCCATCCCCATAGATAAAAAGATAGACAAAAAGTTTTAAAATTGTTCAAATAAACTGCACAACATTCTCTAAGTCAGCTTCAGTAATTTTTTCAAAGAAATATTCAATGTACAAACTCGACTTTTCTAGAGTTTTGTTATACGAGTATTATAGATAGCTAGATATGTATGTGGTTGGATAGGTAAATTAAAAAAATTTATTTCGCAAATATTTTTTACGCCACTGTATCTATTCTGGAAATTGATTTTCAATTTAGCTGAAAGTAGACCTGTTAAATTTGATTAGTAAGTAGTAAACAATTAATTAGACGGCTTTTTTAATTGGTAATGATTATTTTAATTGTTTTTCAAGATTAGATTACAAATTATTATTTTATTAAATTATTAGATTAGAAAAAATCATTATAAAAAAAAATCAAAAAACAAAAGAATTAAAAAAAAGTTGTTTTGATTATATTTGATTTTTTAACTATTTTTTGCAAAAAGCAAAAATAAACAAAAAAACCAAAAATAATCAAAACACTTTTTTAGAAACTACCGATTTCACTATCGTTTTTAGCACAAATAAATTATTTTGATAGTTGCCTGAATGATAAAAAACTGAATCGTTGCAACCGAAACGATTGGTTTTTTTCGGTAAGCGATAATATTATCGTCACGATGCATCCTTGGATTTTTGACTTTAAAAACATTTCGTCCGAACAATTGGACCCCCCCCTTGCAGCTTTATTGAATATATTTACACTCACCAAACTCCAATAGGATAAAAACTTGGCCTTTTGCACAAAGCCATCTGGCACTAATCTTCGACTGTTTGATGTCTCCAATTTATAGCTGCGTTTTATTTCGAATTTGTCGTAATATAAGCCATAGGCAAATTGACCCAAAGCAGATAGATGTATTATAGTAACGAATACCCGCGATTTATAAAGCTCCACTTTCGTCATTTTGTTGACTAATTTTTATAAAATTTTTTTGAATAATATGTCAAATTGAAACTTTACACAATCACTCTTGAATACTTTTAATTTTGTTGAGGCGATATTTGTATACAATTATGCCACATTTAAGTACATTTCATGATGTGTTGTATTTATGTTTTGCAGTTGAATATGAATCTATTTTGTTTCTTATTTCCTTATAATTTTCCGTTGTTGGTGCTTTTTCGTTCTTGTTTACACGCGCACGCTTGGAGATTCTTTAAAATCTGCAAAAGAGTAACATTCGCTTTTTATAGAAAACAATATGAATTAAAGATATTTCGAACACAAACACATACACCCACATCAATATGCAAACACACACATACGCAGTATATATTCCAGATATATTGGGAGTGAAATATGAATGAATCAAAAATTACATTAAACTACGTTAAAAGTAAAAATTTGCATTTCTCACTACAAAAGGCGCTGTCACAACAATAATCGAGTTTAATTTACATGCTCAATGGGATTATTGCATACATATATTCGTATGTACAATATATATTTACCATAGGTTATCGTATAGTGTCCAACGATGCTATCCAGCTAACCAAAAGTAGGAAAAAGAGGTGATAAAAAAATTTTAAAAACTACCTTTATATTTATGTCGCCAAAATACAGCAGCAAATTTGTCCTTAAACAAAGACAAGGTATCCGTGAGTTTTAGTTTTAAAACTTTAATCGTCCTACTTGTAATCAGGTTATGAAATATGAAAATATAAAGGAGGAGTGCACGTTTCCAAACTAAGGCAATCAATTTTTATTTAGAATCGCAAATGGAAGTTTGGCACTTGACTTGCTGCTGTATTTTGCCGACATAAATATATTGGCGGCCGCCGTGGTGTGAAGGTAGTGTTGCCGGCCTACCACACCGAAGGTCCATGGTTCGAGCCCTGGTACAGGTAACATCAAAAGTGATTTGAAAAAAGTTTTTCAAAACGGGGTCGCCCCTCGGCAGTGGTTTAGCAAACTCTCCGAGTGTATTTCTGCCATGACAGGCTTCTCAGCAAAAATTCGTCTCCTTTGTAGATGCCGTTCGGAGTCGGCAAAAAACTGTAGGTCCCACCAATTTGTAGGGAAAATTCAAATCGGCACACCACAAATTGGAAGAGAAGCTTGGCGCAAAAATCTCTTAGGAGGTTTATGATGATATACCTGTTGTATATCGCGCCATAGAGAGAGAGAAATATAAAGGTAGTCTTTAAAATTTTTTTATGATCTTTTAATTTTATAGTTTTTAGTGCTACCTACAAACAGGCAGTTGCAATTGTGATTAGTACTTAGTAATTCCTATGTGAAAATGCTTAAGTTTATTCAGATTAGCTACCCGCTGTTCGGTGTTTCTCGGCCGTAGTGCGTCTATATCTATATGCGGCTTAGATTACTCTTATTTAGGTGCATTTGTGTGATATATAGATCGGGGATTAGACAAAGAGGATGAAAGTATTGTATGATGCTTGTTGGTGGTAATTATTACAGTTGGTTAAGCCGGTGAATTATCATCTTTGCTAGATGTGCATAATTGATGAATGCATATAGGTGCATATGCATATTTTTCAGCCTACTACGCATTCAAAGAAATCGAATTTATTCAAAATAGTGAACAGCACAGTTGGCACACTGTTACCAGTTATTACTGGATATGTTCTGTAATATGGATGGCCATATGTTAAATTTAAGGCCGTTACCTTACTAGGAAGTTTCTCAAATCGTTTTTCACTTATTTCGATTAGAGCGCCACCTAGCAGAATTTTCTTTCCAGCAATACATACTGCCATCGTATCCTGACCTATGTGCTAAGTCTCAAGGACCTAGGTCAAGGGATGTTAGTTAAAAACCGACGACAAGACTCTCAATTTCAAATGAATTTTTAAAATATGTAGATCCGTGCGCAATCTACCGAAATATTTTCAATCAAATATTACATTTCCACCAGGTTCTGAAGCACGTGTTCAGTTTCAAGTCTCTAGCTTACCGGGAAGTTACTCAAAAATCGATCGCGAATATTGTCTTTTGATGTTTGTAAATTTTGAAATACTCGAACACTGCAAATAAAATTGCATAACTAAAACAAAGATAACAACAGTCATTAGCTGTGTTCGGTGACAAAACTTGCAAAGAAGTGTTAGCAAAGTGAGAATGACGTAAAACTCTCTCGAAACGCCAAACAGGAGTCAGTAAAAACTTGCAGCAAAACATCTGTTGCCATTTTGATTGGTTAATAGCTCAAATTTTTTAATTTTCGTTGTTGCTTTCCCATATCACGATCTGCTGTTATCACTTGCAAGTTTTACTGAGTGAAATTCCCCCAGAACAAACTTGCAACTCTCTCTCTAAATGAAATGTCAAAATGCGCTCTCTCGAACACTTTCCAGTAAAAATTGTATCCTCACCGAACACAGCCACTGCTCTTGGGCCGTTTTCTCGACTGCGTTCTAAAATGTATCTCTTCTTTAAACCAAATTTTGTTTTCTCTAGTGCTCGTTAGCGTCTTCCCGTCGACAAATTTAACAGGCAGCCAATCCAACCTTTAAAATGTGTCGGTTCGAAAAATACAAAACAGCTGATTGTCAATTGATATTTTTTCGGCAAAAAAATATAAAACAAAGAAAAACTAACAATTCCCAGGAAAAATGTGCGTTTGCACTGCAAGAAGAATTTGAGGAAACCAGTGAGCGCAGTATAACCAATAGGACTTTTTGCAACCGCTCCCACTACTTTTAAGAATCCAAACACAATATTTAACAAATTATGTTTCGAATAAAATTGCCCAAATTTTGTTAAATTTTTGTATTTTTACAGCTGCTTTTGACATACCCTTTCCTGTCTTTCGCAGTGCTGCCATCTTTTCGAAAATTTTGTACATGTATTTAACAGGAGGTTGAGAAAATGTAATAGAATTTATCTTGCCGAGAAATTTATCTGCCGGCCGGAAATCGAGAAAACGGCACTTATTCTATGTCTATCACTGTGCAGTCACAGTCTCGGATCAAAATAGCTGCAACTGAGAAATCATAGTCACAAGACACACTGTTCATAAAAAAAAAAATAACTCTAATTTCAACAGAGCGCTGTGAAGATACACATTTTTTATACCACTTGGGTGTCACTCTTCGAAAAATTAACCAGCTAGAACTGCTTTATTTTCAATTATTTGTGAATTTTATGGGTCAATATTATAATATTTAAATTTGTTTGTTTGTATTTAATGCAAACCACCCTGTGTTGGTTTGTGTTGTGGGGCATCGGAGTAAGTTGCGCTACTTGTAGACATATACTCTGGCCAGGAGGGCCGGAAACACTAGATTATTTTATTTATAAAAACTCATCGGAGACAACTTCGTAGACGGCGTCATGAAAAATGTCGAGAGGTGTACCCAGGAGCATAGTATATGGAGTACCTTCACCCACTGCCTTCCACTCCGATTCGCAAAGGAAGATGTCTAACTAGTAGGAGTAAACAATGCCCAGGAGTCTTGACAACACGTCGATTCACGAACAAAATGCAAACGAAACGCACGTCTATCGAACGAGACTGCATAGCGCTACACAATTGTCGACAAATTTGAACAAAAACTGAATATTCGCATTTCCATGCACATTCGTAAATATCATTAGTGGATATCCGCATTCGCATTCGCGAACGTTCAAAAAGTGGCACTCGTTACAACACTGCTACATACATATTTTCATAAGTATGTATGTATATACTTAGCCAACATTCACATTATTAAAAAGGAAGAAGATAAAAATGACTTCATACCACAGAGAACTTAAAATGATGAAACAATTACTTACGAAATGGGTCATTAACGCTATAAATTCCCACTTCAAATTTACTTTCACATTCGCAGGGTAGATAAATACTCGAATTTTTTATTTGTTTGTTTAAATTACAATGACAAAGAAATGATTTTTCTTGTCTACCAAATGTGTGTACATACATTCAGACAGATTTATGCATACATACACACCCTCGTGCATATTAGTGATGTATAGTTTCAAGTATTAAATGAATCAGTTCTAAAAGTTCGATTTCATGCGTACCTCGAGAAAGTGCTGTTAAGTCGTCGAAACGTTTTTTTCTATATCTTAAGCTTTCATTAAAACATATAATAAGTACACCTATTGTATAATAAACTGATTAAATAAACAATTTACTGAAAAATATTCATGCGGAAATATGTAAGTTATTTTTGTTAGGGGATGGCGTGGCGTATGAGTAACAAATTGCACCTTTTACAGAGAACGACCGAAAAATTTGATAACTTCATTCATTGGACTCTATCTATGATGCTTACATATACTTGTGCATGCTAGAATTCATAAGCTTTTTTAATATCCCTTTATAGTAGCCATTGTTCAATTTAGTGCCTTCAATATACTAAATGTCTAACAATTCATTAATTTTTTTAATGGGATGAATTTTTGTATAGAAAATTAGCGCACGCTATGTGGAGAGTTTCTGAAGAGAAACTCATTTTTCGGGTTAAAGAGATTTTATTGCTCAACATCTTCTAATTTTAGCTTGATACTTTTAGTTCGCGTTTGTTTTTTTTTTTTTATTTCTCTTAACGCTCTCAAAATCGTCAGAGGGGGCTTAATCTGGAGAATAGCAGTTTGAGGCATTTCATAACATATTTGTGGGGTTTTTCCATGGCGACAAAAAACGCGCCGCACGAGTATGCATCGTCATGGCGGAACAGCATTTTTTCTGCTTCAAAACAATGTCGAATCTGGCCAAAAACTCTGAATAATACTCGTCGGTAATTGTTCTACCCTTTTCAAGGTAAACGATGTGAATAATGAAACATCGTGCATAAAAAGCGGTGACCATAACTTTGTTAGCCGACATACCAGCTTTAGAATTCTTTTGTGCAATTTCACCCTTAGAAGGCTGTTCTTGTTTTTTTGGGTGTTGTTTAATGGGACCATGTTTCGTCTCAGATAACGAAATTGTCAAACAGTCTTCGGAAGTTGTGACACGTTTACCCTTACGTTTGAGCGTGAGGCGAACATCATTCCATGGGTTTTATCATTGATTTTTGGCTTGACTACTTCTTGACGAACATCTGAGGTTAGGCGTAACATGTGCTCGTATGACAACGGCGTAACTGTGAAAATATCTGTTTAATCATTGAATCTGATGAACGGAGTCATCTCAGTATATAATAAGCCTATTCTTTTGTTTTGCTAATTTATTTTTTTTTTTTAAGTAAGGAATAATGCTGAATCAGCACACGACATTCACTATTTTTTAGATTTGTTAACACTAACGAGGTTTTCAGCTTGCTCAAACATGTAATGGTAGTTGACTTTAACAATGTTTAAAATTACTGCTCCCCAAGAAACCCGGATTTTTCTAACTACCCTCAGCCCTTTAAAGTATTATCCCTCGCTTTCGCTAAGATCCGATATATTCGTTTCAATAAAGAAACCGGTAAATTCCGTATTCGGTTCCACGGTTCAACGCATCAGTGAAGCAGCATCACTAGCATATACATCAATATGTTCATATACAAATCAATGTTAATAAACATTCGCTAGTTAACCTTAGCCTTATTTATTTGTAGTGAATACGGCCCACTTATATTGCCATGCGGAGTTTAAATTTATATTTCCCATAAATTTTTTATTAGAAAAATGTAGTTTTTTTCACTTTTAATTGTGTTTGGGGCTAGCTGTTTCTTATCCTTTGAATCACATTTTTAAAATACGAGGTGTGTTCAAAAAGTATCGCGAATTTTGTGTTTTTTCAAAAATTATTTATTTATTCATGAATATCTATTTTGTCCCCTTCAAAGTAATCCCCATGAGATATTATACACTTGTGCCAACGGTTTTTCCAATATTCGAAGCACTCCAAAAAATCATTTTTTTGTATCTTGTTCAGCTCCTCCTTCGATGCCGTCTTTATCTCGTCAAGAGAAGCCTAACGTCGTCCTTTCATGGGCCTCTTCAGTTTAGGGAACAAGAAAAAGTCACAGGGGGCCAGATCTGGGGAATACGGTGGCTGCGGCATCATTAGTGTGTTGTTTTTGGCCAAAAAGTCGCGCACAAGCAACGATGCGTGAGCAGGGGCGTTATCGTGGTGCAAAAGCCAATTTTTGTTCTTCCACAACTCCGGGCGTTTCTGGCGGATTGCTTCGCGCAAATTGCGCATAACTTGCAGGTAATATTCCTTATTGACCGTTCTTCCCTGTGGCAAGAACTCATGATGCACCACGCCCCTGCAATCGAAGAAAACTGTCAGCAAAACTTTCACATTCGACCGAACTTGGCGCGCTTTTTTCGGTCTTGGTTCGTGCGGCAGCTTCCATTGAGATGATTGAGCTTTGGTTTCCACGTCATAACCATAAACCCACGATTCGTCACCAGTTATGACCCTCTGGAGCAAATTTGGGTCGTCGCGGACAGAGTTTAACATCTCATTATCAATGTTCATGCGATGCTGTTTTTGGTCACAATTGAGGAATTTTGGTACGAATTTCGCGTAAAAATCGAAGACGATCCAAAACACGTGCAAGCAAAGCAGCTGTCAACAATTAACTGAACATTCAAAATGGCCGAGCTTGTCATCATAAGTGAGAGACATGAGTACCAACATAACGCCACAAAAAATTCGAAATTCGAATATACGTAACCAGCGAAAATTCAAAATTCGCGATACTTTTTGAACACACCTCTATATAAGAAAATTTTATTTCAACTCGTAAATTCCCCGTAAATCTGTTGAAATTGTTAAATTCTATGGAGAACCGGTCAGAAGGCTACACGGCATTGCCTAGTTTTAATGAAACGTCTTATGAACTTTCTTTTAATAATTAAAAATCATGCCAGATACTGGTAAGTTTTATTCCTAACTAGCAGACACGGAAGACGTTGTTCCATTCAACAATTATTTTGGTATACATTTGAGCAATTATAACCTCTTCCCTCATTGTATCTCGCTTCCCTTTTCACTTTATCTCCCAGTTCTGCTTCCTCCTATTACTCTTGTTTTTCTCACCAGTATTCGTCTACTCGGATTCTCTTCCTAATTCTTCGCCTCTTCAGGGATGATATATAAATAGGTCACATATTCTCCAATACTGTTTACCTGAGCTAAAGATATCCAGATTTACTGCACTGCACCCGCACAAATTAATTTTTATTTAAAAGATTATGCGTTCCACCATTGCCGAATTTACCTCATAACTTACTTTAAAGCTTCAGGGGCTTACACGAACTACCCTTTATAGTAGGGTTGTGGCATGCCTTCTATAAAAAAGGCTTTTCTGAAAATGAAAATTGTTTTAATCTGAGCGGACAGTTCCAACTATCCCTGAGTCAGAGCGCACTAAAGAAAGAAAAAATTATTCAAAAAGCTCAAGTCGTTTTGTATTTTATCGAAACTTACGCATACAAATGCATTTACATAAATAATTAATTTTTAAACTATCTATAACTGTACCTTTCTTTTCATTGCGTGACAAAAGTGAAGAAATAATTAATTAAATTAGTGGAAAATTCTGTTATGCGTGGTGCGAAGTGTCCATAACATGGCGGTAAACGCCAGTTACGACCATACCAAGTGGCCAACAGTGCGTATGAGTGCTATTCACTCCGTTTCACTGCCCAAAATAAAAAGCAAAAACCCAACCGCACACTTTCACTAACACATAACTTTGCGTTTTTGCTTCCGAGGCATTTCGTTAGCGTGAATGTTTTTTAGATAAATAAACTTATCAAATATGCTGTAAATATTGATTTGGTCTATGTTGTGCTCTTCGTCACTTTTGAAGTGAACAAGTAAAATCGATATGGTGGCATATTTTCTGAGTAGGAAATGGAAAAAAGATTAAAAAATAAGACGAATATTTTGTTATAAACAAAATAGTCAGATTACATTGTCTGCTAAGTTAAACACTCTAAATACAGGAAATGCGTGGATTTTTTATTTTATTTATTTAATGGGCATATGTGCAGTCGTCGAAAAGTCTCAAACAAAAAATAAAAAAATTATAAAAATTTTACTTTTAAAAAATTTATAAAATATGTATATACTATTGGCGATGTGAAAAAATTGGGCCAAAATGGGTTTAATTTTACAGCAATGTCAACACTTGGAAAATACCTTTCAATTGATAGCTTAAAGGTATAAATCCATGAATATCTGGCTGAGTAACTCAAGCTTTCCACAAACCTACCCCTCGAGATATAGTCAAACTCACCATCATAAATCTCATTATTTGGATTGCGTTGATAAAATTTTAAAATAAGAGTGTGCTTTCCCAAACTGTTTTATCATTTTTTTTTTGCCTTTTATGAATCTTTGGTCAGATGGTTGTTAGTATGAGAAGAAGAAGAGATAGACCTACATATAAGTAGAAAGGTATAAAACTTTCGGCACAGTCGAAGACAACACTCCCCTTAATTTTTTATGTTTTTTTCAAACTCCTTTTATATATAAAAAAAATGAGCTTTTGGAGGTATTTCCAACTTGGTCCAGCTCGCGTAAATCTTAATATTTCATCGAAATATTTTGGCTGAGATCTTAGGAAAAAGTGAATTTTGAAATTTCGGTGGAAAAATTCCATTTTTTGTTTGGTGAGGCACCTTAATGCATATACAGATTGCCGCTTAAGTTCAACACACCATTTTGCTGCCATAAACAGGCAAAAAAGTTAGCACAAAAAGTGTGAATGAATACTTGTCTATGAACATCTGGAGTATTAAAAAACATTTCGAATAAAATCGTGTCTGCCTTTTTTCGCTAAATATCTTACTTCAGCCTTGCTAAAGCTCAACAACGATTACTTTTGCTCAGAATATCCCACCATGGCGCCATTTCAATAACAACTTGTCTCTTATCACTTTTCAAACTAATTAAGTTTTTTATGCAATCGGGTGCATCTCTCATGGTGCAGCAAGTTCCAAAAAAATACTTTTTCATCGGTTGAGGTTTACATTGATAAAAGTAGTTTTGAAAATATTGTGTCCAAAAAATAAATGTGCAAGAAGCGGGACCGTTGTCATTTATAGCGAAGAATATCCTGCATTTCAGCAAAGCCAATCTAGGATAAATATTGGATGAAGTACTTGTTCAAGTATTCAATAAATGTCTTGGTCTTGGTTCTATTTCTTTGCTAATACTTATTTATGGAATATGAGTCAAGAACGCCACTGTTATTTGTTTGTTTCTATGTGTATATACGATATGTTATTGTAGGCATCTAAATACTTTCATACCTTCAAAAGGGTTATCAGCCTTTTCTTTCTTTGTCATTGCGTAACCATCTTAGACGGTTACACTCGTATTCGAATAACGATGTGAAAGCTTTTTTGTTTACTGACCCAAGCAATTATTTCTGTCTTGCTTTTTTTCTATGACGTTTTTTGGTTTCGCTTATAAATTGAGCTTAGGCGACATTGCAAACAAATCTGTAGTAGTGTTGCCATAGATATCCCTAGTTTTGTGAATTTGGCCATATTCATGATAATTTAAAAAACATATGAATTGTGATTAACTCTGACTTTTTAGTTTAATTTATCATTAAATTGTATTTTTTTTAATTTTTTTTTAACCAATATTTGATTTCTTTTATTTAAATGCGGCATTTTTCTTTTCATAAAATATTAACAAGCACATATTTTTAAAACTGTTAAAATAAAAACTCCCTGAACAATGTTATTAACGACATAAGACTCGTTTCAACAAAAAAAGGATTAAAAATTCGATACTAGAGATCGCCCAGTGGTTGAAATTCAACCAAAAAACTTTATTTTAATTATTTTCTTTTCTCTTTTTCTTTTCTTTTCTTTTTTCTCTTTTCTTTTCTTTTCTTTTTTTTCTTTCCTTTTCTTTTCTTTTCTTTTCTTTTCTTTTCTTTTCTTTTTTTTTCCTTTCTTTTCTTTTATTTTCTTTTATTTTCCTTTCTTTTATTTTCTTTTCTTTTCTTTTCTTTTCTTTTCTTTTCTTTTCTTTTCTTTTCTTTTCTTTTCTTTTCTTTTCTTTTCTTTTCTTTTCTTTTCTTTTCTTTTCTTTTCTTTTCTTTTCTTTTCTTTTCTTTTCTTTTCTTTTCTTTTCTTTTCTTTTCTTTTCTTTTCTTTTCTTTTCTTTTCTTTTCATTTCTCTTATTTTATTTTATTTTCTTTTCTTTTCTTTTCTTTTCTTTTCTTTTCTTTTCTTTTCTTTTCTTTTCTTTTCTTTTCTTTTCTTTTCTTTTCTTTTCTTTTCTTTTCTTTTCTTTTCTTTTCTTTTCTTTTCTTTTCTTTTCTTTTCTTTTCTTTTCTTTTCTTTTCTTTTCTTTTCTTTTCTTTTCTTTTCTTTTCTTTTCTTTTCTTTTCTTTTCTTTTCTTTTCTTTTCTTCTCTTTTCTTTTCTTTTCTTTTCTTTTCTTTTCTTTTCTTTTCTTCTCTTTTCTTTTCTTTTCTTTTCCTTTCTTTGCTTTTCTTTCCTTTTCTTTTCTTCTTTTTTCTTTTCTTTTCTTTTCTTTTCTTTTCTTACACCGTTTTCCCACCGTTTACTTTACCTTACTTTATTGTGCTTTCCTTTCCTTCCTTCCCTTTCCTTTTCTTTTCTTTCCTTGCCTTTCCTTTCCTTTCCTTACCTTTCCGGTCTTTCCCTTCACTTTCTTTAAATAAGCTTTATTTTATTCTTTTTTATTTTATTTGACCTATTTTTTTTATTTTATTTTAAATTATTTTATTTTATTTTCCTTATTTTATTTTATTTTTTTTTGTTTTATTTTATTTCAATTCATCAAGCCCAACCACAAATACAAAAAAACAATCTCCGGTGTTGATTACTATTTATGAATAATCATTTAATTAGTTTTTGTAAACACTGTTTGTAGGTATCATCAATTAAGTTTACATATTTGCTCATATTTTACATTGCTTGTTTAATGTCTCCAACAAAGCAACTTTTCGTGCTCTCGGGATAGCCGCAGACACTGGGCATCGTAGCCAGTGATCAATACCATAACAGCAATTAAAGAAAAAGTGCATAACACGTTTACTCACACAACAGCGGCTATAAAGTGTGAATACTTAATTTTCATTGGTCCACTACCAACTCTTCGCACTCACAGTAAGAGTAAGAGTAATACATTAACATGCATGACATGTCTACTCACACAACTAGGGCTCTATAGTGTGAATACTTGCTTTGCATTTGTGTTGGTGTCATTTTCAAACAAATGTTTCTATATTATAATTATTTATTTTTTAAGTTTTTTTGATTGACGGTACTGCAGTTTGGCCATACCTATCCATACAATATATTTGTTAATGCCTTAAATGTATAGTTTGGCCATAAAGTGGTACAATTTTCCTCAACTTGAGCATTTATTCTATAGGTTTTAAGGATATATAGTTTCTCAGATAAATTCTTTGCTTTTTCAACTTGAACTATTAAAGATGACGAATTTCTCAAACTCGGGATTAATCCTGGGATGCCGTGATTAAAAAATCAGATCAAATAATTGTTTTGTTATCGGTGCTTGATAATTCCAAATCATTTAATTTTAATCTGGCCGTTTAAGGTGATCAAGAAGCAATTCCACCACCCACTCTCTACCCTCTGACTACGCCCATGAAACTATCAAATTATTGTGCTGTCATCGAAAAGCAGAATACTACACTAGCACTACTCTTCATTTCGGGCTACTTACACTGAAAACTTGGGCGTCGATAAGTTTTTATTTAAATGGCACGCTCATAAGTTAGGTTGTGTCAGATGGCCGTTCGTGAACTATAACTGCACTGTAAGCTTCGATAATTTTAAGTTAAAACTCGAGCTTAAAACTAGACCAATACGGTACTTTTCTGACACAATGTAAAAATTCACTGAAAACGAGAGAGGACACTAAAGTGACGAGATTGATTTCTAGTAAAAACTGGAACTTCTGTCAATTTCAACATAAATGACAAAGTTTATTTGCAAATCGCGGTAAATGAAATCACGTCAATAGTTGTGTTCGGTGGGGATAAAATTTTTAAAAATTTTATAAAATTTGTACTGAAAAGTGTTCGGTGAAACAAAACATTTGCAGAGAGAGAGAGTGCATTTTGACATTTCCTTGAGAGAGAGAGAGAGAGTTGCAAGTTTCTGCTGAGGGAATTTCACTCAGTAAAACTTGCAAATGAAAAACAGCTGATCGTGACATAGGAAAGCAACAACAAAACTTTTTACTTTTGGCGTTTCGAGAGAGTTTTACCTCATTCTGACTTTACTGACACTTATTTGCAAGTTTTGTCACCGAACACAGCTAATACAGGGTGGCTAATGAAAGCCGCTACCAAAAAAAAATTAAATAACTTTTTTTCTATTTAATGAATCTGGTAAATTTTTTTTTTATTTTGCAGATTGACTTTTACATTTAACAAAAATGGATAACTGGGACACTGAAACAAGAATTTGGATTGTCCGCCGCTATCACGCACTGGAGTCCGTAGTTTCGGTTCAAAGAGAGTATAGGCGCACGTTTGGCGGCAATCCTCCGAGCAGATGGACCATAATAAGACTTGTAAACAATTTTGCCGAGCATGGGACAGTCAACAGAAGACCTTACCATCGAACCCCTTCAGTTCGAACGGAGGAAACAATCGCTGCTGTAGCTGCTGCCATACAAAACAATCCACGTGTTTCGACAAGAAGCTTATCTGCTCAAATGGGTGTAAGCAGACAGTCATTACAGTCAATTATGCACAAAGATTTGGACTTATTCCCATATAAAATTCAAATGGCCAACAAACTGAACGCTGCAGACTTGCCGATTCGCTTGGAATTTTGCCAGAAGATGCTTTAAATGGTGGAAGAGGATGGAAACATGTTGAACTGTCTTTTCATGTCTGACGAGGCCCATTTCGATTTAAACGGCAACATAAACAAACAAAATTGTCGAATATGGAGTGCTTCCAACCCACAGATACTCCATGAGACGGAATTGCATCCACTTCGTGTCACAGTGTGGTGTGCAGTTTCATCGCGCTGCATTGTCGGGCCCTACTTCTTCGAAGAAAACGGTCACACCGTTACGGTTACTGGAGACCGTTACTTGAGCATGTTGAGAGAGTTTTTCTATCCAGAATTACGCCGAATGAGAATTTCTTTCAACTCTGTGTGGTTTCAGCAAGATGGTGCAGCTCCTCATATAGCCCAACCTGTTATGACAGAATTGCGACGAAAATTTCCCAATAAGCTGATATCCAGAAACTCCACATTCCGTTGGCCACCCAGGTCGCCTGACCTTACTGCACCTGACTTTTTCTTGTGGGGTTATTGCAAACAGGAAGTCTTCAAAGCGAAACCAACAAATTTGAATGAACTAAGGCAATCCATTCGAGAAACAATTGCGGCTATTCCTGTCTCAACTCTCCAAGCAGTAATGAACAACTTTTTGGTAAGATGCCGCACATGCATCGACGAGCAGGGGGGGCATTTAAATTCAATTATTTTTAAAGCTAATTAAGCTATATTTAATATAATTTAATGAGCTTTAACATGAATAAAAGAAAAATGAATTCCATACACTGAAAAAAAAATTATTTGAGTTTCTTAATGTAGCAAAATTCATCAGCCACCCTGTATGTAAGAGTAAATCAAAATGAAGTTTCTTTTGTTTACAATAGTTAGATCAAATGCACAACAGCTGATCGGTTGGCAGATTTACTAGAAGTAATCAGAAAAAATTCTTCTGATTAAAATTTGCAACATCTGACGGAGCGCTAACCCTATTTACCTCTCTTTTTTGTGCTCTAAGTAGCCAGAGAACTGAGCAGGAAATTTATTTGGGTAACCTCTGCCTATTACAGGATCTGAACTTTATATTATCTTTGTGTTCGTAAAGAGTTTCATCTACACAATCCCAATTCCTATTATGAAATTTTAAATTTCGTATACTCGTACTGGTTAACAAAATAGACTTGTCAACATAACCGAACACAATCATTGAGAGTGAAACTTGAGACGGTACGAACCACCGCATTAAAAGTACAAAACTTCGATCTCACCCGCAAATATGCATGTGTTGAAAACTTCGCAAAGCTCATTACTTCATCAATGTGGTATCTAAAGAAACGTAACCGCGTATTGCATTGCAGGGAGTCGAGTTACCCATTTTCAAACATAAGCCCCCTGCCACTTTTGCTGTAGAGCCAGAGAATAGGCAACATGCATTAGGATGGTACTTAATTGATTGGAGATATAAGGCTCAAAAACATAAAAACATCAAATATATACTCGTATCTGTCATTTATATTATAAAAGCCGCACTTAAGAGCTTGCTATACGAATTGCACCATTAAATCTGAATAGATGCAATATTTAAATCATACAAACATATACATATATGTATACGCTGCAGGGAGTATAATGCCCGAGAACTCAACTAAAGGATCAGGCGTATGACGAATGGTTTCAAAACCGGTGGTGAATTTCCGCAGCGACAATAATGACGACGTGGTAACAAACACGTGGCGGCCGCCGTGGTGTGAAGGTAGTGTTGCCGGCCTACCACACCGAAGGTCCATGGTTCGAGCCCTGGTACAGGTAACATCAAAAGTGATTTGAAAAAAATTTTTCAAAACGGGGTCGCCCCTCGGCAGTGGTTTGGCAAACTCTCCGAGTGTATTTCTGCCATGACAGGCTTCTCAGCAAAAATTCGTCTCCTTTGTAGATGCCGTTCGGAGTCGGCAAAAAACTGTAGGTCCCACCAATTTGTAGGGAAAATTCAAATCGGCACACCACAAATTGGAAGAGAAGCTTGGCGCAAAAATCTCTTAGGAGGTTTATGATGATATACCTGTTGTATATCGCGCCATAAAGAGAAAAGAGTAACAAACGCCCTGAGCATGTTTAAGTTGTGAAGGAAGCACTTATTCTCCTTACAAAATAGTGACGAAAATAACAATTACGATACCGCGGTCTCTGAAGACGTAAAATACTTACCACCACCCGGCCATGTTCCGGCTCAAAACTAATAAAGTGGCATGAAATGACCGACTAGCCGCTGAGCTATTCCAAAAAGCCGACCGCTCCAACTACCTCGAAATCATTACACATAAGTTTCTATCTAGAGCATTGTGCGAAAGATTGAAGCCCATATAGAGCGGGCTGCACCTTTTCTAGATGCTGCAGACCTGGAAAGTTTGCCATCGCTCTTGACGATACCCCAAACAATACCAGTGGGATGCTGGATAAGGTAATTCGAGTACAATCAGTTACAAGATCATTGCATTTCTGGTACTTTCTGAGGTCATTTTTTAACAATAGTTCTGCCTTCTTTAGTCTGGATAAAGAAGCAAAGAAAATAGATATTTGCGGTGAACGAGGACAAGTCGATGTATTTGCTGTCATCAAGTGGGGAAGTTATCATCGCAAATAATCCAACTAAAAGTCATGCTTGCCAACAACAGTTACGGTCTACAAGGCTCTCCTCATGTATGTCTCGATGGGATGGCCCGTGGAGTATTCGCACAATGCAAAAGGCGTGTATTAAAGAAAATTTAACTATAAGCTGTACTAGTTTTATGTAGATATGCAAATTATGCAGCAGTCTAAAGCCCAACGGCTTCGCTGGCTAGATCATGTTAAGTTAATAATCAAAAAAAGTTCGGACCCAAAAGGTCTTCCTACTTGTAAACTACAATGGAGCGCTAAATATAGGGAGTGCTAGAAATATAAAATGTGTTTTTTTTGTTATCGGAAACTTGTATGTAATATGACCGCGATCAGTTCAGCGGAACAAAGCGTCAGTTAGAGCTGAGAAGCGACTGATGTTTAGGATGAAAGTAATCATTGAAGCGTGACTCATGCATGACAACTTTGTTCAGAATGTAAATTTGCATTGCGGGCAAGCTAAAAACAGAAAAAGAGAATGATGAGAGGAAGAGATTGTATAAAAATAGTTTGTTTAATTAAAGAATAATAAAGGCTTGTTAAACAAAAAATATGCAACGTGCGATTGCTTTTGTCGATATCATGCTATTACGCACATACACACATATGTATTCGGGTAGGTTGAAAAATATATTTCTCTTTTCTCCCTTATCGTGGGGTCGAGTTTATCTGTACATACATATAGGTAATAAAATTGTAAAAGTTCGATGTCTGAAAAATCGTTAGGAGGGACCATTATTAAACTAATAGAAAGCCAAACCAACAGTTTTTGGAATTTTGGTATGTCTGTCTGTATGTTTGGTCGCGCATCACTCAAAAACTTCAGAATGTAATTAAATGGAACTTTTAACATTGCATTACTAGACGTCTAACTTAAAATTTAGGATGCTATTTGAACCGATAGCGCACCAGTTTCGGAGATATCGACCGAAATGTGGACCAAGGTGACCCCAAATGGGTTAGTACAATATGGGCATCAAACGAAAGGTGACAATGAGTGCTGTAAAATGAGCGATATAATTAAGCTACATATCTTATCTGGTACGGGATATAATGATGAAAATCGGACTCAGTCTATTATTAGTTCTGAGACGCAGCGAAGCGGGCCGGGTTTACTAGTGCTTTATAAAAAAGGAAATTTAAATTTAATGTTAAAATCTTTTTACTCAAGATTTTGAGAAGGCTACTAGATTTTTAAATCAATAAATAAATGTTAAGACAGAAATTTTTATTTCTGGTTCAACATCGTAAAAAATATTCAAAAATTGTCGAATGTGATTTTTTTAATCTTCTGTTATTGTAATTTTGCTAATCAAGCGGACACCCTACAGATTCAATAACACTTTTGAAGAAAACAAGTAAGGAAGTATTAGTTCGGCTAGAGACAATATTAAATACACAGCTGTGCCAAGGTTGTAGTGGTTTATTGGTAAAATGTTGTGGTGGTATGACCTGTACATTTTTTTAGCCTTTTACCACTAGCATATGAGAATTCCACCACAATTCCTTTTACTTAAATGTTCTTATTCAGCTAAATCACTTAGTTAAATATCTCATTTTGTGTGTTTCTTTCAAAATGTTGGTTCACAAATAGGCGTCACATAAACTTAGTAATATATGTTACTCAGTTTTAGCATTCTATCTAGCAGTCAATTAGATATGGCATGTTCTGTCTTCCTTATCAGTAAAATTTTATTTAAAAGTGGGCGTGGTCAAAAAGAAAGTAAGGTTATTTTTAGTGGGTTTTCTTTTCACAACTTTTGTTGAAATCAATATAGATTTTACCAATTTAGCTGCTTTTGTCAATGAATTATCGCATACGTTTTTCGAAATATTCGATATCGAAAAAAGGGTCGTGGTTACCATCCGTTTCCACCCATTCTCATTAACAACCTATATTCAAATATGTTTATTTTTACTCAATTTGTAGGGTGCAAAATTATTCTTATTTTTGTATTTTTTCTTCTTTTTTTATAAGCTATGAATTCTATCTCAATTGCAAGAAAAAAATGCATCCCACCCTAATATGTATATATTTTTACTAGCTGGACCCGTGCGCTCCTTGCGTAAAAAAAAAAAACAAAAATGGTTTGAAACCTTTTATTAGTCCAGGTCCAAGATTTTTCAAACCTTTTTCTCAAATTATAAAAAAAGATTTTCAGCTACACTTGTTGTGAGACCACAAAAAATGGTAATTCTATACGACAGCACGTAACTGCTAATATAGGTCCAAAAATCTCGGGAAAGGTATCAAACGACGCGTTTTGATCTCTGTATCAATAATCCGAAAGCGGAAATTAAATAATTTGTTTCAGTGAAAAGTTATTAGTAAAAAACCCAAAAATTGCTTAGGTCCGATCCCAAATAGGGGACTTGATCCAAGGTATTTATGTGCACAACACCTTTCTGCGCAGGCTTCAAAAAAATAACCTTAGCCGGTCCAACACCGGCTACGCGGTCCACAATATTTCTGCACAGAACACATTTCTGCACTTTTCGGTACACCCTAATCTGTGATTACAACAACCACATGAAAATGACAGAAAAATTTCAACTTTAATTGCAAATATCTCTGAACAGACATAAAATATCGAATTTCCGCTTTCGGATTATTGATACAAAGGTTAAAACCCGTCGTTTGATACCTTTCCCGATATTTTTGGACCTATATTAGCAGTTACGTGCTGTCGTATAGAATTACCTAAAAAATTATACAAATATGCGCAAACAGCTATTTGAAATTCCACCACTTATATTACATTCACATTGAGCCATAAACTTGAGTTGATTGCCAACATCAATATGAATTAACTCAAAAAATGTCCCTTTAACTCGAGTTTATGACCCAGTGTGAACGCAGTCTTATTCACTTATCGCCTAGTACTCGCCTTTAATTATTCTAGCACTGTTCAGTCTTACTATTCAACTGTAGATGTCGCGAGGCATATGAATGTCACAGTCACAATAGCATTGCAGTACAAATTGATTTTTTTGTGCATTCACAATCGTTTATTTTAAAGAATTTATTTTTATAAAATACGCTTAAACAAAAGCACTCCGCTAATTAAAACATGGTTTCGCATGTAGAGCTAACCCCCACCTTTAAAACGATACCTTATTTATTAATATTGGTTCCAAATGAGAGCAGAAAATTAGGAAATAACACAAAAAGACCTTACAGAAATAATATATATGATATACAAATCACACAAGTACATATATATTTATAAATATACCGATATCTATTTTCATATTGCGATAATATTGCACATAGTCTAATCAAATTGAGTGTGACTCCAACCAAGCTACAGCCGACTCTACGCAAACAGCGAACTTCAAAACAAAATACGAAATATGCTTCATACTGCTTCGTTCAGAATAAACATCCGAATTTGGTTTTTTTCTATGTGCCGTATGAAATATTTTGCTTGGCACATTGACCTGTTAGGATCATTTATTTTCAAAATATTTTTGAACGGTTTTTCTAGCGATACTTCTTCGAAGATTGCGATGGAATTGAGCTTCGAGCGCATTATAAATAAGTCTATGAGTCCTACTCAATTTATAGATGGCTGAAAATGTATTACATTTGCGATGCTGTTTACATTAGTTTCACAAATATTTACACCCACAGCCCTTAACATAATGCTAGTGGTGCCACTAACCGACCCCTTACAACGGGGAAAGTACTACTTAATACATTTGGGAGTTGAGAGTCCACCATTCCACCCCTTTATCGTTCCACCATTGGCTTATTCCAGCGGTAATTTGAGTATCAACCACCAGTTTCCCGCTCACAGTACTGTTAGCTGACAGCTACCCTTTCTCACCTTCAACCGGGATGTAGGTATCCAGTGGGGGCTTCGCTTACACCCGAGTTACAAATATCCGACTCGATGTGTGTATGTCCGGCACAAATAATTTTATCAAACTAACATGTCTATGATATCTATACTCTACTCGGGATTATCTGAGTATTATACCAGCCTTCGAAAATGCACACCCCACTCATTGTAGAAATGTTGAATTGTGCTTCAGTATCTGCTTTCAATGTTTTTCTTTGGCAAGGAACGTGTGATCCTCAATACACCCCTGCGAGAGATATTGCCATGGAAAATGTTAAGATAGATATGGATATTCTCATAAAATAACACTTTCTTGATGAGTCGGCGCTTATACACAAGACCCTTCATAGAAATGAATTTGAATTATTTTGTAGAGATCTTCCGCCATCGTTTGTCAAGCAGCCAAGTGCTGAACCAGTTGGTAAGTCTTAGCAACAACAACAACAGCCTCCAACATAGGTATTTCTGTCACCTTTGCTGTACAAGATAGGCTCAGAAAGCTTTGCGCAGAAGTTAGACATCAAACCCTTATCTAACCTAAAGTAATTGATACCTACAAGCCAGACTTGATTTAAAGCTATTTGCGTTACACGACAAGAACCTTCAGCTGGTATTTTCAATAGCGCATTAAATTCAACTTTCTTCACAGCTACGTACTAATATGATCACTAGAGTGGCACGTAACGGAAGGTATAAATAAATTGTTTTTGGACCATCGATCCCAAATATGATTCATACAGTTGAAAGTTTTCCATGCATTTTCATGTATATTATACTATTTTGTTAGAAATGGAATAGGATATGGGTTCGTCCCAGACAGATCTACTGTTTCCAATTTTATTGCCTTTAGTGAATATTGTATTGAGTCTTTTTCTGCAGGATTCCAGGTTGATTGCATTTAGACCGATTTCTCCAAAGCTTTGATAGAGTTCCTCATAGTTGAGCGAATACAAAAAGTTTTTCTCAAATATGCTCTACGACAGTTAAGCTTCTCTGATCCCATACCATCTTACTCTGCTCATCTTATGCTTTTAGATCCTCAATCATTAATAACCTTCTTGACTGTCCATAGAAAGAATTTGATTGATTGGAAATAATTCGATTTAATTTTCCAAAGAAGTATCTGCTGAATTACTTTACCTTAAAACAAAGTGTGCTAGCAATACTCCCAAGGGTTGACTTTATGATTATTTTGTATCTTGATTTTTAAAATATACTTATCGTTTACATTTTATCTAAGTTATTTTCGTATTATAGTTTGCAAGGATTGTAACCCATAGAACTAAACAAATACATTAATATTTGACATTTCGGATGTGTACGTAGGTCCGATATTACGTGTTTGGTGAACAGTTTTGTGAGAATCGATACTTTTCTTACATATTTAATAAAAATGTTTGTTTAATAAAAATACGGTGAAAAGCACTCAGTTTTGAAGTTTTTACTTATATTCAATTTCTTCAAATAAGTCTGTTTTAATCATATTTGGTATATGGATTTATCTATACCCAGATCAGTATTGAAAATATAACATAATAAAATTCTTAACATCCTCACGTATTCAGTAAGGATAAAATTTTTTTAAATTTTATAAAATTTTTGCTGGGAAGTGTTCGGTGACACTTGCATGCGAGATAGCGCATTTCGACATTTCATTGAGAGAGAGAGAATTGCAAGTTTCTGCTGCGGAATTTCTCTCAGTAAAACTTGTAAGTGAAAAACAGCTGATCGTGACACAAGAAAGCAACAACTAAAATTTTTACATGTGAGCTATTAAACAATCAAAGAAGCAACCGTTGTTTTGCTTGCAAGTTTTTACTGACTCCTGTTCGGCGAAAACTTTTTACTTTTGTAGTTTCGAGAGAGTTTTACGTCATTCTCTAGTATGAAAGAAAAAATGTTGAAGGTTTCAAAAGCCATAACTCAAATTTCATTACAACTGTCATGTTCTAATTTAGCGGAATGCTTGTCTTGGCTATATGAATATATATAAGGTGAGAATAAGCTGAATCGATTCACGTCCAAGCCCACTTTTCTACAAAAGTTCGTTTGAAAGATAATATAGAAAAATATGCAGCATCTTTGTGGTATGTTAACGCATGTCTCTTTAAAAATTTCTTTTGCGAAGGCTTATGCATTAACAAAAATATATAGCTAAAAGCCTATAAAGACTTTATTATAAAGTATTTTAATGGGTTACTAAAACTCAAGCATTTACTACTGTTAAGAAGGGCAGGCAAAGGCTTTCACTGCTAATTGGCCTCGCAGTCGGCATTTGATTGTTTGTAATTTTATTTTTATTTTTTTGCCTAGTCTAATATTTATGATGTGGTCTATATACGCCTCGAATCAAACCTGTGACTACCGTTATGGGAGGCAAGGCCACTGTCTATCAAACCATTGCTGCCAAATTTGGTCATTTAAGGGCCATCCTAATATACATAAGCCAAATAAATTAAATCGTTGTCACACAACAATACTAACTTGACTTGATTTCTCGCTAAACAAAATCAATATTTGTCCTCAAAAAATATAAAATTACCCAGTCTAAAACAGAAACGGAGATACATACATACATACATACAAAAGGAGCTGCAAAAAACGCGAGTGAAGCAACACATTGGCCCACATCCTATCTCCGCTGGTTCAAGAACTTTGCAGGTCAAACCAACAAAAAACAAAAACTTTGGTAGTAGCTCACATACAGCAGATTGAACAAACAAAAACAAACGCACACAAATAAATGCGACAACACAACGCTTAACAAACAACCTTCATCAGTGACACTGCGACAAGAGACACGCAAGCTCATGCCACCCCACCCCAATGCGACTCACATCAAAACATTCCAATAAGAACGCAGTTAGGTAAAAATAAATTCACTTTAACCGATTCCGCTCGTTTTTAACGCGTTGATTCTATAATCTCCACTACAACAACACACACATACATACTAATTTGTTTTTAATATATTTAAAACTGTATTACTCTGCATTTGTTGCACTTCACTCGTTCTTTAACTATTTTTGCATCCCGTCATTAACAAACTAAAGCATTTGAGTTATCTGCTGTGCTCTCAAAGCCTTTTTTGTATTACGAATTTATTTGAATTTGTTTTTCTTTTGTACTATCGCACTCTACGGTTTTGTTAGCGCACGTTCAACTGTTACATCCATACGACGCTCCCACTGACAATCAACTGAAAACTAAAGCTTTGTTGGGCGACAAAGCTCCCAAATTCGATTGCTTGCAGAACGTACGGCTATGGCTTTGTGAGGCGCATATCAGCATGCCAATGGCTGTATTTTCCAAGAACAGCCGAAGCCAATGCCTTCTACATCCCATCTGCACATAGTGTACTTCGTTTTTATTGTTGTTTTTGTAAAAAGGCAGTGGTTTCAAATATTTAAATTATACCAAAATATGTACAATTAAGTAGATTATCCACATGACTGTAGGTTCTTGTGATGGAAGGTTACAGCTCACATCAGATTAGAGGACAGCTGCAACAGCCAACATGCATCTATTGACGTCCTTGCAGCTTTACCGGTTTCAATTTTTTCAGTATGAACAGCACCCGATGGCCCCTATACCATTTATCTAACCTTTGAACTAAAAAAACATTTCAAATGGGGGGAGCACCTAGGCTCCTGCAAGTTATTTACAAATTATGGTTCACGGTCAAGTCTCTGTCAAATCGGGCAAAATCTCTATTGTCTTCGGTGATAATGCTCCCCACTAAATTCTGGAAAACCAGCTAACGAAGTGGACCGATCGACCGATGCCTCTGTTCACTTCAGTAGCCAAGACGTTAAAGACAACCCTACTTACTTACTACATCTAGTGCCAACTTGCAGCTAGCCGAACATCAGCATGGATTCCGTAAAATGCATAGAACCACCGCGCTGAATGCCATGGACACTCAGATAATTGGCGGTCTAAGTCGCAAAAGACCTAACGATAGGACGGCACTAGTGGCGCTGGACCTGTGAACGGCTTCTGATACGCTTTGCCATTCGCAACTAATAACCGATTTACCAGATTCTTTTTTTCCCACCTCAATCACCAATTACCTGAGTGGTCGGCAATCGGCTGTGGAGTTCCGCAACGAAAGATCAAGATTCCTCAAGATTAAACACACGGTGCCGCCGAGGGTGTCCCATCTACGCTGAGTCTCGATCATTTACTAAGCAAATTCCTGTTAGCTAATGCCAAATGCCATGATGAGCTGTGCTCCAAAATAAACAGTTATCACTCTGTATTATCTAGTTTCTACAACTTGCAGAACCTGAAACTGCCACCGACTTAATTCTTCTGTTCACGTCCCGTAGCGCACGAGAGAATGATACTGACCCAAAATTTTGGTTAACAATTGATACCATGCTCACTTTCGCTGCTCCGCTGAGCTACAGAATCCTCAAATCACTCTCAATCGGGCATGCGATGCTAAGCTAAGCGTCGCCAATATGACCCGCCTCATGACTAGGAATATAATTTTCCCATCGAGACCAAAATGCTCAGAGTGCTAAAGCAGAGTGAAATGTTCAACAGGAAACTCCTACTAAGCTGTTGTAAACCACAATATCCTAGTAGACGATTGCTAGAGGCTGAGCCGCCTTGAAGGAATTTTGCAGCCATCTCCGAAAGCATTACGACGAGATCTGGTCTATATGAAAAGGATACCTATTACTGCATCTAAATCTCTACAGTTGTGACAGACTAATGGGCATCTCTAGGCATATTGCAATACTCCTCTTGCAATGCTCGAGGCAAGAGAGTTGATAAAACAACTATTTGTGGATTTGGTTGACTGCATATCGTTACACCGTCAAATCAACTACAGGGTGTTTTTTTACAGGTTTGTTTTTCGAATAGAGATAAAACTGGCATTTTGTGGTCAAATCTGGCAACTCTAATGTCATTTACGTTCAGTTTGGTTTGCCATTTCATCATGAACAGGTTGACAAAAGAACAACGCTTGCAAATCGTGCAAATTTATTTCGAAAATAATGGTTCAGTTCGCGAAGTTTACCGTGAGCTCCGTCCATTTTATGGTCGACATAATCGTCCATCCGAGCAATTAATTCGGTTAACCATGGATCGTTTTCGCACTACGTTTACTCTATGTGATAATACGCATCCGCAGAGACGTCGAACAGTGCGCACCGAAGAAACAATTGCCGCTGTAGAGCAAAGTGTTGAAGAGGACCCGAATGAATCGATTCGCCACCGTGCACAGCAATTGGAGCTTTGTCCATCAACTTTATGGAAGATTTTGCGCAAAGATCTTGGCTTGCGACCTTACAAGATCCAGCTTGTGCAAGAATTAAAGCCGCGAGACCATGCAATGCGTCGTGATTTTGGTGTATGGGCCGAAAATGAGATTGATTTCGATGCTGATTTTCATCGCAAAATTTTGTTCAGTGATGAGGCTCATTTTTGGTTGAATGGCTACGTCAACAAGCAAAATTGCCGCATTTGGAGTGAAGAGAATCCACATGAGACCCTTGAAACGCCATTACATCCACAAAAACTGACTGTTTGGTGTGCTCTATGGGCTGGTGGAGTCATTGGGCCATACTTCTTCCGCAATAATGCTGGAGAGGCAGCTACCGTTAATGGAGACCGGTATAGAGCCATGAAACCGACTATTTTGTTCCCGAATTGGATGGCATGAATGTGGATGAGTTGTGGTTCCAACAAGACGGCGCTACATGCCACACAGCGCACGTCACAATCGATTTATTGAAGAAAACATTCGATGAGCGCATAATTTCGCGGAATGGACCTGTCAATTGGCCACCAAGGTCGTGTGATTTGACACCATTGGATTATTTTCTTTGGGGATATGTGAAGTCGCTCGTCTACACCAACAAACCAGAAACGTTAGGGGAATTGGAAGCCAACATTCGTGGCGTTATTGCCGACATACGGCCCCATATGCTCGAAAAAGTGGTTGAAAATTGGACCTGTAGAATTGGCTTTATTCGAGCCAGCCGCGGCGGCCACATGCCCGAAATCATATTTAAACATTAATGGCATAAAATTATCCTTCCAATGATGGACCTTAAAACGATTTTCTTGTGTTTTATTTCAATTCAAAGTTCTATACCCCTAAAAAAAACACCCTTTACATGTATTTCTTATTCTCTTAGTTCTGCTACTACAGAGGGGTTCTGCATCAATCAGTTGTTTGCTGAGTAGTTTCTTAATAAGCTTTTTATATGGTGTTCAGCTGTATTGAGCTGTGTGATAGTGGTTTCTTATGGTTTGAACTTTGTTGTGTAGCGGTATAATAATAAAAATATGTACTTATATATGTATGAGAACAGACGTTAAGAGGTGGATGTTCTTACAGGTACCCTGCTATTGACATAATTAAGGAGATATCGGCAAATGCTTTGGGTGGTTGATTCGCTACAACTCACCTATCTGGGAAGCTACACAAATGTTTTACTATTACTAGGAAAGAGAGTACTTTAAATAGGTTCCATAAAGCATTCTCTCCTGCTGGTGACAGTTGTTGCGCTTAGTATTAACTGCGCATGCCCACTACTGGAACTACCTCAATGTTGTAGGGGTGGAAACTATTCTAGGGGCGGACTATGAGATATTCGGAACAAATTTGTCTCAAAACAATATATCTCGAAAGTTTTCACACCGGTGCACATAAGGAGTTGAAGTTAAAGTTAAACTTGATAGAGCTAGAGATGCAAGAAAGCGGGCCTGACTGTGAGACGATTTCTTTTTTTTTTTTAATATAAAAACAGCGATGTAAGTACTAGGAGAGAGACTTGCTCAATAAGTTTCGCTGCAAAAATAGGTCGTACTAAAAAAACTTGGGCACGATCTAGTTAATACGAGTATACTAGATAAAAAATATTGATGAACATTCGCGGATGCTTGATTAATGTTGTGATCTTACACGCGTTTCATGGTATGTGCAAACAATATAAATTAAGGTTTATTTAAAATGAAGTCAATCATAATTAAAAAAGAATGAAATGTGTTAAGTAAAATAAGGAGAATCTGCTTCGGCTGATGGTCGTCTTCGTACTCGTCGTTAATATGATTTTCTGTCAAAAATGATGCGATTTGTTGACAGCGTTGCCAGTTTAGTTTGCTATTGGATAAAATCCAATGTGTATCCAACAATAAATTTAAAAAATTCAATGGCTAGGGCCGGAAATAGAACTCGAAAGGTATATATAAAAAGAGGTACTTCTATGCAGATTTGGTCCATACTCACTAAAAGCTGTGCATTGTTTGAATGACCTGTAACGTGGAAAGTTGTTGAATATTGGAACGATTTTCCATCATCCCTTGTCAAATTTACATTTTTGCAAACCGGTTTCGGCGTTCCGCCATCCTCAGTGTTTACTTTCGTTCTGATCTTTATCTATCCGTTGCCTTGTATTTATAGTCCGTGGCTACTGTATCAGGTAATGTCAATATGCGTGTGTATGCGTTGGAGTGTTAGACTGTATCTAAATGGTTGCTAAGATTAAGGGCTGTTTTTGACGCTTGTTAGCTAAGTGGAGGTTGGATAGCAATTGCGGGATTCACAAGCCGAGAACTGAAGGATCGCCCTATGGTTAAGCAGCTTGCCTAGATCTTTCCTAATGTCGCTATTAGGGGGAGCATTTTAGTCCCTTGATGGAGATGAGACTCAGATGACATAAGAAGACATCCCGTTACAGTTCTGATGGCGGTGTTTTGGCAGACTAGCAACTTCTTCCAGTTACTGTCAGCAAGGTTGGGCGACCGTATCGGCGCAGCCTAAACAATAACCGGTCGGCCGATAGCCTTTTATGTAGCAAACAAAGTTTTTTAATCTTTACTCCAAGTGGTGCTGGCAAGTGACTTGAGGAACCTCTTGCCGTTCATACGACAGCCGGTTCCACGTACCGGAATGACTCGGGTTTTTCTTCCCGACAAAGCGCTGTTTTTTCGACGTTACCCTGTCTAACTTGTCACCTTTCCTCTTAATATTGTCATCTTCCGAGCAGGGCTGCTCAAAACTCTCTTGCTCCGGGCTGGTGTTAAATCCAACCCGGGACCAAGAGAATGGATCTGCTGCGTCTGCTGGAAGAAGATTTACGTTAAACGTTCACACTCCGTCCAATGTAACACATGCAAAAAATGGCCGCACAAAACAAGGTGCTCCGGGCTAAATCCCTCCACACATAGGTCCCCTAGTTTCTTCAAAACTTTTGTGTCCCCTTGCTGTTCACGCCCTAGGGCATCCCGTCAAGGTCGATCCAGTGTCGCACCGCCACAAGTTCCAGATACAGTCTCCACGACTAACAGCACTAATACTGCCCAGCAAGTAGTGTGTAACTCCCGCTGCCGCTCACGCCCACCGGCGCCAACACCTCACACAGCAGCTCACAGCTACTTTCTACGTAGCACCTCTCTTTTAGATGTGAGCAATGCTGAGCGACAGCCCACCCTCCTCCCACTTACAACCTCCCCTTCTTCTTCCAGCACTAGCACAAATGTAAGTAAAAGCCACCAGCTCCTGGTGCCTTACACCATGTGCACTGTTTGTCGAATGAGATTATAAACACCTGCGACATCAGTCAAATGCAACTCTTGCCTTGGCCTATGTTACCTGCTTATATGTTCTAAGCTTGGTAGCAGGAACTTATGGACTGACGTCGACCGACTCGCCTCCTTCCGGTGGTCCGGATCCCTCGTCTTCTACATTGCGACGCAGTGCGCGATTCAGCCTGCTTCCACCTAGGCATTCGCACCAGTCCTTGACTCCCAGTGTGATTATTTCTCCCCCTTCGCACTTTCGTATCCTACAATTGAACTGCAACGGCCTAACCGGCAAGGTTAGTGAAATAGTGAACTTCATGAAGCGGCAAACTATCAAGATTGCTGCTATTCAAGAAACCAAGCTAGGCGTCCGATCAGATCTTTAGACCTGTGATGGCTACAACATCCACTTGCCTTCATCACTCATCAATCTGTGCAATATCGTCTATTTGAGCCTGATGTCGACCCGAGGGACAACACCTTAGAACGTCAAGGTATGGTTGTACGTTCTTGAAATAATTAACATTTATATACCTCCTGCCACCTGCTATCCGAGGGATTACCACCCTGACATCAGTGCGTTACTCAGAGGCGATAATTGTGTAACCCTCGGAGACTTCAACGCACACCACGACCTGTGGCACTCAAGTCTGCAGGTTGATGGTAGGGTACAGGAATTGGCTGAACAAATAGACGGTTCGACGTTTTGCACTGTGAACGGGGATGCCCCCAAGAGAGTCGCGGTAAATTGTTCTAGTTCGCCAGACCTTACTATCGTCAGCGCAGGTTTTATAAACTGCGTTGACTGGCGACCAATGCTAACTCTTGCATCGGATCATTTACCGATAGTATTCTCAATCGATCGCCCCACCGACTTTGTCACTTCTGAAAATCGCACCTTCACTAATTTCAGCAAAGCTGATAGGGTTGGTTTTCTTAACTTCACTGAGAGCACCTTCGCTGCTCTTCCTATCCCGTCTGACCTACGAGAAGGGGAAAAATCGTTTCGCATGGTCACAGCTTCAGCCTCTAATCAATACATCCCGTCAGGTAGAATTAAGGCAAATGAACGTGCCCATATGCGATGCTTGGACCCTACGGATCCTCAAATTCAAGATCTCAATGCGGAAATCATACGACTGGTTGATCAACACAAACGCGCCAAATGGGAGGAGCACCTAAGGTCCTGCAACCTCTTTGCTGGTGTTGGCAAACTATGGTCCACTGTTAAATCCTTGTCAAATCCGACCAAACCTAACGATAAAATATCCATCACCTTTGGTGCCGGCAATTTGTACTGCATCCTCCGGTCGACAAGGAAATTAGACGAGTCATCAGGGAAGCGCACAAACCAAAAAATAGCCAAGTGGCCATTGCCATCACCACCACGGAGCGTCGGGAGGTCACACGCTGATGCTAAAACACCTCGGAGAAGAGGGAGTAAGGTACCTAAAAACTGTTTTCAATCTGTCTATGACCACCTTTGTCATTCCAGAAAAAGGGAAACAGGCGAGGGTGGTGCCACTACTAAAGTCCGGCAAGACCTTGGAGACGGTTTTGCCTGGAGGATTCTACTCTTCCCCCGTCTCTAAAACGTTGGACCGCCAATTATCTGAGTGGCCGGCAGTCATCGGTTGAATTTATAGGCGAAAGATCAACACCACGTGTAATTAAGCACGGGGTGCCACAGGGTGGTGTCCTATCCCCGCTTTTCTTTAATTACCACATATCGAGGTTCCCTTCCCCACCAAAGGGTGTTTCGATCGTGTCCTACGCCGATGATTGCACGATCCTGGGGACGGGCCTCTCTGTAGACGAACTCTGCTCAAGAGTTAACTTATACCTCCTATCCGGTTTTTTCGCTGGACGAAATCTGACACTGTCACCCACCAAGTCCTCGGCCACCTTATTTACGACATGGAATTAGACGTCTACGTCGATGGCATTAAGCTTCCGACTGTCACACACCCCAAAATCTAAGGGGTCACGTTTGATATCATGTTCAACTACGGTGCTCATATAGCCGCGTTTGCCACCAAAGTACAAAGCCGCATCCTCAAATCACTAGCTGGCATAACTTGGGGGGAAAGATAAAGAAACGTTACTGGCAACGTACAAGGCAATGAAGTCTAGTCTTTCCCGTAAGACCGGTGCAGGGGCGTCTGACAAATATTTTTCTAAATAATAAAAAATATTTGTTCTGTGAAGTCGGATTTTTATTTCTGTGACCAAAACGTGCACTTATTATTTAAAAAGTACGGCTTTACTTTTTGCTTTTTTTTAAATAAGAGATGATACCGCTTTCCCAACACAAATTTATGGTAACGACAGCGATGTTTTAATATCAGCAAATACAGGTGAACTGAGTAATAATCCCCACACACGAAGAAAAAGCATGCGCAATGTTGCGGACATGCGTAAAATCTAAATTCTTTTGATTTCAGCACAGTTATCTGCGCAAATAGCACAACCACGACATACACCACGCAAATCCTTGTACAAATCAGTCATTGGCGCAAGTCACTTTGTGTTGGTATTTGGGGTCTTAGTTAATTTTAGCAATCGGTTAAGTCGCTGGAGCCTTTCTAACCGGAGGCTTCTCGTGCAGGTGGTGTTAAAAATTGGTTTGGGAAAGCTATGTATTAAGACTAACAACCCACTGAACCCCTTGATAACTTCCCCAAGAATAGCGCTTGATCTTAACGTAGCCAAGGCAGCAACCAGCTTTTCTACCCTTTTCATAGCGCACGCCATAAAACGGCAACACTGAACAGCTGGCTTTTATTTTGAAGTTTTCATTTCATTTGATTTTATGAACAAATTTTTTCACAGAAACATATTTTCTAGGAAAAAATTTTAATCGCAAAATTATCCGTTGGTAATGATAACAAAAGATAATAAATATATGTAAAAAAAATGTCTGTTGGTGCTAAAGTGGCTTTGGCGCTGTCTGTCGGCTTCTCTGCGAGCGTTATTGGTTATGTACATTACAAGCAAAGTACAGACCGGTGAGTTTATCAATATTTTTATAAAATATATATTAAGTTAAATTTTATAATTATAACGTTCTCTTAACACAGCGCTCGCCTGCATGAGGGTGTCGTAAAAGACATTGAGCGCCAACAACGGCGTAAGACAGAAAATACATATTTGCTGCAAAAACAGATTGATCTCACCAAACAACTCAAGGATATGGAAGCTTCAGAAAGTAAAGAAATAAATCAGAATACTAATATACAATAGCTTAAACTTATATAATAAAAAAAAATAGTAATAAAAAACATCTAGTCGGTACTTAATAATTGTTTTATTTAGATGGTTTTATATTTCTTGCCAACAGGTTATATATATAAATATTGGCCTGTTTGTAATATTTACTTGATAAACTGAACAAGAACGATAAGTTTGCTTACCATTTTCATTGGTAGGAATACATATGAATGAATTAAAATTACTCAATTCTAAATTTCAAAATAAATTATATGCCAATAGCAGGGGCTGCATTGTTCGTCTTTCAAAGTATGTAATTGATTAAAAATGTTTTTGATCAGGATGTCTTTCAAAAACTTTTGGAACATTGTTAGTAATGTATACAATATATAAAATCTTCATCTTAATCATTCAGTAGCGTCCTTTGCGGTTATCTCCGCCACCACCAGGGCCTCCACGACCCTCACGACTACGCGAACGGCGACGGTCACGGGAGCGTGAACGCCGGCGACGTGGTGAACGGGAACGCGAACGTGTACGGCGGCGTCGTGAATATAGATATCTATGATAAAGAAAATTTTTTTATAAGATATGCATATATCTATATATAAAAGGAATCTGACCTTCGTAATTCTCTTGAAATTGGCTTCAAATGCATGAAATTGCAAAACCCAGAACGTGTACACTCGCCCATTTCATATTGACGGCAGCAAGCTTCACGGAAGTCAGTAACCGGTGATAGCTCCGAATATACTGGTCGTCCACCAAACCAACGATTATTTAAATCATTTGCAGCTTTCTCTGCATCTTGCTCATTACGAAATTTAATGTACACATTTCCCACCAAATGATCACCCAAATTATCGCATACATTCATCTCTTCAATTTCGCCATATTTATCCTCACATTCCACAAAAACGTCCTCAAAAAAATTATCGTAATGCTCTTGCATTTCTTCGTCAGAAACATTTGCCACCAAATGTGAACCATCTGCAGATTTTGCTGAATTCTGCGGATTCACATAGAGGTTTTGTAGTAAGACAGTTTGAGAAAATGTTGGCTTGTTGTGTATGCGAGAACAGCGGTCGCCATGGCGGCATGCGCCAATTTTGAAATAAAATGAACAATTAACTCTGAAAATAACAACAAAGTGCAATTAGTTTTATCAAATTTTTTTTAATGCTTATTCCTCTTATCACACTCACTTGTCTTTTTCGGTACCGAAAATGGACGCCAAATACTCAGCCATGCTTTTGTCGTCCCACGCAAAGGCGGCCTTAAAACAAAATCAGTTTATATTATTTTTAACACAACTTTCGTAGTGTTCCCTTTTGGTATATTTACTCCAATCAGTTATGGATGTTATAACAAACTTTTTTTTAATATATATGCAGCAAAAAAAGCAGCCGGAACTTGTAATAAAAACACAAAATTTTCTTTATCGCCGCTTTTTCTGCGTTTGACAATTGACAGAATGCTGCTGTTGATAGTTTCGAAATAAATTTCGCAAATGTTGGTAGTAGTGATTTCAAATAGGGTCGCACAAAAGGTAGATGCAGTAAAAGACTTCACAAACAGTACTCACATTACGCATGGTGCACATGCACCATATACATAGCGATTTTGACAGACATTTTTTAGGAAATTTCTCCCATTTCCCATTCCCGCAATCATGAACGTACATTTTTTCGGAATTGTTTCTCTTTTCCCATCTCCACGTAACACAAACAAACTTCGAAAAATTGAAGATGTATTTGGGAGGAAAAGTAGGTATTCTGAACGTAGAAAAAAAGGGAGAACTGGCAAATTATTTTGGGAGACATTTCTTCAAAAAATTTTAGGGGAGTTAATAGACAAGTTTTGGTTTTTTGCTTATCAATGACAATAGTGAGCTAAAGTTTAGTAAGGAATGTGTAATTCTACCTACCTATTTGTAAAAAATGTCTCTATGGGTACCAAAAAACGCGTATCGGTCCCAAGAATCAGCATTTGCCTCCGAGAAGAAATATTTTTTAGTTGGTTAGTAAGAGTGGCCCACAACAGCCGGTTCTATCTAGGGCTGTTATTTCAGTGTAACCCTGCTGAATTCGTCAAGTCCCGCCCTCAAATTGTTATCCTCGGAGCAAACCCTTGCAGCCGTATTGCTCCATTTTCTCTTGTTACGGGCTGGTATTGAACCCAACCCTGGACCAAGAGATCGAATCTGCTGCGTCTGCTGGAAGAAAATTTATATTAAACGGCCGTATTCTGTTCAATGCGTCAAGTGTAAGAGAAAGCTTCACAGATGTGGATGATCAGGGCTTAACCCCGGCATCCACAGACCCCGTACTTTCGCAAGGTTATCGATTCATCCTATGACCGCTTCATTCCCGCCGGAAGAATACCTGAAATTTTACTGAATTTCCCAGCGGAAGCAGCGGCTCTGGCAAGAGAATGTGACCAAGTGAGACTTCCCAATCCTGCAGATCCCAGAATTAAAGATCTCAATGAGGAAATCCGACGGACGGTCAATACCTAAAACTGTACCAAGTGGAAGCAACACCTAGAGGCATGCAACCTCTCCGGCGGAGTCGGCAAATCATGGTCAACAATCAAGGTCGCCAAGAGACGAGCCATCCGTCGGGCGCATAAACACAAACAGAACACAGCGCCCATTGTCATCTCCGTCGCCGAGGTCAAGAAAGCCATAATGAAGCCCAAGCTCTGCCTGACTGTATTGCCATGAAGATGTTGACCCATCTAGGCCACGAGGGAGAGTTTTTTGGCGGATCTCTGTAACCTCTTGCTAACCACTTTCGTCATTCCAGACTAAACCAGGAAAGCAGGCGAACCAACGAGAATCATAACATCCCATATCTCTCCTGTAGCCGGTTGCGTATTGGAGACCAATCTGCTCCCGTATTACACTGCAAACCTGCACTTGGCCTGGTAATTGTTTTCTTTAGGAGGCAACTGCTAAAACAAGTCAAAAAATTACGGGAGAGGTATTAAAAGACGCAGTATCAACAGTCCGAAATCGGATTATAGATTTTGTGTTTCAGTGAAAAGTTATTGGCAAAAAACCATAAGAAGACCCCTGGTCCGATCGCAAATAGGGGGGTGATTCAAGGTATATATGTGCAAAACACCTTTCCGCGTAGCCGGCCGCTTTAAAAAAATAACCTCAGCCGGTCCAACACGGGGTAAGCGATCCCCAGTATTTCTGAGAAGAACCCACCTTTCTATTTTTCCGTAAACCCTATATCTGTGTCTACAACAACCACATGAAAATTACAGAAAATTTCAATTTTGATTGCAAATATCTCTTGGCAGAAATATATAATCGATTTTCCGACATCGGTTTATTGTTACCGAGTTCAAAACCCGTCTTTTAATACCTCTTCTGACATTTTTAGACTTGTTTTAGTTGTTGTCTTCTAAAGGATATAATTACCCTTGGCCGGAAGCCACACAGCACAATATCTGCCTGGCCAGAAATGATTAGCTGAGTTGATTTGATTTTCTGTTTTTCCCACAGGGTGGATATTATATGTATATTGGAATGATTTTTCGTAATGCGGATATGCGTCAAAATCTAAATTCTTTAGATTTTAGCACAGTTCTCTGCGCAATAGCACAACCACGTGCCACGATGAAGGGTAATTGCTTATGACAGCCACCAAGTGCGAAAACACGTCCAAAAATGTCGGGAGAGGCATCATAATCAGGACCCGGAGAACAATTGTTGTTTATAGTTTGCAAGATATTTGCAAGGAAAGTTAAAAATTTTCTCTCATTTTCATGTGGTTGTTGTAGACACAGTTATAGGATGTGCCGAAAATTGCAGAAGCGTGTTCTGCGCAGAAATACTGAGGACCGCGTAGCCGGTGCTGGACCGGCTAAGGGTTATTTTTTTAATCGCGGCCGAAGGCCGCCAACTCAAAAAAGTGTTCTACACATAAAAAATATGAATCACATCCCAGGTTTAGGATCGGCCTAGGGTAATTTGTCGGGTTTTCGCAAATATTTTCGAAAATAATTAAAATATTTGTTCTCCGGAGGCCGATTCTTATTACTGGGACCGAAACGCGTCTTTTGATACCAATATCGCCATTTTTGGATTAATGTTAGCACTCGGTGGCTGTCGTAAACAATTACCCGATCAAGATCTCACGGGAACGATACGGATCAGTTGTATGAGAGTTGTTTGTGTACATACGTGTGTTTATTTATGTATGCCTCTGCTACTAAGCAAATAAGGGTTAGCTGTCAAAAAATCGACTAAAAAAAACTAAACGACCAGAGCTTCTATACGGATCCGAAATTGATCCAGATAAATATCAGGATTCCAACTTTGTTGTTGCATTTCTATCTGGATCGGCATCAGGTAATACTTTACATACAACGTCAACTGTAAAAACTGCACTAAAGATGTCGATTTAGGTACCCAGAGACGCGTTTCGGTCCCAGGAACCCTATTTTGAGTAATTTAAAAGTTATTGGGAAAAACCCAAAAAATTACCCGGCTCCGATCCCAAATATAGGGCTTGATCCAAGGTATTTATGCCCAGAACACCTTTCTGCGTAGGCTGCCTTCGGTCGCGCAAAAAAAAAAAAATAGCCCTTAGCCGGTCCAACACCGGCTACGCGATCTCCTGTATTTCTGTGCAGAACACACTTTTGCACTTTTCAGAACACCTTAAGCTGCCTGGCGACACGCAAGCATATTGTGGTGATTATTCTCAAACATGTACCATCCCTAACTCAATAACACTCCCACCACTAGTTAACACAACCGAGATAACAATGGCTACGCTTATGCATGCAAGCGTATAACTAGGAAGAGGAAGAGAGATGGCGCGAGTGTTTTGCGAATACGATGCAAAGAGGAGATGCCAATAAATAACACCGACCCTCCCAGAACACGAAAAGCGAACAACCAAGAAAGTTCTCGGTGCGTAGGCAAGCACCCTGTTGGACTATATAAGGCGGTGACCAAGCACGGCAGTTTGATCAGTTTATTTTCAAGCGTTTAATAGTGAACTACTGCGAAGTTACCAACCTCTTAAATTTGTATTGCGTTTATTACTAGTAAATAAAACTAGCTATTAGTTACATTATCTGTGCGTGTGTTTATTCGACTTTATAGTGATCGAACCCAGGATTGATAATCAAGGAATCATCGAATTCGTCACAATTGGTGTCAGAAGTGATATTGTTAAATAAATACCGAGAGTTTTCAAGGATAACAAAGGCATAGCAAAGTTGAATGAGCTGAAGATCCAGCAACTCAAAAATGAGCTGCAACAGCGTGGCTTGAATACCACAGGCAATAAAGCAGAGCTACAGTCACGATTGCGAGAGGCTATGGAAGCTGAAGGAATTAACGTTGACGATCATGTGTTTCAGCTTGTGGAAGAAGCATCGACAAAAATGGAAGAGAAGGAGTCTACAATTCCAGCCGCAAGTGTGGACACTAATGCGTTGTTGACTGTATTGACTCAGATGTCATCTAGCATTTGGACACAGCTGCAAGAACAAAAGACACACATGGCATCTCAGTTGGAAAAACAAAAGATACACATGGCATCTCAGTTGGAATAACAAAAGACACACATAGTATCTCAGCTGGAAGAACAGGAAACACGTATTACATCCCAGATTTCAGCTCAACTAGATGAAACGAAGGCATACATGAGATCTCAAATGGAAGAACAGAAGGCATATATCTCATCGCAGTTGGAAGAACAGGAAGCAAAGGTGTCAGCGAAACTAGAAGTGCAAGATGCAAAAATTGCACCATTTCAAGATAAAATAGAGGCCGAGGTAGATGCGTTAAGGGGCCGTATCCAGGAGTTGCAACTGAACCGTCCATCTGCTTTAGTGAATACTCCCAAGGTAAAATCCCCGTCATTTGATGGTTCTGTTCCTTTCCAGGTATTTAAGCTACAGTTTGAGAAGACGGCAGCTGTGAATAATTGGGGCATGGAAGACAAAGTTGCTGCATTATTCGTGGCATTGAAGGGACCTGCAGCCGAAATTTTGCAGACTATTCCTGACGGAGAACGGAACAATTATGAAACATTAATGGGTGCAGTTGAGAGACGCTATGGTAGCGAGCATCGGAAGCAGATATACCAAATAGAGCTACAGAATCGCTCCCAGAAACCTAATGAGACTTTGCAGGAATTTGCATCGGACATCGAGAGGTTGGCCCATCTAGCAAATGCGGACGCACCCGTGGAGTATACTGAGAGAGTAAAAATCCAAAGTTTTATAAATGGAATACGCGATGTAGAGACGAAGCGGGCCACATATGCAAACCCCAAAAGGACATTCGCTGAAAAGGTATCGCATGCTCTGACGCAGGAAACAGCCTCACTTTTGAGTAAACCTGCATACAAGGCTCATCGTGTAGAAGTGGAAACTCCGGCTTGGGTTGACAAAATTTTGGAAGCGTTGAACGGAGAACAAAAACAAAATTGACGGTGCCATTAAATGCTTTAAGTGCGGGAAACCAGGCCACATAGCACGTTATTGCGGCACTGACTCCAGTAACGCCAGCAATTCAGGTGGACGAAAACGCAAAGCTGGAGAAGATTAGCAAGATGTATTCCCCATAATCTCTGCGTCACAGCTCGAGCGAAAAGCGAGTAATGTTACTGTTGAAGGCTACGTGGACGGGAAAGAGCGCTTACTGACTGTGGATACTGGTGCATCACATTCCATTATTCGGAGTGACTTGGTCAGCGGAAAGGTGACACCATTGTGGAAAGCTAAGTTGAGGACAGTAACTGGTGATAGCAAGACAGTCCTTGGAAAAGTGACATGCAAGGTTGTAATTGGAAATGTGGCTACACATCACAACTTCTTGGTAGCGAATATTGTCAACGAAGTCATCATTGGCATCGACTTCTTGGCTGAAAGAGACATTCACATCAACGTAAGGAACAGGGTTATGACTTACAACGGCCAAGAAGTTCCTCTGGTCTTTGGAGACAATAGTGGCTGTACTACCAAGGGAGTGATCTTGAAGATGAAGCAACAGGAGCCTCGTAAAGCAGAGGTAGCTCCTCGACCAAAGGCTTTCACGGACAAGTACCTCCTGAAGAAGATTCGGCAAGGCCAGGAGGAAGATCCAGATTTGGCACGTGTGTTGAAAGCAATAAAGGAAAACAAACAGCCAGGAAGAGAAGAGATGGTAGCAGAGAGTCGTACTGCAAAAGCATACTGGGCACAATAGAGTAGTTTGAAGCTAATATCTGGTTGTTTGCATCGGAAATGGGAAAGTGAAGATGGCAAGAATCATCGAGCACTTATTGTTGTTCCCAAGGCAAGAATTCCAGATGTTATCAAAGCGTCGCATAGTTGCCCAGATGGAAGGCACATGGGAATAAAGAAAACGCTGCAAGAGGTAAAGCGGCGGTTCTATTGGATCGGTTGCAAACAAACTGTGAGGAAATGGATTACTAAGTGTGCAGAGTGTGCTGAGGATACAAGACGAACATCTGGTGGTCATGTTACGAGGAGGCAACGCAACTTAGTGGATGATGTGAAACAGTGCAATGGGCATAAGAGAACGGAACGGAATCCTGAAGAAACGAGTTGCAGGAATGTTTTCCGGGTACCATTGGGAACGAAAGTGAAGGCACATATCTATTCGGGATTAAGAACGGACAAAATGGTTGGAATATGTGACACTGCAATGCATTGTGGAAATCTCTGCAGGAGAGGATTGATGTCGGAGTTTCAATCCCTGGAGGAAATGAGGTTTAGTAAAGCAGTGCCAACCATTGAGCGTCTAGCAGCGTTTGGTTTGGGAAATGTGTCTGATCGGGACGATCAGACTTAGGTGGAGGGTAGTGTGGTGATTATTCTCAAACATGTACCATCCCTAGCTCAATAACACTCCCACCACTAGTTAACACAACCGAGATAACGATGGCTACGCTTATGCATGCAAGCGTATAACTAGGAAGAGGAAGAGAGATGGCGCGAGTGTTTTGCGAATACGATGCAAAGAGGAGATGCCAATAAATAACACCGACCCTTCCAGAACACGAAAAGCGAACAACCAAGAAAGTTCTCGGTGCGTAGGCAAGCACCCTGTTGGACTATATAAGGCGGTGACCAAGCAAGGAAGTTTGATCAGTTTATTTTCAAGCGTTTAATAGTGAACTACTGCGAAGTTACCAACCTCTTAAATTTGTATTGCGTTTATTACTAGTAAATAAAACTAGCTATTAGTTACATTATCTGTGCGTGTGTTTATTCGACTTTATAGTGATCGAACCCAGGATTGATAATCAAGGAATCATCGAATTCGTCACAATATGCTGCTGGTAGCCATAGCAACGGGTGGTTGTGTGCGTAATCGGGTGATTGTCGTTTGCCCGGCCACCATACAAGCATAAAGCATCAAGCGCCATTTGTATTGAAAATTCGTAGCGTGCGGACGTAAACATGTCATCGGATGACGATTTTTTATTGCTTGTACCTGCAGTTGTTTTGGCGGAAAAAATTAAAAAAAGAAAATTCTGGATGAAAAGTTTGCATGCAAAACGTAAACAGCTTACGCATGAGAACCTCTTAAAAGAGTTAAAAGCATCATGCACTCGTAGGTTTCAATAAACCGCAACGTAAAATCTTTTTCTTCCGCGAGCTTGCTCATTTCACGTTCTCACAAAACTAACACACTAATGCTTGTCAAACACGTTGGCAACGATCAAATAGACCAGATGTCAAGCGAAAAAATCTAAAATTTTTGATTTTCATCAACGAAAGCCGACAACAAGTACGTGTGAGCACGACTACCCGTCGTTCGCGGCGATTGCTATGGTAACCACCCGTTGCTATGGCTACCAGCAGCATATGCTTGCGTGTCGTGTCGGCAGGCAGCTTTATATCTTTGTCAACAACAACCACATGAAAATGACAGAAAATTGTTAATTTTGCTTGCAAACTACTAAAAATATTGGGTTTCTCCCACCGGATTAGGGTTCCTTTGACAGAAACGCGTCTCGGTAACAATATCGACATTTTTAGTGCAGTTTTTTCAGTTAACATTGGATGTAAAGTATTACCCTGGAACACTCCTTATTGGAACGCGCCTAAAGTTATTTGATTTAAGTCTGGAATGCTGAGCACCACCTTATGTTTTTGGAGTGACCGGCAAGTTTGCACAATGACATTATTTGCAACCCTGGCGCAAATTTCAGAGCTGTCACTTGTAATATCAGTGTGTTTCTTTCAGCTTCTAGAAGACTCTCAAGTTCATATTCGCAAACCACAGAAAGTTTGGAATTAACATCACGTTTTCGAAGTGAAATTCTCAATCGAATATATAGCAATTATCTTTAAGATAGTGCACGTGGAAATATTTCAGCGTTACGAATACTTAACTAACTCAGCTACATTACAAATGGATAAGGTAAGAAAGTTTGATCACTTGCAAATTGTGAAAATTGAAATTTCGTGAGTAGGAATGTGCTTACCGTACCTTAATATTGTATTGCAGGTGAATAAACTTAAGGAAAAAGGGAATCGCGCACTTAATAGTGATAATTATGATGAAGCCATTGCGGCATATACGGAAGCTATTGCATTAGATGACAAAAATCATGTCTTGTATAGCAACAGATCGGCTGCATATGCAAAGGCTGGTAAATATGATAAAGCTTTAGAAGATGCAGAGAAAACAATAGCCTTAAATCCGACTTGGCCGAAAGGATACTCGCGTAAAGGAGCTGCAGCGACTGGGTTGAAGAACTATCGAGCTGCAATGGAGGCATACGAAGAGGGTAAGTAAGGGCGAGTTGATTCATGATACCCATAACAACACATACGTGAAAGGTTAGGTTGTCGGGGTTACACCATTGGGGGCTGTTGACGTCATTGAAGTACAAACAAGTTTTTTTTGTTAGGCTTAAAGCATGATCCCCAAAACGCAATATTGCACCAGGGTATACAAGAAGTCACTGCCACAGTGCTACAAGCAATGCAAGGGCGTTTCCCTACACCAATGGATGTAGATCCTCATTCGCCACCACCTAGGCCACAAGAATATAAAAAGGCTGATCCACCCAAACCAGCTGAACCGAATGTCAATCAAATGTCCGAAGATGAAAAGAAGAAGTATTTCGCTAAAAAGGAAAAAGAAGCGGGTAATGCTGCATATAAGAAGAAAGATTTCGATACGGCTATGAAGCACTATCAGGCAGCACTTGAACACGATCCAACCGATATAACATTTCACAACAATATCGCAGCCGTTTATTTCGAGCGTAAACAGTACCATGAGTGTATAAAAGAATGCGAAAAAAGCATTGAAGTAGGTCGTGAAAATCGTGCAGATTTCAAATTGATTGCAAAAGCGCTGGCTCGTATCGGCAATTCCTATCGTAAAATGGAGGATTATAAGCAAGCCAAAACTTACTTCGAAAAAGCTATGTCTGAGCATCGTACACCCGAAATTAAGACTTCTCTCAGTGAGGTTGAAGCTAAGATAAAGGAGGAGGAAAAACGCGCATACATAAATCCAGAATTAGCTGAAGTTGAAAAGGAGATAGGCAATGACTTATTTAAGAAGGGTGATTACAGTGGTGCCGTGAAGCACTACTCGGAGGCAATTAGACGTAATCCAGACGATCCCAAGTTGTACAGCAATCGCGCCGCATGCTATACAAAATTGGCTGCTTTCGATCTAGGCCTTAAGGATTGTGAGACATGTATTCAATTGGACGATAAGTTTATTAAAGGATACATTCGAAAGGGGAAAATTTTACAGGTTTGTAAATTTTATTAAATTGAGATTATAAATATTTTTGATTTCACTTTGCAAATACATAGGGTATGCAAAAATCGTCAAAGGCATCGACGGCTTACTCAAAAGCTTTGGAAATCGATCCTCAAAATGCTGAAGCACTCGAAGGATATCGTCAGTGTTCAATGTCGTATCAACGTAGTCCCGAAGATGTTATGAAGAATGCATTAGGGGATCCAGAAGTACAACAAATTCTGAAGGATCCAGCTATGCGCGTTATTCTGGATCAAATGCAAACCGATCCAAAGGCGGCTAAAGAGTAAGTTATTGAGTTTGTCTAAACATATTTAGGTTACTAACTATTTTATTACAGTCATCTCCAAAATCCAGCGATAGCTGATAAAATAATGAAACTTATTGAGTCGGGCATCGTTCAAATACATTAAATAACCATTTTGCCTAAACAAATTTAAAAGGAAATATATCAAGCAAAATAAAAACAAAAACCAACTTAACATTACCGTATATTACAATGCAAGAAACGTTGAAAAACTAAAAACGAAATTCGCACCAATTAAAAAATCGCGCATTTCCATGTCCTCTTAACATGGAAATAAACTCAAAGTATAGAAACTATATTAAATATATGTATAACAATAATAACAATGCTATACTGGTTGGCTTTTGCTTTTCATTTTTTTACATTCATACATGTAACAAAAACCATCTGCAAATAGCCGTAGATTTATTTACTTTTTATATGGCGTCTGTGGCTTTCTATGAGTTTTCCCTACTCTATAAAATAATTAATAGTCGTTTAGTTTTAAATTAAGTATTTGAGCAAAAATTGTAATTCCTTTAATTGAAATAAAACAAAACTTAACAAGTTGAAAGTTTGTGGTTCTAAATTCAAAAGCACACTCACGGTTACATGGAATGGGACGTGACGGACCAAACAGGGTTATACTGATGTTTACAGTCCTTTGCCGGGTATTAATCGGGTACAACTACCTTCCGGCACCAGCCCGACTGTCGTAGTAGCGATTTTGTCGATCCCACTACCAAGGTCGATGTGGTTTTTAACCCGCAGGGTTTCTAAAACTGCATGTAATACGACGGCTTTTGAATAGCAGCATGCCAAAGAAGTAGTCACAAAGCTACAGACCGGCAATAAGATCCTCAAGTCACTTACTGGCGCCACTTGGCCGACTCCAATCTTGCTGACACCAGCTGCACGAAGTTGCAAGTCTGCCAAAACACCGCTATCTTTTATCATCTGAGTCTCACCTCCATCAAGAGACTAAAAAGTACAATGTTAGAGAGTAGGCGGAATTACTGAGTGGCCAGTTTTTACTCGACTGCCATAAACCTAGTCATGTTGTTGTTATGAACCGACAACTATTGGCTGAAGATCCGCCTCAGGGACATAAAGAAACATTTCCGTTAGTACTATGGTGACATCCGGCATCACGTTACTCCGCCGTTTGATCTGCAGGCGGGCTCTAAAAGTCCTCCAACTTGAGTAGGTATATACTTCCCTCAAATAAATAAATAGATACTAAACATATATTTAACTGTTCAATCCCTGGACTTCCGTAAGAAAAACTTGATGACGATTCTCAGAGGGATAGTCCCCATTAGACAGGATGACACTTTTCACAACATTCCCACAACAGCCGGTTCTGTCGTACCGGAATGACCCGGGGTTTTACCCGGCCAAGGGCTGTTATTTCAGTGTAGCCCTGTATAATCTGTCTCGTCCCACCCTTAAATTGTCATCTTCGGGGCAAACCCTTGCAGCGGGGTTGCTCAATGGCTCAGTCTACACGACTGCTGCCATTCCCGCCTTACCCACTCCCGACTGTCGCTCAAGCTCACCAGCGTCTCCATCTCGTACGGCCGCTCAACACTTCTATCCCCTCCGGAATAGGCCAGATATGAGCATCGCCGATCATCAGTCGCCTCTTTCTCTGCCCCCAATGCCCCCTCTCTCCCTGCTACCAGCTTGCATGTGAGCCTTTCACTACGTGCACTGTTTGTCGGCAAAGATTATATACGCCTGCGACATCGGTCAAGTGCAATAATTGCCTTGGCCTATGTCACACCCTTATGTGCTGTGGGTTCGCAAACAGCCCACCTCCACCTAGGCAAGCGCGTCCGTCCCCCACGCCTAACATGTCTCCCCTCCTACATGTTTCAAAATTTAACAGCTGAGCTGTAACGGATTAGCTGGAAAGATCGCGGAGATAACTGACTTTATGAAGTCGCAAAACATCAAACCCGTCAATCCCGCAGATCCCAGAATGTTGTTGTTGTTGTTGTTAACAGTGCTTCGCCCTGCCCAATGGGCTCGATAACTCTAAATTGTCATCAGGCTCCTCTAACGGAAGTCCAAGGAAACGCGCAGTTTCCACAGGGTTGGACCAGAGTAATGTGTTAGAAGAGTGGGTTCAACTGAACAGGAGAAGAGATGTATGGTATCATGAGGGGACATACCACATGCAGGGCATGTGTTTGGTATGTTGGGGTTCAGTCTGGATAAGTAAGAGTTTAACCTATTACAATATGCAGAGCGAAGTCGTGCTAGTATGACTTTAGTCTCCCTCGGAAGTACACACTTCTACTCAGCCAATACGGGTGGTTGAGTGTTAATAACGGGATTCACAGGCCGAGATCTGAGAGATATGTCTACCGACCCGGTGTGGAGGTCATTTAGAGCCCGTCTATGGTTCCGCAGATCAAACGGCAAAGGGATATGGTGTCGGATCTCATCGTAATGCTTACGAAGATGTCTCCTTATGTCTCTGGGGGGCGGTGCTACATCCAAAAGATGTCGATTTGGATGACTAGGCTTATGACAGTTCAGAAGGAAGTGTCTAATAAAGAGTTCCGCGTGCTCTTGAACATTGAGCAATTCTGCCTCTTGATGGAGGTGAGACTCAGATGACATAAGCAGACATCCCGTAGCAGTTCTGATAGCGGTGTTTTGGCAGACTTGCAATTTCCTCCAGTTGGTGTCAGAAAGATTGGGCGACCATATGGGCGCAGCATAGTCAATAACCGGCCGGCCAATAGCCTTATATGTAGCAAGCAATGTTCCTTTGTCTTTTCCCCAAGTACTGCCGGCCAGTGACTTGAGGATCTTATTGCGGCTCTGTACATTTGAGGCTATTGCGGTGGCATGCCCAGCTAAGGTGAGGCCGTTGTCAAATGTCACACCCAAGATTTTTGGGTGGTCGACAGTAGGTAGAGGTACTCCGTCTACGGGGACATTTAACTCTAGCCCCATCTGCGCATTTCATGTAGTAAACAGAGTCGCCGTCGATTTAGTCGGAGATAGGGTCAGATTTCGCTCGGTGAAGAAGCTGGAAAGGTCATGGAGGTATCTGTTGATTCTAATACAGAGTTCGTCAATGGAGGGACCCTTTCCCGAGGCCATTATCGTGCAGTCGTCAGCGTAGGAAACAATGGAGACCCCCTCTGATGGATGTAGTGCTGTGAGATTTGCGGAAACCATGCTGGTGATCGGTCAATTGCAGATTTTCAGTGAAGTATGGTCTCTAGTAATTTCACTACCGACGAAAGGAGGGATATCGGGCGATAAGACTCTCCTTGGTTCGCCGGCTTCCCTGGTTTTAGTAGGGGAAGGTAGAGAGAGAGAGATTAAAGAGACCCGCTAAATAACTCTGTCCCTCGTGGCCTAGGTGTTTAATCATATTCATGGCGATTCCGTCGGATCCGATGCATTTTGAGGGTTTGGCCTTCATTATGGGTTCCTTAACCTCTGCGACTGAGACGGCAATGGGCGCAGTGGAGTGTTTGTGTTTGTGCGCACGTCGGAAGACTCTTCTCTTAGTCCTATCCGCAGGTGGATGCATTATAAACAGCCGGCAAAAAGAGCTCGCGCCGAACGCAATGACGACCTTGTCTTTGTGTTTGGTCGGATTGGATAGGGCCTTGACAGTCGACCATAATTTGCCGACTCCGCCGGAGAGGTTGCATGTCTCAAGGAGTTGTTTCCACTTGGTCAGCTTGTGTTCGTTGACTGTCCTACGAATTTCCGCATTGAAATCCTGATTCTGGGATCTGCGGGATTGATGAGTCTCACTTGGTCACGTTCTTTTGCCATCGCAGCTTCAGCCGGAAAATTCGGACGAATTTCTGGTATTCTACCAGCAGGAATAAAGCGGCATGAGGCTGAATCAATGATCTTGCGAAACTCTCTTTCGCCTTTGCGTACGTCCGTAGGAGTGGGTAAGGCAGCGAAGGAGCGCTCTGTATAGTCAGTAAAGCGGTCCCAGTCCGCTTTGGTGAAGTTGATGTATGTTAATTTATCAGTCGTTATGAAGTTGGTCGGTCGTTCAACAGAGAGTAAGATGGGTAGGTGGTCTGAAGCTAATGTAAGCATCGGTCGCCAGGTGACATAGTTAATTAGGCTCGCGCTCGTTATGGAGATGTCTGGCGAACTGTGGCAGTTACCTGCCACCATGGTGGGGGCATCTCCATTGACTGTACAGAATGCTGAGTTATCTATTTGGTCTGCAATTGCGTGTCCTCTGCTATCTGCTGGCAAGTTGTAGTGCCAGAGATCGTGATGTGCGTTGAAGTCGCCTAGGATTAGACGGTTATCGCCCCTTAGCAACGCACTAATGTCGCGATGATAATCTCTAGGACAACACGTGACAGGAATAATATAGATGTTTATGATTTGCAGGTCGGCGTCTCCTGACCGGACTGCTATGCCTTGGCATTCTAAGGTCGACGTCAGGGAAAAATAGATTATATTGTACAGAGTGATGTGTAATGAACGCAAGGCCACCCCCAAGACCGCTGGGACGGTCTTTTCGATGTACATTATACCCATCACAAGTTCGTAAGTCCGATCTTGTGTTCAATTTTGTCTCTTGTATCGCGGCGATTTTGATGTTGTGCGTCTTCATAAAGTCAGTTATCTCCGCGATCTTTCCAGCTAATCCGTTACAGTTCAGCTGCAAAATTTTGAAGTGTGTAGGAGATGAGACGGGGGACATACTAGGCATGAGGGACGGATGCGTTTGCCTAGGTGGAGGTAGGCTAAGGCCTAAACTATGTCGCAATCTAGAGTTGACAGCGCTATGGCCGATGTTGTCTGGCGCATTCCTACAACAGCCGGTTCTACGTACCGGAATGACTCGGATTTTTACATCCGACCAAGGGCTGTTATTTCGACTCTACCCTGTCTAACCAGTCACCTTTTCCACTAATACTGTCATCCTCCGAGCAGCTCCTTGCAGCAGGGCTGCTCAAAACTCTCCTGCTCCGGGCTGAGGTTGAATCCAACCCGGGTCCAGGAGAATGGATCTGCTGCGTCTGCAGGAAGAAGATTTACGTTAAGTGTTCACACTCCGTCCAATGCAATTCTTGTAAAAGATGGTTGCACAAAACCAGGTGCTCCGGGCTAAATCCCTCCACACATAGGCCTCCTAGTTTCTACAAAACTTTCGTGGCCCCTTGCTGTTCACGCCCTAGGACGTCCCGTGGCCAACGACGATCTAGTATCGCACCGTCACAAGCTTCTGAAATAGTCTCCACGACTAATAGCAATAATAACGCCCAGCAAGTAGTGTGCTACTTCTTACGTAGCACCTCTGTCTCAGATGTGAGCAATGCCGAGCGACAGCCCACCCCCCTCCCACTTTCAACTTCTCCTTCTTCTTCCAGCACTAGCACAAATGTAAGTCAAAGCCACCAGCTCCTGGTCCCTTACACCTTGTGCTCTGTTTGTCGGCTAAGACTATATACACCTGCGACATCAGTCAAATGCAATTCTTGTCTTGGCCTGTGTCACTTGCTTATATGCTCTCAACTTGGAAACAGGAAGCTATGGACTGATACGTACGTTGCACCATGTTGTTGAGCTACGCAACCTACAACGTCGACCGATTCGCCACCTTCTGGTGCCCCGGATCCCTCGTCTTCTAGAGTGCGACACAGTGTGCGACCCAGCCTGCTTCCACCAAGGCATACTCACCAGTCCCTGACTCCCAGCGTGAACACTTCTCCCCCTTCGCACTTTCGCGTCCTACAGTTAAACTGCAACGGCATAACCGGGAAAGTGTGTGAAATAGTGAACTTCATGAAGCGACAGAACATCAAGATCGCTGCCATTCAGGAGACGAAGTTAAACGCCCGATCAAATCTTCGGACTTGTGACGGCTATAACATCCACCGACGTGATCGAGAGAGAGGTCTTGGGGGCGGACTCGCCCTCATCACACACCAATCCGTGCAATATCGTCCATTTGAGCCCGACGTCGACCCGAGGGACAACCTCCTGGAACGTTAAGGAATGGTTGTCCGGACGGGCGACGTCGACCTCGAAATCATTAACATCTATATACCTCCTGCCACCTGCCGTCCGAGAGATTACCACCCTGACATCAGTGCGTTACTCAGAGGCGATAATCGTGTAATCCTCGAAGACTTCAACGCACACCACGATCTGTGGCACTCAAGCCTACAGGCCGATGGCAGGGGACAGGAATTGGCTGAACAAATAGACGATTCGACGTTTTGCACTGTGAACGGGGACGCCCCCACGAGAGTTGCGGTAAATTGTTCCAGTTCGCCAGACCTCACAATTGTCAGCGCAGGTCTCATAAACTGCGTTGAATGGCGACCAATGCTTACTCTTGCATCTGACCATTTGCCGATAATCCTCTCAATCGATCGCCCCAATGACTTCGTTACCTCTGAGAAGCGCACCTTCACTAACGTCAGTAAAGCTGACTGGGTTGGTTTTCTTAATTTCACTGAAAGCACCTTTGCTGCTCTTCCCATCCCGTCTGACGTACGAGAAGGGGAAAAAGCATTTCGCTTGGTCATAGCTTCAGCCTCCAATCAATATATAGAATTAAGGAGATACGTCCGTACTTCCCCGCAGAGGCAGCGGCCCTGGCTAATGAACGTGACCACGTGCGACGCTTGAACCCTACGGATCCTCAAATTCAAGATCTCAATGCGGAAATCAGACGGCTAGTTGATCAACACAAACGCGCCAAATGGGAGGAGCACCTAAGGTCCTGTAACCTCTCTGCTGGTGTTGGCAAATTATGGTCCACTGTAAAATCCTTGTCTAATCCGACCAAACCGAACGACAAAATATCCATCACCTTTGGTGATAAGGTACAGTCGAAACCAAAGAGATGCGCGAGCGCTTTCTGCCGGCAATTTGTACTGCATCCTCCGGTTGACAAGGAAATCAGGCGCGCCATCAGGGAAGCGCACAAACGCAAAAACAACCAAGCGCCCACTGCCATCACCACCACAGAGGTTCGGGAGGCCATACGGGGGTCCAAAAACTCCAAATCTATTGGCCCAGACGGTATATCCATGCTGATGCTAAAACATCTAGGTGATGAGGGAGTAAGGTACCTAACAACCGTCTTCAATCTGTCCATGACCACCTTTGTCATTCCAGAAAGATGGAAACAGGCCAAGGTGGTGCCACTACTAAAGCCCGGCAAGCCGGCTAACGTGGGGGAGTCATATCAACCGATATCACTCCTCTCGCCAGTAGTGAAGACCCTGGAGTCGGTCTTGCTCTCTTACTACACCGCTAACCTACGATTAGCCGAACATCAGCATGGATTCCGCAAAATGCATAGCACTACCACCGCGCTAAACGCCATCACCACACAGATAGGTGTCTCAACCAATCTCGCCCAAATGACAGGACCGTGCTAGTTGCGCTTGACTTGTCGAAAGCTTTTGACACTGTTAATCACGCGCAACTCATTAACGACCTGGATGATTCAAACCTTCCCCCCTGTCTAAAACGTTGGACTGCCAACTACCTGAATGGCCGGCAGTCATCGGTGGAATTTAGAGGCGAAAGATCAAAACCACGTATAATTAAGCAAGGGGTGCCTCAGGGTGGTGTCCTATCCCCGCTTCTGTTTAATTATTACATATCGAGGCTCCCTTACCACCAGAAGGCGTCTCGATCGTCTCCTACGCCGATGACTGCACGATCCTGGCGACTGGACCCTCCGTTGTTGTTGTTGTTGTTAACAGTGCTTCGCCCTGCCCCAGATTGGACAGGGTTACACTGAAATAACAGCCCTTGGCCGGGTGAAAAAACCCGGGTCATTCCGGTGCGATAGAACCGGCTGTTGTGGGAATGACTGGACCCTCCGTCGATGAGCTCTGCTCGAGAATTAATTCTTACCTGCCAACTCTTTCCAGTTTCTTCGCTGCACGGAACCTGACATTGTCACCGACCAAATCCTCGGCCACCTTATTTACAGCGCAGGCGAACATGGAATTAGACGTCTACGTCGACGGCATTAAGCTTCCGACTGTCACACACCCCAAAATCTTAGGGGTCACGTTTGATAACATGTTCAAATACGGTGCTCATGTAGCCGCGATTGCCACCAAAGTACAAAGCCGTAACAAAATCCTCAAGTCACTAGCTGGCAGTACTTGGGGTAAAGACAAAGAAACGTTACTGGCAACGTACTACAAGGCAATCGGCCAACCGGTTCTGAGCTACGCGACGCCAATATGGTCGCCGGGGTTAGCAGACACACATTGGAGGAGGTTGCAGGCCTGCCAAAACACCGCACTCAGAACTGCCACGGGGTGCCTCCTTATGTCTCCTGAGCACCATCTTCATAATGAGGCAAAAATGCTCGATGTCAAAGAGCATTGCGAGATGTTGACCAGACAATTCCTGTTCAACTGCCATAAACCGCAGCACCCGAACAGGAACCTGCTCAACGAAAATCCGCCTCCCAGGAGAATAAGGAGTCATCTCCGTAAGCACTATGACGAGATCCGGCCGTTTGATCCAAATGTGCAACGGCGGGCCCTCAACCTCATCCACACGGAGTCGGTAAACTCCTTTGTCAGGTCACGTCCAGTGAATGCAGTCCTACAGGCACAAGCTCCACCTGTTGCCGACGAGGAACGCGAACTGCCCAGGGAGACAAGAGTCACGCTGGCCCAACTTCGTTCTGGATACTGTAACAGACTAAACTCTTACCTATCCAGACTGAACCCTGACATGCCAAATGTCTGCCCGGCATGCGGCGTGTCTCCCCACGATACTAACCATCTGTTCATCTGCTCAACTGAGCCCACTCTTCTAACACCAATTTCACTCTGATCCACCCCTGTTGAAGCCGCGAGGTTTCTTGGACTTCCGTTAGAAGAGCCTGATGACAATGTTGGATGGGGGGTGACATCCTAGGCAGGTTAAGTAGTCGCTACAACAACAACAACAACATGTTGTCTGGCGTGGAAGGCGGCTGTGTACTGCAACAGGGGGCTATGAACGAATCCGTTCAAAGGTTACTGTTTGCGAGCCCAGAGCACATAAGGGTGTGACACAGGCCAAGGCAATTGTTGCACTTGACCGATGTCGCAGGCGTATATAATCTTTGCCGACAGACGGTGCACGTAGTTAAAGGTACTAGGTGTTCCTGACCCGCGTGCAGGCTGGAAGCAGGGGGGGGCGGGTTGGGGGAAGAGAAAGAGGGGACTCACGCTCGGCGATGCTCATATCTGACCTATTCCGGAGGGGATAGGAGTGTTTAGCGGCCGTGTGAGATGGAGACGCTGGTGTGCGTGAGCGACAGTCGGGAGTGGGTGAGGCGGGAATGGCAGCGGTGCTGCCAGTCGTATAGACTGAGCCACTATTGTGGCTATTGGAAGTAGGTAGAAGCGGTAAGGGAGTGCCAGAGCGGCGACTACCGCGGGACGTCTTGGACGTGTACAGCATGGTGCCTCAAAAGTACTAAAGAAAGTGAGGGGTCTGTGAATGGCAGGGTTAAGCCCTGAGCATCCAGATTTATGTAACCATCTCTTACACTTGGCGTATTGTACCGAATGCGACCGTTTCATATAAATTTTTTTCCAGCAAACGCAGCAGATCCAATCTCGTGGTCCAGGATTGGGTTCGACCCCAGCCCGTAACAAGAGACAATGGAGCAACCCAGCTGCCAGGGTTAGCTCTGAGGATGACAATTTAAGGGTGGGACGGGACAGATTGGACAGGGTTACACTGAAATAACAGCCCTTGGCCGGGTAAAAAAACCCGGGTCATTCCGGTGCGATAGAACCGGCTGTTGTGGGAATGCAGATACCAGAACCAAAGATCTCAATGCGGAAATTCGTAGGACAGTCAACGACAACAAACTGACCAAGTAGAAACAACACCTTGAGGCGTGCAACCTCTCCGACGGAGTCGGCAAATTATGGTCAACTGTCAAGGCCCTATCCAATCCGACCAAATACAGCGTCAAATCGGACGCTAGGAAATGCGCGAGCTTCTTTTGCCGGCTGTTTATAATGAATCCACCTGCGGATAGGACTAAGAGAAGAGTCTTCCGACGTGCGCACAAACACAAACACTCCACTGCGCCCATTGCCGTCTCAGTCGCAGAGGTCAAGCAAGCCATAATGAAGGCCAAACCCTCAAAATCCATCGGATCCGACGAAATCGCCATGAATATGATAAAACACCTAGGCCACGAGGGACAGACTTATTTAGCGGCTCTTTTCAACGTCTCTCTAACTACTTTCGTCATACTTGAGATGTGGAAACAGGCGATTGTAGTTCTCCTACCAAAACCAGGGAAGCCGGCAAACCAAGGAGATTCTTATCATCCGATATCCCTCCTTTCGCCGGTTGTGAAGTTCCTAGAGACCATTCTGCTCCCATACTTCACTGAAAATCTGCAATTGGCCGATCACCAGCATGGTTTCAGCAAATCTCACAGCACTACATCCGCTTTGAATGCCATTACAACGCAAATAAATCATGGTTTGAATCAACCTCGTGGCACTTGACCTATCTAAAGCATTTGATACGGTCAACCATGCCAAACTCCTCCGAGATCTGAAAGAGACACCGCTCCCTGCCGGCCTTAAAAGGTGGACCGCTAATTCCTCAATGGTCGACAGGCATCAGTCAAATTCTGGAACAAGAAATCTAGGTCACGTAGAATAAAACCAGGGGTGCCTTAAGGTGGGGTTCTTTCCCCCCCTTTTGTTTAATTTCTATATTTCGAGACTTCCCCCCCCCATCAGAGGGGGTCTCCATTGTTTCCTACGCTGACGACTGCACGATAATGGCCTCGGAAAAGGGTCCCTCCATTGACGAACTCTGTATTAGAATCAACAGATACCTCCATGACCTTTCCAGCTTCTTCACAGAGCGAAATCTGACCCTATCTCTGACTAAATCGACGGCGACTCTGTTTACTACATGGAATGCGCAGATGGGGCAAGAGTTAAATGTCCCCGTAGACGGAGTACCTCTACCTACTGTCAACCACCCTAAAATATTGGGTGTGACATTTGACAACGGCTTCATCTTCGCTGGTTATGTCACCGCAATAGCTTTAAAGGTACAGAGCCGCAATAAGACCCTGAAGTCACTGGCCGGCAATACTTGGGGGAAATATAAAGAAACATTGCTTGCTACATATAAGGCTATTGGCCAACCGGTCATTGACTATGCTGCGCCCATATGGTCGCCCAACCTTGCTGACACCAATTGGAGGAAATTGCAAGTCTGCCAAAACACCGCCATCAGAACTGCTACGGGATGTCTGCTTCTGTCATCTGAGTTTCACCTCCATCAAGAGGCAAATTTGCTCAATGTTCAAGAGCACGCGGAACTCTTTCCTTCTGAACTGTCATAAGCCCAGTCATTCAAATCGACATCTATTGGATTTAGCCCCGCCCCCCAGGAGATAAGGAGACATCTTCGTAAGTGCTACGATGAGATCCGGCACCACATCTCTTTGCCGTTTGATCTGCGGAACCATAGGCGGGCTCTAAATGACCTCCACACTGAGAAGGTAGATAGATCCCTCAGATTGCGGCCTGTGAATCCCGCTATCAGTATTCAACCACCTGAATTGGCTGAAGAGGAGCGTGTACTTCAGAGGGATACTAGAGTCAGGCTAGAACACCTTCGCTCTGGATATTGTAATAGGTTTAACTCTTACTTATCCAGACTCAACCCCACCATACCAAATACTTACCCTGCATGTGGTATGGCCCCTCATGATACCAAACATCTCTTCTCCTGTTCAGTCGAACCTACTCTTCTAACACCTACAACACTCTTGTCCAACCCTGTGGAACTTGCTCTTCTAACACCTACAACACTCTTGTCCAACCCTGGGAAACTGCGCTTTTCCTCGGAATTCCGTTAGAAGAGCCTGATGACAATTTAGAGTGATCGTGGCTATTAGGCAGGGCGAAGCACTGTTAAAAACAACAACAACAACACTTTTCACAACAACAGGAATAATGTGCTGAGACTGTTCAGTAGAGCTAGGCCCGCTGGGCACAAATACGACAAATCTAACACAGTATCTTCTGTGATGAAATAGCATCCACTCCAGCGGCAGCAAGTCTTCACAAAGACCTGGCCCAGGAGCACGGAGAAACCAAAGTGGCTTTCAAGCTCCAAACAGAGACATAACAAACCCTGCCCGTTTGAGAAAGAAAGTGGTGTGGCGGAAGTATTGCAGGCCTACCACGTCGAAGATCCAAGGTTCGAGCCCTGGTACAGGTAACTTCAAAAGTGCTTTGAAAAAGTTTTTTTCAAAACGGGTTCGCCCCTCGGCAGTGGTTTGGCAAACTCTCCGGGTGTATTTCTGCCATGGAAGGCTTCTCAGCAAAAATTAATCTGCATTGCAGAGCCCATTCGGAATCGGCAAAAACTGTAGGAAAAAGTAGAAGCAGCACACCACAAACTGGTGGAGAAGCTCGGCCTTAGGGGACATCTATAAATTAGTGAGCCGTTTTTCAAGAATTTTTGACCCCTGTCCTTACGATTGAAATAATTCAAAACATGTCGGGCGTGGCTGCGGTAAGAAGACTGTGTTTGGAAGTGTATACCCTCGATTCAAAAGACAAAGCAGGTCAGCGTTGGTTGAATCCTGGTGGCAGATTCTCGTTAAAAAAAATTGGGTTCATATTGGAATTAGTTCATATTTTTTTATGTAGACATGAGATTTTCGACTACTCCCCCCGTTTTAAGTGAGGTTTGGTGAGATTTTGTTGAAGCCCCCCCCCCAATTTTAAACTCACGTAATTTATGGATGCCCCCTTATTCTTCTGAGGAGGTATATATCGCGCCAATTATTAATTTTTTTATTTAACTTATTATACAGTGGATCGATGCCTTATTTCGGACGAGGAGAGAAACCCACCAGGAAGACCAACCCTTTTGAAGCCGCAATGTTCCTGGCACTTCCGTTAGAAGATCCTGATAACACCTGATAACAATGCTAGGTAAGCAAAGTGACGACTAGGCAGGACGAAGCAACGCTAAGACAACAACAACAACAGAGGATTCCCACAACCCTGTAGGTAAGTGCTCAGAATATGCCCTAGGTAGGTATTCCAGTCGTACTAGGCTACTAAAATCCACAAAAGGTTGTTGTTGTTGTTGTTCATAACGTCAAAAATACTCCCGAAGGTTTTGGGGAGATGGGTAATGAGAGGCATCATATTTTTAGATCAACCATCGAGTTGCACGTCATTACCTTTGTGCATTTTATTCGCCTCTTACGATCGCAGGGGCTGTGATGGTTGATCTCCGGATATTATGCCTCTCACCTCTATTACCCATCTTCACACTGGCCAGGACCTGCGCTGTGTGATTGTTCCCACAACTCCTGCGAGTTAGGATGCTTAGAATATACCCGCGGTAGTATGCTGTCGGACTAGGACATGGTCTTCTAACAGCAATTTCACTCTGGTCCCCCCTGTTCAAGCCGCGAGGTTTCTGGGACTTCCGTTAGAAGAGCCTGATGACAATGTTGGATAACATGTGATGCTTTAGGCAGGTTAAATAGTCGCTACAGTCGCCGACTATCATTCATAGCGTTCAGACGTTGTTTTTCTCAGTGACTAGTTGTGACTTACACGTGTTATTGTGTTAAAGTTCCGTTAATCTTCTTAGTTTTCTCTATCCTCATTCGTACCGCTTGACATTTTGCTTTATTTTATTTATTTTTTTTTTTCATTAAATCCACGTGCAAATTAACTTTAAGTTTGCATAAAAACAACTATAAAAATGTCGCCGGGACCTCCGGATAGGTCACCGAATCGCTTTGCTGTGTTAAGTGATTATGTAGACCTTCCAAGCAGGAAGAAACCAAAAAACAACCCTAAACAAGACAATTTTCCAGGACTTCGTCCAAAGAGCTATAACCCCAAATTCAACCTAATCTCGTCTGCGGATAGCACTAAACCACTATCTCAACTGAGCCCCTTTGCCATTAAAAAATCAATTGAAGCTATATCTACGGAAATAGACTCAGTTACTCAGCTCCGAGATGGCAATATGCTAGTATTGACGCGCAGCGCTCAAGTAGCAGAGAGATTCCACAAAACCAAAACGTTCCCTAACCTTTGCCCAATTAATGTAAAGTTACATGACACCTTGAACTCAGTAAAAGGCGCAATCTACGCTCCTTGCCTTAAACACGTCGAAGAAGAGGAAATAATTCGTGAAGGACCAACAGGTCACAGATGTGTACAAATTTAGGCGCCAAATTGATGGCAAAACCATTTACACTGGTCAAATGGTGTTAACTTTTGATCTTTATCGACTCCCTGATACCGTTGAAGTGGCCTGGTACAAAGTCAAAGTACAACCTTACATCCCAAACCCAATGCGGTGTAGGGCCTGCCAGAAACTGGGACACACGCAGAAAAGGTGCACCAACAATCAAACGCTTAGCCTCCTACGCCAGTGCTGCAAAAAGTGGAACAACCGCCAACAGTGATTTGACAAGTCCAAATAAAACCAATGCCGAAATAAATACCTCCACCATCCCCAGTTTATCAACAAAAAACACGCATACCATAAGAAATAACTCCACCAACTTATTTGAAAATTCTACTACTACTTCTTCTGAAACTCTTTCATTTCAACAAATCAATAAACCAACTATCCAATATAGCACAACATCTGAACCAAACTCAACACAACAAATGTCACCAATATCTCTTTTTACTCAAAATCTACTTAAAAATAACGAATACTACATCAAAAACAACGAAATCAATAATAAAACCCCCTCGATGGATTATTCCATCGATGATTTATAAATCTAACCCCTCCCAAGTCCCTCGCTTCTGTAAAGTTCAACTTTACAAAAGACAGAGCCCCTCCTCCCTCCCCCTCATGAACCTGAATATTCTTCAGTGCACGTAGTTAAAGGTACTAGGTGTTCCTGACCCGCGTGCAGGCTGGAAGCAGGGGGGGGCGGGTTGGGGGAAGAGAAAGAGGGGACTCACGCTCGGCGATGCTCATATCTGACCTATTCCGGAGGGGATAGGAGTGTTTAGCGGCCGTGTGAGATGGAGACGCTGGTGTGCGTGAGCGACAGTCGGGAGTGGGTGAGGCGGGAATGGCAGCGGTGCTGCCAGTCGTATAGACTGAGCCACTATTGTGGCTATTGGAAGTAGGTAGAAGCGGTAAGGGAGTGCCAGAGCGGCGACTACCGCGGGACGTCTTGGACGTGTACAGCATGGTGCCTCAAAAGTACTAAAGAAAGTGAGGGGTCTGTGAATGGCAGGGTTAAGCCCTGAGCATCCAGATTTATGTAACCATCTCTTACACTTGGCGTATTGTACCGAATGCGACCGTTTCATATAAATTTTTTTCCAGCAAACGCAGCAGATCCAATCTCGTGGTCCAGGATTGGGTTCGACCCCAGCCCGTAACAAGAGACAATGGAGCAACCCAGCTGCCAGGGTTAGCTCTGAGGATGACAATTTAAGGGTGGGACGGGACAGATTGGACAGGGTTACACTGAAATAACAGCCCTTGGCCGGGTAAAAAAACCCGGGTCATTCCGGTGCGATAGAACCGGCTGTTGTGGGAATGCAGATACCAGAACCAAAGATCTCAATGCGGAAATTCGTAGGACAGTCAACGACAACAAACTGACCAAGTAGAAACAACACCTTGAGGCGTGCAACCTCTCCGACGGAGTCGGCAAATTATGGTCAACTGTCAAGGCCCTATCCAATCCGACCAAATACAGCGTCAAATCGGACGCTAGGAAATGCGCGAGCTTCTTTTGCCGGCTGTTCATAATGAATCCACCTGCGGATAGGACTAAGAGAAGAGTCTTCCGACGTGCGCACAAACACAAACACTCCACTGCGCCCATTGCCGTCTCAGTCGCAGAGGTCAAGGAAGCCATAATGAAGGCCAAACCCTCAAAATCCATCGGATCCGACGAAATCGCCATGAATATGATAAAACACCTAGGCCACGAGGGACAGACTTATTTAGCGGCTCTTTTCAACGTCTCTCTAACTACTTTCGTCATACTTGAGATGTGGAAACAGGCGATTGTAGTTCTCCTACCAAAACCAGGGAAGCCGGCAAACCAAGGAGATTCTTATCATCCGATATCCCTCCTTTCGCCGGTTGTGAAGTTCCTAGAGACCATTCTGCTCCCATACTTCACTGAAAATCTGCAATTGGCCGATCACCAGCATGGTTTCAGCAAATCTCACAGCACTACATCCGCTTTGAATGCCATTACAACGCAAATAAATCATGGTTTGAATCAACCTCGTGGCACTTGACCTATCTAAAGCATTTGATACGGTCAACCATGCCACACTCCTCCGAGATCTGAAAGAGACACCGCTCCCTGCCGGCCTTAAAAGGTGGACCGCTAATTCCTCAATGGTCGACAGGCATCAGTCAAATTCTGGAACAAGAAATCTAGGTCACGTAGAATAAAACCAGGGGTGCCTTAAGGTGGGGTTCTTTCCCCCCCTTTTGTTTAATTTCTATATTTCGAGACTTCCCCCCCCATCAGAGGGGGTCTCCATTGTTTCCTACGCTGACGACTGCACGATAATGGCCTCGGAAAAGGGTCCCTCCATTGACGAACTCTGTATTAGAATCAACAGATACCTCCATGACCTTTCCAGCTTCTTCACAGAGCGAAATCTGACCCTATCTCTGACTAAATCGACGGCGACTCTGTTTACTACATGGAATGCGCAGATGGGGCAAGAGTTAAATGTCCCCGTAGACGGAGTACCTCTACCTACTGTCAACCACCCTAAAATATTGGGTGTGACATTTGACAACGGCTTCATCTTCGCTGGTTATGTCACCGCAATAGCTTTAAAGGTACAGAGCCGCAATAAGACCCTGAAGTCACTGGCCGGCAATACTTGGGGGAAATATAAAGAAACATTGCTTGCTACATATAAGGCTATTGGCCAACCGGTCATTGACTATGCTGCGCCCATATGGTCGCCCAACCTTGCTGACACCAATTGGAGGAAATTGCAAGTCTGCCAAAACACCGCCATCAGAACTGCTACGGGATGTCTGCTTCTGTCATCTGAGTTTCACCTCCATCAAGAGGCAAATTTGCTCAATGTTCAAGAGCACGCGGAACTCTTTCCTTCTGAACTGTCATAAGCCCAGTCATTCAAATCGACATCTATTGGATTTAGCCCCGCCCCCCAGGAGATAAGGAGACATCTTCGTAAGTGCTACGATGAGATCCGGCACCACATCTCTTTGCCGTTTGATCTGCGGAACCATAGGCGGGCTCTAAATGACCTCCACACTGAGAAGGTAGATAGATCCCTCAGATTGCGGCCTGTGAATCCCGCTATCAGTATTCAACCACCTGAATTGGCTGAAGAGGAGCGTGTACTTCAGAGGGATACTAGAGTCAGGCTAGAACACCTTCGCTCTGGATATTGTAATAGGTTTAACTCTTACTTATCCAGACTCAACCCCACCATACCAAATACTTACCCTGCATGTGGTATGGCCCCTCATGATACCAAACATCTCTTCTCCTGTTCAGTCGAACCTACTCTTCTAACACCTACAACACTCTTGTCCAACCCTGTGGAACTTGCTCTTCTAACACCTACAACACTCTTGTCCAACCCTGGGAAACTGCGCTTTTCCTCGGAATTCCGTTAGAAGAGCCTGATGACAATTTAGAGTGATCGTGGCTATTAGGCAGGGCGAAGCACTGTTAAAAACAACAACAACAACACTTTTCACAACAACAGGAATAATGTGCTGAGACTGTTCAGTAGAGCTAGGCCCGCTGGGCACAAATACGACAAATCTAACACAGTATCTTCTGTGATGAAATAGCATCCACTCCAGCGGCAGCAAGTCTTCACAAAGACCTGGCCCAGGAGCACGGAGAAACCAAAGTGGCTTTCAAGCTCCAAACAGAGACATAACAAACCCTGCCCGTTTGAGAAAGAAAGTGGTGTGGCGGAAGTATTGCAGGCCTACCACGTCGAAGATCCAAGGTTCGAGCCCTGGTACAGGTAACTTCAAAAGTGCTTTGAAAAAGTTTTTTTCAAAACGGGTTCGCCCCTCGGCAGTGGTTTGGCAAACTCTCCGGGTGTATTTCTGCCATGGAAGGCTTCTCAGCAAAAATTAATCTGCATTGCAGAGCCCATTCGGAATCGGCAAAAACTGTAGGAAAAAGTAGAAGCAGCACACCACAAACTGGTGGAGAAGCTCGGCCTTAGGGGACATCTATAAATTAGTGAGCCGTTTTTCAAGAATTTTTGACCCCTGTCCTTACGATTGAAATAATTCAAAACATGTCGGGCGTGGCTGCGGTAAGAAGACTGTGTTTGGAAGTGTATACCCTCGATTCAAAAGACAAAGCAGGTCAGCGTTGGTTGAATCCTGGTGGCAGATTCTCGTTAAAAAAAATTGGGTTCATATTGGAATTAGTTCATATTTTTTTATGTAGACATGAGATTTTCGACTACTCCCCCCGTTTTAAGTGAGGTTTGGTGAGATTTTGTTGAAGCCCCCCCCCCCAATTTTAAACTCACGTAATTTATGGATGCCCCCTTATTCTTCTGAGGAGGTATATATCGCGCCAATTATTAATTTTTTTATTTAACTTATTATACAGTGGATCGATGCCTTATTTCGGACGAGGAGAGAAACCCACCAGGAAGACCAACCCTTTTGAAGCCGCAATGTTCCTGGCACTTCCGTTAGAAGATCCTGATAACACCTGATAACAATGCTAGGTAAGCAAAGTGACGACTAGGCAGGACGAAGCAACGCTAAGACAACAACAACAACAGAGGATTCCCACAACCCTGTAGGTAAGTGCTCAGAATATGCCCTAGGTAGGTATTCCAGTCGTACTAGGCTACTAAAATCCACAAAAGGTTGTTGTTGTTGTTGTTCATAACGTCAAAAATACTCCCGAAGGTTTTGGGGAGATGGGTAATGAGAGGCATCATATTTTTAGATCAACCATCGAGTTGCACGTCATTACCTTTGTGCATTTTATTCGCCTCTTACGATCGCAGGGGCTGTGATGGTTGATCTCCGGATATTATGCCTCTCACCTCTATTACCCATCTTCACACTGGCCAGGACCTGCGCTGTGTGATTGTTCCCACAACTCCTGCGAGTTAGGATGCTTAGAATATACCCGCGGTAGTATGCTGTCGGACTAGGACATGGTCTTCTAACAGCAATTTCACTCTGGTCCCCCCTGTTCAAGCCGCGAGGTTTCTGGGACTTCCGTTAGAAGAGCCTGATGACAATGTTGGATAACATGTGATGCTTTAGGCAGGTTAAATAGTCGCTACAGTCGCCGACTATCATTCATAGCGTTCAGACGTTGTTTTTCTCAGTGACTAGTTGTGACTTACACGTGTTATTGTGTTAAAGTTCCGTTAATCTTCTTAGTTTTCTCTATCCTCATTCGTACCGCTTGACATTTTGCTTTATTTTATTTATTTTTTTTTTTCATTAAATCCACGTGCAAATTAACTTTAAGTTTGCATAAAAACAACTATAAAAATGTCGCCGGGACCTCCGGATAGGTCACCGAATCGCTTTGCTGTGTTAAGTGATTATGTAGACCTTCCAAGCAGGAAGAAACCAAAAAACAACCCTAAACAAGACAATTTTCCAGGACTTCGTCCAAAGAGCTATAACCCCAAATTCAACCTAATCTCGTCTGCGGATAGCACTAAACCACTATCTCAACTGAGCCCCTTTGCCATTAAAAAATCAATTGAAGCTATATCTACGGAAATAGACTCAGTTACTCAGCTCCGAGATGGCAATATGCTAGTATTGACGCGCAGCGCTCAAGTAGCAGAGAGATTCCACAAAACCAAAACGTTCCCTAACCTTTGCCCAATTAATGTAAAGTTACATGACACCTTGAACTCAGTAAAAGGCGCAATCTACGCTCCTTGCCTTAAACACGTCGAAGAAGAGGAAATAATTCGTGAAGGACCAACAGGTCACAGATGTGTACAAATTGATGGCAAAACCATTTACACTGGTCAAATGGTGTTAACTTTTGATCTTTATCGACTCCCTGATACCGTTGAAGTGGCCTGGTACAAAGTCAAAGTACAACCTTACATCCCAAACCCAATGCGGTGTAGGGCCTGCCAGAAACTGGGACACACGCAGAAAAGGTGCACCAACAATCAAACGCTTAGCCTCCTACGCCAGTGCTGCAAAAAGTGGAACAACCGCCAACAGTGATTTGACAAGTCCAAATAAAACCAATGCCGAAATAAATACCTCCACCATCCCCAGTTTATCAACAAAAAACACGCATACCATAAGAAATAACTCCACCAACTTATTTGAAAATTCTACTACTACTTCTTCTGAAACTCTTTCATTTCAACAAATCAATAAACCAACTATCCAATATAGCACAACATCTGAACCAAACTCAACACAACAAATGTCACCAATATCTCTTTTTACTCAAAATCTACTTAAAAATAACGAATACTACATCAAAAACAACGAAATCAATAATAAAACCCCCTCGATGGATTATTCCATCGATGATTTATAAATCTAACCCCTCCCAAGTCCCTCGCTTCTGTAAAGTTCACCTTTACAAAAGACAGAGCCCCTCCTCCCTCCCCCTCATGAACCTGAATATTCTTCAGTGGAATATGGAAGGCTTCTACAACAACTTCTCTGAACTTCAATTACTAATCAAAGAATATAACCCAACTCTAATCGCAATCCAAGAAACACATGTCTGCCACAACTCCAATCCAACTTTTCTTAACAGCTACTCCACCTACTTTGCAAACTCTCCGGCCAATACAACATCCAAACAGGGCGTGGGTATAGCAATAAAGAGCTACATCCCACATAAAAAAATCGAAGTAAACTCTCAACTGCAAGCAGTAATGGTCGAGATTGAATTCAGTATAAAATTCACAATAGTATCCGTATATTCCACCTTGTCAAAAGTTTAGTAATAGACACTTAACTGAAATTTTCAATTCAATGGTTGGAATAACCTATGGGGTGCCCCCTCCGACAATCATCGAGGACGTATTATAGAAAATGCCATAAGGTTATCCGATCTGAGCGTTTTGAATGATGGCAGCCCGACTCATTTTTCCACCCACTCTTCCTTCTCCCACGTCGACATATCCCTTTGCTCCCCGCCACTGTTTCCTCTTATAAAATGGCAGACACTTAATGATCTTCATAACAGCGATCACTTCCCAATCATCCTAAATTTCTCATTGAACCCTAATGTATCTTATCGTACAAAAACCCCACCCAAATTCCTATTAGATCTTGCCGAAGAGAGAATATACCAAGTCCATGCGAGACTCATCCCTAAACTTCTACTGCCAACCAATTCGATCATCGATCATGACACCAAAAATATTAACAGCGGCAGTCGGCCTCAAAGATTTCCATCTACAATGCACCAAATACTCAAAATCGCCAACGAACTTGAATTACCCGTCACAACCGAGAGCTACCAAGCACAAAATCCACCGTGGGAAATCAAAAACAAGTCATGTGACTTTGCTCTCTCTCTCTCTATGGCGCGATATACAACAGGTATATCATCATAAACCTCCTAAGAGATTTTTGCGCCAAGCTTCTCTTCCAATTTGTGGTGTGCCGATTTGAATTTTCCCTACAAATTGGTGGGACCTACAGTTTTTTGCCGACTCCGAACGGCCCTGACTTTGCTCTATCCATGTTTAAAAAGAACACTACATCTCCAGAGGTCTACCATACCATGTTCAAAGAGCGCAGAGAATACTATGAAGCCGAAAACTGGACTCTATGTTTCACAGATGGGTCAAAATCTGAACAAACACCTGCGAGCTTCGCTGTGGTCGACTCAAACGGCGACACTTTAAGGATGCAAAATTTACTGGACTACACATCTGTTTTCACTGCAGAAGCAGTCGCTATCAGCTCTGCAATATGTTTGGCCTTGGAAAACAACTATAAAACCCTCATATGTACCGATAGCAAGTCCGTCATGCAAGCTATTCAAAACCCATTATCTAACTCAAGTACAATAAGCCGAATTAGAGACGTGCTTATAGACAACGAGGAAGCAATACGTCTACTCTGGATACCAGGGCATATTGGAATCTATGGAAACGAAAAAGCAGACAGAGAAGCTAAATCAGCCTCCCTAACTCCCGTAACAAAAGATTCCACACTTGAAAAGAAAGACATGCGCACATTTATCAAGCGATATCTCCACACCAAGACGAAACATACACCCACCATCATTACACTGCCGTAAACAGAGACTTCACTCCCCCTCAATATCCAACCGACATATCAAAGTCGCATATAAAACTCTTCTCTCGGATACGCCTTGGGCATACTTCGAGCACGCATGAACATCTTCTCTCCGGTGAGCCAACCCTTGCCTGTGCACATTGCGGCGAAACTACCTCATTAAACCATATATTCCTGGAATGTTGACAGTAGCCAGAAACCATTACCTCAGAAGAAACTGAACTGAACTCCTGAAAAACCCCACCAAAGAGAACATCAACTCCATCTACAACTTTATGAACCCCATCCGAGTCCGAATTTGAATAGTTTACAAAACCGAAAACACAACAAAAAACACAAGCAAAATCTACCCACTAAATATACAGGGTGGCGCAAAAGTAATCATCCTATCAGAAAATGCTATAAATTTTGCGATTGGCCCCTAAAGTCAGTTCTGTTTTGACATTTGTGTAGTAAACACATGCGAATTACACGTCAATAAACAATGTTACGCTACACTGCTCCAGAACGCGGAATATTGCTGACTATTTATTTGACCAATAATCGGTCGGGGCCAAACGGTTACTGTGAATGGTGAGCGCTACAGAGCAATGATCAACGAGTTCTTTTTGCCGCAACTTGATGAATTGGGATTGGAAAACATGTGGTTCCAACAAGACGGTGCAACAGCACACACTGCACGTGCCACAACCGATATGCTGAACATCGAAAGCTTACTTTTGCGCCACCTTGTACTTGCATATCTTTCACCAAATCATTATATACATAACGCAATAAATTCTAGCAATAAGACATTTTGTTTTATCTATGTATATTCACAGAGCTGATAGCCCTGGCAGCTAATGCTCGCTTAATGTTAACATATTAATTAAGTTAATTTGTTAATAAATAATAATAATAATAATAATAATAATAATAATAATAACAATAAATAGGACCTGGTATCTGAAAATGACTCCCAATACCGAAATAGGAGGTTCGATTTTATATTTCTGTCAAGAAATACTTGAGGTCGCGCAGCAGGTGTGGGATCGGCTAAAGGTTATTTGGTAATTGTTTCCTTTAGGAGACAATTTCTAAAACACGTCCAAAAATATCGGGAGAGGTATCAAACAACGCGTTTTGACTTCGGTACCAAACAATTTTAAATTTTTTGTTTCAATGAAAATTTATTCGCAAAAAACCCAAAAATTACCCAAGTCCGATCCCAAATAGTGGGCTTGATCCAAGGTATTTATGTGCAGAACACCTTTCTGCGTAGGCGGCCTTCGGCGGCGCTTCAAAAAAATAACCCTTAGCCGGTCCAACACCGGCTACGCGGTCCACAGTATTTCTGCGCAGAACACACTTTTTGCACTTTTCGGTACACCCTAATCTGTGATTACAACAACCACATGAAAATGACAGAAAATTTTCAACTTTGATTGCAAATATTTCACTGAAACAAAAACTCGAAAATCCGCTTCCGGATTATTGTTACCGAGGTCAAAACGCGTCTTTGATACTTTCCCGATAATTTCGGACGTGTTTTAGCAGTTGTCTCCTAAAGAACAAAATTACCGGCTATTTTTTTTAAGCGCGGTCGAAGTCCGCTTTCGCAGAAAAGTGCTCGGCACATAATACCATGGCTTGACCTTCCATTTCGTATCGGACCAGTTGCCGGTAACTTCTCATTGAAACAAAATGTTTATTTCCAATTTCGGAGTATTGTTACGGTATAGAATCATGATCAAATAATTTATATGGTCGCTTCAACTGACACAGCGTCTTCTTCTTCCTCATCCACACCTTATGTCAAAAGCTTAGAAAATAGGCGAATCGTTTTTGCGCGTTCCCTCTCACATGTGCATTTTGACATAAGAATTCACCGACGTCAAACGGTAATTTCGTGTTGTTGGCCGTTCGCGTCAACCATATAAATCATTAAATCATGGTATAGAATTACCTAAAAACTTAAGGCCATTTTCACAGTGCCGAGTTAACTTACATTCCACAGTTAACTATCGATTCATTTTAACTAGTTTGATAAATATTTAATGCCCAGTACACAAAAGACAGCCTTATGAATCCTAACCCGAGATTAACTCACTAATGTTGAGCGGTCAAACTCTAGTTAACTCAATTTGAAAATTGAAACGCTAGAGCTAACAGCGGAATGGAAGTTAACTCGGCACTGTGAAAATGACCCTTAGGGCCACTTTCATAAAGGGCGGTTAAGCATAATCGGCGATTAATATGACAGCTAACCGTACAAAATACGTCAATTAAACTCCGGTTAGCAGTTACCGGCTTTTATGAAAGCGGCCCTTACTCTCACAACGGCAGCACGGATAATGGGACACCCTTAATTTTCGTCACATGCAACTCTGTGCAAAGAGCCCTTTGCTATTTGCAATTTTATCAAAACCCAAATTGGCAAAAGAGTGAAATTAATTAATAAAAATAGCCCGTAACACTACTAAGATGGGAATTTTCGGTAGTAAAAATTTAACTTTAGCATTTTGCTTATTCATCGGCGTCATATTGGTGGGAAACATAAACTTTGGGGTCGATGCGGCTGAAAAAGAAATACCCGCTACTAAATTAGGACAAAATATTGGGGCACCCACGATGACAATTTTTTACTGGTAATTAATTAATGCTGAGTAATTTTTTTACATTTATTGTTTTCCCCATTGCACTTCCAGTTACTCGTGTGGTTATCGCAAAGCTTTCGAGGATTATGTGAATATATTATCGGAGCGATATCCACAAATTACAGTGACGGGTGGTAATTATGATCCACCCGGCTTTAATATGTATCTTTCACGCATTGTATTCGCGGCGAAGATCCTATTTATTGTAGTGATTGTATCTTCATTTGATATTTTTGGTACAATTGGTCAACAGATGCCTGGTTGGTGGCGACATTTATTGGAAAATAAGCTTTATGCCTGCATGATGGTATTTTTCGTGGGAAATATGCTAGAAGGACAGGCAAGTGTATAAGAATTATAGATAAGGGTTTGGTGATGAATTGTTCCGCCTTCTGCAATATTTAAATTATGCAACAAATTTATTCTTATTTGCAGCTTGTTGCTTCTGGCGCATTTGAAATCACATTAAATGACGTGCCTGTGTGGTCCAAACTACAAACCGGCCGTATACCAGCACCTCAGGAACTATTTCAAATCATTGATAATCAACTATTATTTACGGAACCAATTCAAGAGAATCCAGACTTTGTTAAATAATAATAAAAACATACATACATATTTACCACATAAAAATTAAGGGTTTATAATGGGGATTAATTAATTTGTTTTACAACCTTTTATGAATGTATATCGTGGAGCTCAAAATAGTAATTGACTAGCGCGGATTCAGATGCGTTTTTATTGGAGCCGTGTGGATGTGTAGTACGATGTAGTTGGGGGTAGATAATTACCATAAACAAATGATCTAAATACATGTCCAAAACGTTTTGGTTATATTTAAGTTTATATGTTTTCGCCACGTTTGATGTTTTTTACGTTTTGTTTGAAGTCACAGTATAGTTTGAAGTAATTCCTTTTTTGTGTTCCTCATTCTGGTTAGTTATGTGTTGAGAGTTTTGTTCTATTTAAAATCATTGCAGTGTAGATTTAAAATACTTATAAAAACAGTAAATCTAAAATAAATTTAATAAAATAAAAAAAAAAACAGGATTTAGACTTGGGAAAAACACCGTTTATTAGATAGCTGAAAAATGAGTTCAAAAAGTACCATTTACAAATCTGCAGCTTTACTTATTGTGGTTGAGATCGCCTCAAGGTCACTGGACACTATCAGTGCGGCTCCAGACCTGGGGGTTGCTGAGGATCACAATGCGAAAGCGGGTTAGGGCCTAGAATATGCCCGGTCGTAAGAGGCGACTAACATGCACAAAGGTTGTTGTTGTTGTTGTAGCGACTATTTAACCTGCCTAAAGTGTCACCCCTCATCCAACACTGTCATCAGGCTCTTCTACGGGAGTCCAAGAAACCTCGCTGCTTCAACAGGGGTGGACCAGAGTGAAATTGGTGTTAGAAGAGTAGGCTCAGTTGAGCAGATGAACAGATGGTTAGTATCGTGTCAGGGTTCAGTCTGGATAGGTAAGAGTTTAGTCTGTAACAATATCCAGAACGACGTTGAACCATCGTGACTTGTCTCCTTAGGCAGTTCGCGTTCCTCGTCGGCAATAGGTGGAGCTTGTGCCTGTAGGACCGCATTCACTGGACGAGACCTGACAAACGAGTTTACCGACTCCGTGTGGATGAGGCTGAGGGCCTGCCGGTGTACCTTTGGATCAAACGGCGAGAAAATGTGATGCACAAAGGTAATGACGTGCAACTCGATGGTTGATCTACGGATATGATGCCTCTCACCTCTCATTACCCATCTTCTCCTTCCTTTCGGAAGGAGGGGTGACATGACCTAGAAGGTTTCACTGGTCATAAATCGCTAAAACGACAGTCGGGCAGTACCGCAAGGGAGAACCGGAGCGTACCGGGGTCAAATCCGACCAAGCACTGTTAATTCGACAACACTCTCCAAAACCTTCGGGGAGTGTTTTTGTCGTTACCACAACAACAACGATATCGATCTTGAGATTGGTAATATTTACATACATAGCTCCTGTCACCTGTTGTCCGAGCGAGTTTTATCCTGACATTCGTGCTTTACTCAGAGGCAAGAATTGTGTAATCCTCGAAAAGTCCAACGGGTCATGGTCATGGTGTGACCTCTGTCACTCAAGCGTACAGGTCGGTGGTAGGGGACAGGAGCTGGCTGAGCAAATTGACGGTTCGAGGTCTTTGCACGGTGTACAAGTTTGCCAGACCTTACCATCGTCAACGCAGGCCTCATAAGCTGCGTCGACTGGCACCCGATGGTGCATCTTGCACCGGATAATTTACCGATTGTCATCTCAGTCGATAGTCCTACTGACTTTGTCTCCTCCAAAAACCGAATCTACGTTAACTTCAATATAGCTGACTGGGTCGGTTTTCGTGAATTCACAGAGAGCTCCTTAGGAAGCGAAGCTAGCATTGCGAGTGATCATAGACTCAGACCAATACATTCCGTCAGGGAGAATTAAGGAAATTTGTCCGAATTCATTACATGTGTATTACTGCGATATTCACCTTGGGTTCTGCATCCTCTACACTGGTGTTGGCGAATACTGGTCTACAGTCAAATACTTGTCGACGACGCCTAACGATAAAATTACTAACTCCTTCGCTGCCTTGCAAACCCGTCTGGCGTACGAGAAGGGAAAAGAGCGCTTCTTAAGGGCATAGATTCAGCCTCAATCCAATACTTTCCGTCAGGGAGAATTAAGGAGGATCGTCCGTACTTCCCTGTAGAGGCAGCGGCCCTGGAACACGAACGTGATAATGTGCGCGCTTGGACCCTACGGATTCTCAAATTAAGCATCTAAATGCGTAAATAAGATGGTTGATCAATACAATCGCGCCAAGTGGGAGGAGCACCTAAAGTCATTCAACCTATCTGATGGTGTTGGAAAATTATGGTCCACTGCCAAATCCTTATCTAATCCGACTAAGCCTAACGACAAAATATTCCTCTAAAGTCTAAAGTCTTCAAATCAATAGGCCGACACAAAATCTCCACGCTGATGTTAAAACATTTTGGCTATAAGGCAGTAAGATACTTAATAGCTGTCTTCAACCTGTTCATGACCCGCTTCGTCATTCCTGAAAAATGGAAACAGGCAAAGTTGGTCCTAAAGCCTGGGAAACCAGCTAACGTTAGGGAGTTGTTGTTGTGGTAACGACAATAACACTCCCCGAAGGTTTTGGGGAGTGTTGTCGAATTAACAGTCCTTGGCCGGATTTGAACCCGGTACGTTCCGGTACTCCCTTGCGGTACTGCCCGACTGTCGTGGTAGCGATTTATGACCAGGAAACCTTTTGACAGAAGGTTTTAAACCCGGGGCAAACTCCTGTAAGAATGAGAACGGCGACCTGGTGACCGATGTTCAGAGAGCACCCAGAATATGGAGGGATCACTTCTCTGCCCTTTTAAATGGAGAAACTGAGCAAGAAACCAGAGAAGATGCCGAACCCGAGCCCACAATCGAAGATGATGGAATCGACGTTCCACAACCCGACTATAATGAGGTGCGAATAGCAATATCCCGATTGAAAAACAATAAAGCAGCTGGCGCTGATGGTTTGCCTGCTGAGCTATTCAAACACGGAGGCGAGGAGCTGGTAAGGCGCATGCATCAGCTTCTATGCAGAATATGGTCGGATGAATGCATGCCTGAAGATTGGAATCTAAGTGTTCTCTGCCCAATCCATGCGCCAACTATCGCGGAATCAGCCTTTTGAATATCGCATATAAGGTCCTATCAAGCGTATTGTGCGAAAGACTGAAGCCTGATGTGAACAGACTGATTGGACCTTATCGGTGTGGCTACAGACCTGGTAAATCTACCATCGACCAGATTTTTACAATACGCCAAATCTTGGAAAAAACCCGTGAAAAAAGAATCGACACACATCATCTCTTTGTTGATTTTAAAGCCGCTTTCGATAGCACGAAAAGGAGCTGCCTATATTCCGCTATGTCTGAATTTGGTTTCCCCGCAAAACTTATACGGCTATGCAAAATGACCTTGAGCAACACCGCCAGCTCGGTCAGAATTGTGAAGCACCTCTCCGAGCCGTTCGAAACTAAACGAGGTTTCAGACAGGGTGACCCCCTATCGTGCGATTTCTTTAATTTAATGCTGGAGAAAATAATACAAGCTGCAGAACTTAACCCCGGTGGAACAATATTTTATAAAAGGTGCAACTGTTGGCATATGCTGACGACATTGATATCATTGGCCTTAACAACCGCGCCGTAACTTCTGCTTACTCCAAGTTAGAAAAAGAAGCGGAGAAAATGGGATTGGTGGTGAACGAGGGCAAAACGAAGTACCTTCTGTCATCATGCAAAGAGTCAGCGCATTCGCGCCTTGGCAACCAAGCCACTGTTGGCAGCAATAATTTCGAAATAGTAAAGGACTTCGTTTACCTGGGAACCAGCATTAACACCAACAATAATGTTAGCCTAGAAATCCGACGAAGAATTACTCTTGCAAACAAATGCTACTTCGGACTTGGTAGGCAATTGAAAAGTAAAGTCCTCTCTCGACGAACGAAAATAACACTCTATAAGTCACTCACCGCACCCGTCCTGCTATATGGTGCAGAAGCGTGGACACTAACAACATCTGATGAGGCCGCTATGGGAGTATTTGAGAGAAAGGTTCTTCGAAAGATTTGTGGACCTCTACGCGTTGGCGACGGCGAGTACCGAAGAAGATTTAATGATGAGCTGTATGAACTTTACGCAGACGCCGACATAGTTCAGCGAATTGAAACACAGCGGCTTCGCTGGCTAGGCCACGTAGTCCGAATGAGCGAAGATGCTCCAGCCCAGAAGGTATTCTTATCGGCACCCGCCGGTGGAAGCAGAGGAAGAGGGAGACCACCACTCCGATGGAAGGACCAAGTGGAGACCGATTTGCGATCCCGCGGTGTTTCCAATTGGCGCCAGTTGGCGCAACGAAGAAACGACTGGCGAGCTATGTTGGACGGTCAAAATCGCCCAGGCGGTTAGATGACCATTTAAAGAAAGAAAGAAACCTTTTAGGTCATGTCACCACTCCTTCCGTAAGGAAGTATAAGGTGGGTAAGGCGAGATGAGAGGCATCATATCCGTAGAGCAACCATCGAGCAACCCTGGAAACAGTCTTGTTCCCTTACCACACCGCTAACCTGTGGCTTGCCAAACGACAAGTCTGCGGTGATTGCGCTTGGCCCGTCGAAAGCCTTCGACACGGTCAATCACGCTAAATTTATTAACGACCTTGAAGGCTCAACTCTTCCTCCCTGTCTGAAGCGTTGAAATTCAGAGGCGAACGATCAAAACTACGTATAATTGAGCAAGGGGTGTCACAGGGTGGTGTCCTATCCCGGCTACATATCGGGGCTCCCCGATCGTCTCTTACTCCGATGGTTGCACGATTTTGGCTACCGTCCCTTCCGTCAATGAGATGTGCTCAATAATTAATTCTTACCTCCCATCTTTGTCTCGCTGGGCGAAATCTGGCACTGTTACGGACTAAGTCCCCGGCCACCTTATTTTTTACGTGGACAGCGCAGGTGAACATGGAATTAGACGTATTCGTGCTTGATGCCGGCTTTCGATTGTCACACATCACAAAACCTTAGGGATCACGTTTGATAACATGGACAAAACCACAACAGCCCGCTGGCAGCACTTAAGGAAAAGATAAAGAGACTTTACTAGCAACGTACGTGGCAATGGGATAGCCGGTTCTAAGCTACGCGTCGCCAATATGGTCGTGGGGGCTATCGGACGCCAACTATAGGAAGTTGCAGGTCGCTAACCAGGCAATTCCTATTCAACTGTTACAAACCGCAACACTCGAACAGGCACCTGCTTGAAGAAAATTTGCCTCCCAGAAAAATACGGAAACATCTCCGTAAGCACTATTATGAAATCCGGCACCACATATTTTCTCCGTTTTTCCCAAAGTTGCATCGACCGGCCCTCAACAACATCCAAACAGAGTCGGTGAACTCCTTTGTCAGCTCACGCTTAGTGAATGCCGTCATTAAGGCACAAGCTTCACCTGTTGCCGAAGGTACAACTCTTAGCTATCCTGACTGAACCCTGACATACTAAATGTTTGCCCGGCATGTGGTGTGTCTCCAAATGACACCAACGATCTATTCATCTGATCAACAGAGCAGACTCTTCCAACACCAATTTCACTTTGGTCCAACCCTATGGAGCCGCGAGGCTCCTGGGACTTCCGTTAGAAGATTTTGACGACAATTGCGAGGTAAGAAAAGTGACGACTAAGCAGGGCGAAGCATTGTTACAACAACAACAACAACTGCATCCTCCGGTTGACAAGGAAAAAGACGCGCCACCAGCAAGCGCATAAGCGGAAAAACAATCCTACGTCCATTGCCATTAGCGGCGCATAGGTTGAGGAGACGATATGCTGATGTTAAAGCCCCTCTGCGGTGAGGAAGAAAAATATTTAAGTGCTGTCTTCAACTTGTCTATGACCAGTTTTATCATTCCCGAAAAGTGGAAGCAGGATAATGTAGTTCGCTAATAAAACCTGGTAAACCAGCTAACGAACTGAGTCGTATTGTTCGATATCTGTCCTCTGCCCGTATTGACAACCCTGTGTATAGTTTTGCTCCCCTATTACACCGTCAACCTGTGGCTTGGCGCCCATCAGCATGTGTTTCGCAAAATGTACAGCATCGCCAGCGCATGATTGCACGATATTGGCAGCTGGCACTCCTGTCGATGAGATGTGCTAAAAAAATTAATTGCTATCTTCGCCTGACACCTAGTATTGTCACCGAATAATACCTCGGTCTTCTTATTCATGATGAGGTTCAGTTTTGCTGCTCATTCATTCGCTAACGCCAATAAAGTGCAATCCACAACTCAATCCTAAAATCCCAAAATCACTGCTTGACAGCCCTTGGGGAAAAGATAAGATAACGATAAGATAAACGATGCTGGTAACGTAGAATGCAGTAGCCGGTTCTGAGCTACACGTCGCCATGGAGGAGGAAGTTGCAGGACAACAATAACAAATTTGAAACTATGAAGCACTTCGTCGATTTGGAAACAAAGGTTTTGGGGAGTGTTGTCGAATTAACAGTCCTTGACCGGATTTGAACCCGGTACGCTCCGGTACTCCCTTCCGGTACTGCCCGACTGTCGTGGTAGCGATTTATGACCAGTGAAACCTTCTAAGTCATGTCCCCCTTACGGGAGGATAAGATGGGTAATGAGAGGTGAGAGGCATAATAGCCGTAGATCAACCATCGAGTTGCACGTCATTACCTTTGTGCATATTAGTCGCCTCTTACGACCGGTATGCCTACCTCGGGTATATTCTAAACCCCTAACCCGCAGGGGGTCTACTCTTGCCCGCAAGTGCTACTTTGGACTGCTTTGGGAATTGAGGGGGTGGCAAAGGAACCCGTTTTGTCGGTAACGTCCAATTCCCTGAATAGATGTGCTTACTAAGCAGGGAGAAGAACTGCTGTAATAATAATAATTGAGGAGTAATGCCCTCTCTTGAACAATTATCGTGCTTTAGAGGTTTCTCGCTGTCCCTCTCCTGATCTATTATTCGGAACCATACAGTTTCGAAATACGATGGTATACGAGATTTACGCACAGTTGAACATAATGCAGTTAATTAAAGCCCACCTGCTTCACTATTTAGGTCATGCTATACGTAGAAGATTCTCCTGCCGCCACAGGAACATTTGCAGCGAGAGAGCGCATTTTGACATTTCATTGAGAGAGAGAGTGAAATTCCCCCAGCAGAAACTTGTACGTTAAAAACAGCTGATTGTGACATAGGAAAGCAACAACAAAAATTTAAAAATTTAAATTATTAACCAGTCAAAAAAGCAAAAGCTGTTGTGCTTGCAAGTTTTTACTGACTCCTGTTTGGCGAAAACTTTTTACTTTTTGCGTTTCGAGAGACTTTTATTTCATTCTCACTTTACTGACCGTTCTTTGCCAGTGTTTGCAAGTTTTGTCACCGAACACAGCTAATATAATCAATTAATACCATAACGCTAACTCCATAACCGTACCTTAACTAACCAATGAGTTTTTAGTTTTCTGCCATTTCCATAACCTATACATTTTTGAGCTGGCAATTTTATTAACTGTGTGGAACTTGTATAATTCACGGACCCCCGATAATGATTATTTCTATATTTTTAATGAAAAAAATCAAGGGCTTCCCAGTATCGCAGGACAGTTTAAACAATATGCTAAATGGAAATCTGCATTGATTGAAGAAAATTTGAGCGAAACGTATACAAATTAAATATAATCAATCTTTTTTGAGTTTTATTTTTTTGATCAGAAATAATCATAATTTTTGGAGTAACTCATGTTTGTGTTTTATTTATTTTTTTTGATGAAAGTAAAACTTATTCCTTGAGCGGCATTTTATCCTTCACGAATAAAAATTAAATTTTAAGTTTTAATTTTTTTCACACTGTGAAAAACTCTAATAGCTTTTTTGCATGCCAACCTATGTACATATACATATGTATGTGTCTATAAATATGTTTTAATTATTGAGTACATATGTTGACGATATTATACCCACCAATATTTATGATCAATTACTTGCCAAAAAGGCACAGCGGTATTTTGAGTTTTTCGATCCGTGAAAAAAAAATTAAAACTCAAAATTTCATTTTTATTCTTGAAGGAAATATATCGCTCAAGGAATAAGTATTATTTTTGTCAAAAAAAAAATAAAACTCAAACATGAGTCTTATTTTCGATCAGAAAAAACAAAACTCAAAAAATAAACATTATTCTTAATCAAAAAAATAAAACTTGAAGATACCTATTATTGTTGATCTTTATTAAAAAAAATCTGAAAATAATGATCAAATAGCGAGTTTTATAATAAAACTCATAACGGTTACGGTCCCTGGTATAATTCGATTTCGATGCATTTTGACCAAGTGAAATATTAGCTGTATAATTCATTACCAATTTTTTGCATTTTTTTGCTTCAAATGTAATTGCCTTCTTTTCTTTTTCAGGTTAAGGCACCAATAATCGATGACAACAGATATGGTTAACTATTTGGTTATGGTTATGGATTTATGGATAAGGAAGTTTGTCTGCAGCTTGAAGAGAAATCCCGTAGAAGTTTAAAGTGCGGTGTTCTGTTATCTTTATCATCAGCATTGCCAGATAGTGACTTGGGCATATTGTTGTCTCTTTGAACTTTAGCGCACCATGTCGTAAATGGGGTTGGCGAGTATTTCCTTCGTCAAGAGGGGAAAAATCTAATAAGATCGGGAGATAATCGTTGATTGTGTAGCATAGTGCATCAATGAAAGGACCATCGTCTGAGCAGGTAACTTCCTCAGATGGCGAAGTAAGTGTCGTGATGTAGAAGCTCAACAATAATTGGGATAGAATAACACCCTGTGTCAAGCCTTAATCCTCCTGGATTCCATATTCTTTAATTCCACAAGTCGGCACTTACAACAACGTATGGATATTTTGTCAGCCTTACTAGGCCTATAATATACCGCGTAAAATTTTGAAATAGTATATTAATTCTTTATTTAAAGCACAGGGTGATTAAAATGCACGGTGTATTTTTGTTGTGTTTTATTCATTATGACAACTATTATTTACATTAACATACATACATATTTCTTTGTGTAGTAAAATAGTTAAGTTACTTTTTAGTTTGAATTTCGTTTTACTTTGAATATTAGCTAAAATTAAAAAAATTGCTCGGCAGTATTTGGTGTACAAAAATTATTCTTAGAAAACTTGTTTAATAATTTTTAATCGATTTTTTTTCTTGTATTATTTTATAAAGTACAAGCATCCAGAGAAAATATTTATAAGCAAAAAGGTTATATAAAAAATAAAATTTTACTAAACTCTTCGCTTCTCGCAATGGCACAGAAATGGCATTTTCTCACAAACATAACCTAAAATTTATACATAACTGTTATAGCGTATCTTTTTATGAATATACATATACTTTTTTTTTTATTTAAAAAAATATTTTTCGAGTTAAGGAAAATGTTAAGCGTCTACCTATTTTATTTTATTTTAGAGGAGTAAGTGGAACGGGTTTCAAACCTCAAGGCGCGAAAGTATCTTCGCGTGGACGCCGTATATAATTGGCGCGATTCTGCTGGCCGCCATAATAATAGGGGCGACTATTCGGATCCGGACGTCTATAGTTCGGGCGATAGTATGTGTTTCGCGCTGGCGGTTGTGGTTGTTGGGGCTGTCGTATAGGCGATGGAACAAATGGCCGCTGTTGCGGAGGTTGCGGTACGTACTGCCGCTGCGGTATTTGTGGTTGTGGTTCGGGAGCGTGGTGCTCAGGACCACGACGGAATTCGGTAGCTTGTACTTGTATTGAAGACTGTCGTCGAATATACGAAATATTCTTACGTCGACAAACGGTGCAACTGTTAAAGAGAGAATGAATGGCAGATTTATTAAGTTTTATATAAGGTAAGACCTATTGAACTCACCGGCTAACTTTACTCGTTTGATCAGCCTTCAAAGTTTGTTGTACAGGCTGCAGCCATTGTTCGTGCTCCTCAATTACTGCCAACCAGAAGGAGGCGAGTGGGTCGTAATAATTGCAGCGCCCATGGCCATGACACTCAATGACCGGATTAGAGCGGAAGTCTTCTAAGCAAGAACCGGGTGATACTAAGTTCTGACCAATGCCGCCAGTGTTATCTGTTGTAGTCTACGTAAAACGAAAAAATTAAAAAAAGCAAAAGGATTAAAAAGAATAAACTGAGTAAATGGTCACGCGCGCCTACCATCAAGTAACTGTAACCGGTCCACATTTCTTCCCACCCATTCGGGCAGTCCGGTATGCTCATGCTTTGACTGTGCAATGCAATAATACGCGTTGTCGTTTCGCACACGATACAACTACAAATACAAATTAGAAACAGATTATACAAAGCCTTAAGTCGAAAATTTGTCATTCCTGCTTACCGCGATATGAATTTCATCAAATCGAAAGATTGTACTGGTGCCATATTCATGGGCATTGGTTCAGCCGTCGATAGCCACAAGCTATCATCATTGTTCTGCGCGTAATTGCACACATTGTTGACATCACAAAACATGTAAGGCATTGTTGAGAAGCGCATCATGCAAGAGCCAGATTGTCCTAGATCTTGGCCGATGGTCATACTACTACCAATATTACCAGCAAGCGAGTAACCTTCCCACAATTTATTTGTATTTGCTGGACATTCGGGTATGCGCACCGATTGTGAATGACGCACAAATACAAAACCGCGACTCTTTGGTAGAGGTGGTGGTGGTGCAGGTGCACCAGCTGGACCCTGTGGTCCTGGCGTACCCGGGAAACCGGCCAAACCTTCTGGACCGGGCATACCACGTTCTCCTGGTGGACCATCAGGACCTGTAGTACCCATGAAACCCTGCTCGCCTTGGTAACCTTTGAGTCCGCGCATTCCTATCATTCCACTTTCGCCAGCTTCACCCATATCACCCATTTCACCTTTGAAACCATATAGACCAGGTTCACCACGGGCACCAGCTCGTGCAAAACTAAAATCATATGTCATGCCGCGTTCACCTTTAGATCCTTCAAGACCATTTAAGCCATCAATACCACTCCAGCCGGCATCGCCTTCTGGTCCCCTTGGTCCAGGAAAGCCAACTGGTCCCGGACGTCCTGGGTAACCTTGTTCCCCTTGTTCGCCCTTTAAGCCATCAAAACCAGATTCTCCCATTAGACCTATATCACCAACTTCTCCGTTTCTACCGCGTATAGCAAATCCGACTTCACCACGTTCACCTTGATAACCGTAGTCACCCCGCTCTCCTTTCAGACCGGTCATGCCGTACATACCGTTACGGCCTGGTGGTCCCGGGTAACCAATATCACCAATTACTCCTTTGGGTCCGCCCACCGAAATACCTGGTAAACCAATTAAGCCATTATCTCCATATTCACCTTGTTCGCCAGGTGCTCCTTTGGGGCCAAGGCGTCCTGGTCGTCCAGGGAAACCATCATAGCCCGGTTCTCCTTCATCGCCATTCTCAATAAATGCAGCTATTGCACCAGTGGCACCATGATAACCTTTACTTCCTATTTCTCCTTTAACTCCAGGATATCCGTCAGTACCATGTGCTCCGGCGAAACCAATATCACCACGTTCACCCTTAAGACCTGGATAGCCTAGTGCACCATCTTGACCTTGTTCTCCAATCGGACCCTGTTCACCTTGGAAACCTTGTTCGCCTTTATCACCTCGTTGTGAGAAGGCCCGTAGCAGAATGCCAGGTCGACCGGGATATCCTTCATCACCACGCTCGCCTTGAGCACCTATGGCGCCGGGTAACCCAGCAGTGCCTTGATCGCCAACCACACCAGGCAAACCGATGTAGCCTTCGTCTCCTATATCACCCGTTTCGCCAACTGCGCCAGTCAATCCAATTGCGCCGATTGCACCTTTTAGTCCAGGCAAGCCATTGCGACCTCGATAACCGGACAAGCCTTCGTCTCCTCTATCACCGATTATTCCTGCAAGTCCAACTAAGCCAAAATCTCCTTGTTCACCTTTCAGACCTGACAAACCCTGTAACCCATAACGTCCAGGTATACCGGCATCTCCTTTAATACCAGGTAGGCCATCCAAGGGAATTGGTGTGTCGCCAATGGGGCCCTGTTCCCCCTTTGCTCCTGGTAATCCATCGTAACCTTGAGGACCGGTCAGACCAAGGTCGCCCATTTCACCTTTCACGCCACTGTAAGCTGCATTACCTTTAGCACCAGGTCGACCAGGAAAACCTCGATCACCAGCTGCACCTTTGCGCCCGGGAATACCGAAAGCTCCGGCCCGACCAAAGTGGCCAACTTCACCCGACTGACCTATAAAAATTTGGTAACATAATTTTTGAGGTTTGTTTTAAGAGAATTAAATATAAATTACCTTTAGGTCCCATATTTCCGAAAGGACCACGTGGCCCCATATCGCCAATTCTACCATCATAACCAATATCACCGCGGTCACCTTGTTCGCCAGGAATCCCTACCCAACCAGGACTTCCAGTTTGGCCTGGCTCTCCAGATCTTCCTTGATCGCCAATAAGTCCACGCCTACCAGGATATCCAATGCTACCCTTTGCACCTTGTACGCCAACTGGACCCGGCATGCCAATTTCCCCCTTTTGACCTTTTCTTCCATGTGGAGCAGTTCTGCCGTCTCTGCCAGGAGCACCCTCAAGACCAGGATAACCAACCAAATAATCACCGCGTTGACCTTTATTACCGGGCAAACCTTGCAAACCCCATGCACCATCATCACCTTTTGTGCCTTTAACGCCCTTGATCCCGGGTCTGCCTACTGGTCCTGGAAATCCAGGGAATCCAACGTCACCTTGTACACCTTTTACACCGGGATAACCATCTGGACCCATTTCACCAGGCAGTACATACCGACCAGGTTCACCGCGTAGACCTTTCTGGCCGCCCAATCCATCTAGGCCAGGTAAGCCATCAATACCTGGACTACCAGGAGCACCATGTAATCCGTAATCACCAGTAACACCAGGCCATCCTTTAGCGCCCACTGGACCTTGAATAGTTGGACCAGGTAACCCAATATCACCAGGCAGGCCCGAAATGCCATCTTCGCCCATTTCCCCTTTGAAGCCTTGTTCACCAGGCAAACCAATATATCCCTTATCTCCAGCTTCACCCTTATTGTCATAAATTTGGCCAGGGTTGGGTTCACCTTTGTCACCTTTTGGACCTTCGCTTCCGGCTTCGCCAAGTTCACCACTAAAACAGAAAGGTAAAAGTAAATGTTTGTTTCAATTATACTTTCCAATTATTTCTTACATGCGACCGTCTCTTCCGGAGTCTCCAATTAAATAAAATTTAGGAGTTTGTGCATCAACGCCAACTTTGCCATCGTAACCAGGTAGGCCAGGTAAGCCATCTTTACCAGGACGACCTGTATCACCATAGTCTCCACGCAAGCCTGTTTCACCTTTAGCACCGAACACGCCGGGTCTTCCGTCATATCCACGATCGCCAGTTGCACCTTGTTCGCCTCGCTCGCCAATCTCACCTTGGTCTCCTTTATCTGGCTTGTCGCTGTTACCAACATGATAAGAAGAACCCGGGCGACCAGGTGGTCCAGAACGACCCATACCACCACTTGCCCCTGGAGGCCCAGGTATACCTTTTCTGCCTCTTGGTCCTGGATTTCCAGGCCAGCCTTTTGGACCACGCTCGCCAGTCAAACCTACTGGACCACGCGAACCGTGTACGCCAGGATAACCAGAATCACCCTGCAACCCCTTCAAACCGCGTGGGCCAGCTGGGCATATTCCACAATCGTCTCCACGTATACCTTTATCGCCAGGCAATCCTGGCCAACCAGGAACACCATCTAGACCAGGTTGACCGCGTATACCAGGTGGACCATCCGAGCCGGGTGGACCAACAATATTCAAACCATCACCAGCTTCACCTTTTTTTCCAGGCAAACCAACTTCACCACGATCTCCACGATAACCATCACTTGCAGGTAAGCCATGCTGTCCAGAGAAGCCTTTGGGTCCTCTCAAATTTAAGCCCGGTTGCCCCCTTTGCCCGGGGCGTCCAGTAAGCCCAGGACTGCCAGGCGTACCCATTGAACCAGGCGGTCCCATGTAACCATAATCACCCTCATCACCTTTAATTGTGTCGCCACGACGACCAGGTGTACCGTCCAAACCTCTGTCACCAGGTAAGCCAGTTGATCCCATGGGGCCACGACGACCAGGCCGTCCAGGTATACCAGACAAACCCGGATTGCCCGGTGGACCAATATCACCCTGTGGACCTACCGGACCAGGAAATGAAATATCCAAATTGGGATCATAAGTACCAGGCGGGCCAGTTGGTCCTTGTATGCCGGGAATGCCATCGAATCCATTATCACCGAATTCTCCTTTCAAGCCGTCTTCACCGTCCAGTCCATTATATCCTGGAGCGCCCTTAACACCTTTCTCACCCTGAAAACCAGGTTCACCAGGCTTACCAGGCTTACCGCGTTCACCCGGTTCGCCAATGTCACCACGAGTACCAGGTAAACCAGCCGCACCCAAATCACCGGGTTCACCCTGTGGACCAATGTTACCTGGCACGCCGAAGGGACCTCTATCACCCTTATAACCCTTTGGTCTTTTGCCTAAATTCCATATTCCTGGCTCACCATCGCCGGGTTCACCTTTTTCGCCTTGTTCACCTTCAGCAAAAAGTTGCAAGTTGGCAGGCTCAGCCATCTCACCCTTATAACCCTTTAGACCTAGCTCGCCTTTTGAGCCTTCAATACCAGGATACCCAATATCGCCTTTGTAACCTTTCATACCAATATAACCTTGCTGTCCGTCAATACCGTCTGGCCCACGTTCACCACGACTACCTTTGGTACCTTTTGAATTGATGCCACCTTCACCGGCATCACCATTTGGGCCTTGTTGCCCAGGTTTACCCATTGGGCCCCGACGTCCATTTTCACCGGCTAAACCAGGAAATCCCTGTGCACCGGGCTTGCCATCACAACCATCAATACCACTGATGCCTTTCGGACCATCATCACCGGGTGGACCCTATAGAACAGTATTGGTTTTTAATATACACCATCTATATTTTATTCTCAAGTACTTACCGTTTGTCCCGGTCTTCCATTCAAACCCAATTCACCCATATCACCCTAAAAGAGTTGAAAATACTGTTAGTTCACCGAGATATGTATTTATAATGATGCCTGCTTACCCGGTGGCCTTTCTCGCCTTGTTCTCCATATTCACCAGCATCGCCGAATTCTCCGCGACGTCCGAATGGCCCAAGTGGTCCCAAATCACCGGGTGGACCTTCAATACCGGGATAACCCCTACCACCAATCGCACCTGGACGACCTTTCAATCCTTTGCAGTCGCATACGGTATTATTGCAATTTTTGTTCGATTCCTGAAAAAGAAAACCAAGTAAGTTAATGCGTATTTTAATACAAATATAACAACATGTAATAATAATGGTTATTTAACTTCAAAGCAAAGGACGACAATTGGCATTATAAGTGAATTGCTTCAGTGCTTTGATAATAACTCCAAATTTCACGCAAGAAAACCAGGTCGGTGACGCTGTTGAAAAATTTGCGAACAGATTCGACCTTTATGGATACAGAAACTCACTTGTAGGATGACTTGGCATATATAGCCAAGCATGAATGAATGAACAGAACTAGGTCGGTTTCGAGTTGTTTAGATTAATTACTCCAGTACGTGAATATGGACATTTACAAAAGCATTTGTAATAGGATTAGTTGGCAACTTTATGCTTGATGAAATACTCGTAAAATACCATATAGTCATACCTCACCTTATGTAAAAATATGCTAGGTTGCAGCACTTAAAGAGAAAAGACTGAAATGTAGTACATTACCTATAGTCATAAAGTTCGTCGAAAAGGGTCAAATCGTATTCAAAATAATAGTGGATATACAAAAGAATAAATATAGTAGACTTAGGTGGCAGCCCTAAGTTGTAACTTTAAAAGAAATACTTTGTTTAATTACGTCTAATACCCATATTGGCATATCTCATTTAATCAAAAAAAATCAAATACCTGACAGTTACGTCTAGTGACCACCTAGGTAGCTTTAAAATTTCGTATACATCAAAAAGTCATTCAAATCGGTTGACAGGTCCTACCTTAAGCAAAGGACATATTTCTTCCCACAGAAATTCCAGAAAATCGAGCCCATTAAAAATTTGACTAATAAGCACGCATTACCAGCAACTATGAAAACATTTTTGCTAAAAATTTATACGAAGGAGTTCGCTGAGAAATTATTATAAGTAGAAAATTACGTGAATATGATCTTAGCTTGCAATAAATACGAAGATATAAGACTGAAATAAGATGTGGTGAAAATCCATAAAGATTTAAAAGAAATTTTTCTAAAAAACAACACTGCAGCTCTCAAAGGGCTATGCAGCTTCATTAAAGGGGCTCAAATTGACATTTAACTGTAGGTTACATAAATGTATGTATAAACTTAAAGCCTTCTATGAAGGATTGACTGATTTATTCGCTTTAAAAAAAAAAAAATTTGTTTTTTTGGTTTTGTTTTTGCCTTTTTTGGCTCATTGTACAAAATGGAGGTTGGCAATCTATGCTATTCGTTACATGCAAATCTGCATCTTATGACTGCTATTATAAACAAAAACCAACTTTCTACACCCGCTTGCGGGGATCTCGATCAAAAAGACCATCAACCAAAAAGTGGTCAAACATCAAACAGCAGTTTTCAATGCTTCACGTACAGTGAATATAAACCAGAATCAAGCAAATTGTATCCAGGTTACACAACGTTTATGTGAAAAGGAGAATCTGTCATAGATTTGGAATCCAGACTCTCTATCAAGAAACAACTATTGACCATCAAATACCCATCTGGGTAATCGTTTAGCTATCAACCTAAATAGATGTCAACAATCAGAAGCAGCTAGCCGTCAACAATCAGAAGCAGCTCTGCCCTGCGGGTTAGGGGTTTAGAATATGCCCGAGGTAGGCATACCGGTCGTAAGAGGCGACTAATATGCACAAAGGTAATGACGTGCAACTCGATGGTTGATCTACGGATATGATGCCTCTCACCTCTCATTACCCATCTCTCCTTCCTTACGGAAGGAGGGGTGACATGACCTAGAAGGTTCCACTGGTCATAAATCGCTACCACGACAGTCGGGCAGTACCGCAAGGGAGTACCGGAGCGTACCGGATTCATATCCGGCCAAGGACTGTCAGTTCGACAGCACTCCCCAAAACCTTCGGGGAGTGTTTTTGTCGTTACAACAACAACAACAACAACAACATCAGAAGCAGCTGTGAATGCTATGAGAGGAAGCAACACAAGTCCATACCTAGCAACGATAACCACAAGAAAGCATTATACTGTGACGAATTCGATGATTCCTTGATTATTAATCCTGGGTTCGATCACTATAAAGTCAAATAAATACACGCACAGATATTGTAACTAATAGCTAGTTTTATTTACTAGTAATAAAAGCAATACAAATTTAAGAGTTTGGTAACTTCGCAGTAGTTCACTGTTCAACGCTTGAAAATAAACTGATCAACCTGCCTTGCTTGGTCACCGCCTTATATAGTCCGACAGGGTGCTTGCCAAGCACCGAGAACTTTCTTGGTGATTCGCTCTTCGTGTTCTCGAAGGATCGGTGTTATTTATTGGCATCTACTCTTTGCATCGTGTTCGCAAACACTCGCGCGATCTCTCTTCCTCTTGCTTGGTACATGTTGCATGCATAAGCGTAGCCATCGTTATCTCTGTTGTGTTTAACTAGTGGTGGGAGTGTTATTGAGTTAGGGATGGTAAATGCTTGAGAATAATCGCCACAATACATCGGAAAAGTGTACCTGACATCTATTAAAACGCACTATAAAATCTGGATATTGTCAACCTGGTCATATAGCTAATAGCCCGAACATCACGATCTAAAATGTTTTGGATTTTGGGGAGAGTTTTGGTCAAAAAATGTACTCTTTGGCCATTTTTTTAAGGGGTTTTTTCATTTCATTTCATTTATTTCATTTTTATTCATTATTATCTCATGACAACTTAAAAGAAGTTTACATTAGTACATTAGTGAACATAAAATAAAGTAGTTACAATAAGATAATAGCTAATGACGTTGAGTGTTCAAAAAAAGAACAGTGATAACGTCATTTCTTGTAGTGATTACAATGGAAGTTTGAAAATGTGGGGTGCAAACAGATCACATTTAAAGGAGATATAAAGTTTAACATTGATGGTAAATAAATTATTAAAATAAAAGTATTTAAAATAATAACAAAAAAAGTACATCGGTTCATTACATAGCAAGAAACTTACAAGTGAACTTATTAAATAAAAATAAAATTAAAAAAGCAAAAAGAAAATATGTTGGCAAATAACCAAATTATTAAAAAATAAATAGAAATAAGAAAATAGTTGCAAAATGTTTAAGTCGGAAGCCGATTATGTGATAGGCCGTAACAGAACTTCAATATCGTCATGGTTCAACGCAAGAAGCCATATTTTCACCTGTTTTAGGAAAATGTTTATTCTTCGAATTGTTTGTATATCTTCGGGAACCTTATTGAAAATCATACATGATACTATGGTATAGAAGTCTCGATACAGAGTTGTGCGTGAGGCAGGAACAGTAACATTTGAGTTAGAATTGCTTCTTAGCATGAGTTATATTGGACTTCGTAAATAACCACTTCTCATAAAGAAAATTTTTAAAACTTTAAAGTAGTACAAATGCCTTACAGGGAAAATATATAATCTCCTAAAGAGATTCATTGAGTGCGTTAAACGGCTAGCATTACAAACTCTTCGTATAAGACACTTCTGCAACATTAAGAGTGGTCGAATTCTACTAGAATATGCACTGCCCCAGCAACATATGCCATATTGAAGTTTAGACTGTGCAAGTCCATAGTACATCATTTTCAGTACACTGGTTGCACATAGTTTTTGCAGGCGATAAAATGAGCGAACAGTTGCTAGTAAGTAAACTTTCATGGCAGAGATATGCGAAGACCAGCTTAGGTTGTGGTCGACTATAACACCCAGATATCTAAAATTATAGACAACTTCGACCTTGAAACATATTGCGTCACAGTTTAGATCGGGAAAATAATTAACTCGATACTCGTTTTCAATACAATTATTAGTACATAGTTTGTGCCGCAGACAGCTTGCAGAGTGAAAAACCATATCACCACTAGCTACCTTGCCACCAAGACTAAAATACATTAGTTTAGTTTTATTGCTTACAATAAGTTTATGAGAGGCGAACAATTCTCTTAGGAGGCTCACATCTTTATTTATATCCATAAAAAGATTAAAAGAATTGTTTGATCTATATGCGATTGCCAAGTCATCAGCAAATGCTGTGACTCTTCCTACAAAAGGCATTGAAAAAAGCGAGTTGATATAAATCAGAAATAAAGTTGGTCCAAGGACTGAACCCTGAGGGACTCCCAAATTAATTAGTCTGGGTGCGCTTAGATTATTGTTTACTTTCACCTTTTGACTTCTTAAAGTTAGATATGATTCAAACCAATCTAGAACATTTCACGGAAACCAGCTGAGTACAATTTACTTGAAAGAATATTGTGGTCGACCATGTCAAAGGCTTTTGTAATATCAACAAAAAGACTAGCACAAGTCCCTTTTCCATCCATTGTTTTATAAATAAACGAACATAATTTAAGAAGAGCATCTTCAGTAGATACCCCTGGCCGGAATCCATATTGCAATGGACTAAAAAACTTCATTTTATCCAGATATTGCAAGACTCTGCATTTAACAGTTTTCTCAAAAACCTTAGAGATAGATGGCAAGAGTGAAATAGGTATGTAGTTATTTTTATCTTTCTTATCCCCTTTCTTATATAGTGGTATTACAATAGCACATTGTAGATCGGCTGGAAACATTCCTGTGACTACACTAAAATTGAATAAATCTATTTTTATAAAAACTATCATGCCTAGAGCGACATTCTTTATTAATCCTGCATGTGATGTTTCAAACGCTTCGAGAGGCGAGTGTTTGTTGGATGCTTGCGAGATTTCACGCGTAATTTATTTTTGAGTTTAATTTTCTTTAGTAGATCTCGATTGATCCATGGCTTGAGAATAGTCTCCGAACGTACGCACATTATTTAAACAACTGATTTTCAATCCAATCATATAATGGTCAGTAACTCCTAGATCAAAGTTTAAGCCAGCAGATGGGCTAAGTGCACTGCTATCGAGGCGTCCATAAATATGGTCTATATTTGTTCCAGAAACTGGCCGTGTGATACTATTTATATACGATGTCAAGCCATGACTGGCCAACGGCTCAAGATGGTTATCTACTGCAGGGTCAGCACTTAATAAATCCATATTGAAATCTCCTAATACGACTAGATTCACTGTTGTTTCCTTATCCAAAACAGCGGAAATTTCTTCATGAAATATCTGTAATAATTTAGAGTGAAGTCTATATACACACACAAAGCTAATTAGCTCCTTTCTAGTATTAAAATTAAGTTTTAAAATATCCGCACTTGATAGGCAAAAACTAGTGACATCGTGCTCATATATATTACGTACGAAAACTCCGACACCACCAGCTGAGTATGAATCATTAGTATTCGCAAAAAATTGTAACCGGGAATATGGTAATCATTAACCTCATAAGAGTAGATCCATATTCCCGTTACAAAAACAATATCTGGAGGATGTACAAAGGCTTCCAGGTTCAAACATAATGAATTAAAATTCTGACTTAGGCTTCTCTCATTGTGATGAGCAACGGTTAAAGTATTACTTTCTACTGTTAAACAGTTTAAATTATCTATGACATTTATGTTGACATTTATGTTAGAGCTGTTGTCTATAAAAAACGTTTTATTATTCATTTATGAAAACAAACACAAAAGATCTATAAAACGCTAAATGGAAAAATCCGCTAGATCTTCAAACGATTTTATAACAACAGCTCTATCATTTTCTGATTTTTTCATTAAGAGCCTTGAATTACTGATCCACAGATACTTAAACCTTTTTTCCTTTTTTATTTTTGTAGCCTCCAAAAACAACGCGCGGTTATAACCGGTAAGGCAATTATTAATAAAAATATTTTTACGATTAGTGATCGTGCCCGAAAAAACTGATGTATTCAGTTTCCTCTTGGCAGTCCTCTTAGCAGCCATAATTTTCTTTTTACTGTCAATTGTTTTAAATTTTACTAAAATATTTTCCTTAAAATTACTTTCCGGCGAAGATCCCCTTACGTTTATACGTTTTACCTTTAATTCCTCAATTTCGTCTTCAGAAACCACCACATTTAATGCATCACTGAAAAGTTTTTTGACACATTCTTTTGCATTATCTTCATTTGTTATCGGCACTCCCACTATTTCAATTATGTTGTCCAATTTTTTTTGGTCGTTCCAGTGTAACTTATTTTCTAGCTTCGAAATCTTTTCAGCATACATGCAAAAATGTTTTCGATGAAAACAAATTTGTCTCATATTTCCTGTCCCACTTAAAATTATACGTTAAAAACGTTGGCGATAACAGTTTTTTGCAAAAAATTTTATTTTCGGGTTTTGGAAAAGTCGATTTTTCGACCAAAACAAGTCCCAAAACCCGAAAATAAAATTTTTTTTCACAAAACCGTTATCGCCAACGTTTCTAGCGGACACTTTTGGGTCGGACAGGGTATACATGAAAATTTTAAAATCAAATGAAAATTTTTTTAGTAGGTCATGAAAAAAACCTTAAAAACCAAAGTCGAAGAAAGTCAAAAAAATAAAATTTCGCAGGCTCGAAAATTATTTTTTTGGCTATGCATAGTGGAACTTTTTTTTCCTGAGCCCAAAACCTATCGAAAAATCGATGGCGCGATATGGGTTAACTTTCGTCCCTACAAATCGACCCACCCTATTGTACACTAATAACTCTTAATAACCACTAGTTCCGCCATCTTGTGGCAGCCAAGATAACTACATGTACGTGAGGATAAGCTGGTGTTTCTACCGACGCCCGATCGAAAGAGAGAGGCTTGCACTGGCGGGGAAAAACAGACATAGCATCTCTGTTGCTTTTTACGTGTCTGCAAAAATCACCTAAACGGTTAAGCCCCAAATAATGATGACTATGAAGTATATTGTTTTGCCTTACAAATTTTGTATGCCTTATAAATTCGTATGGAAAAAATGCCAATGTCGGCAAAAAAAAAAATGGTCAAAAATTAGATAATTTTGTTACCTGCTTAAAGTTAGAATTTTATTATACTAAAATTCAATAAGCTACAAAACTACGTAATCAAAAAAATTTTTAAATTCTTTGCAAAATGTTTAAAATTTTGCTAAGAATTCGTCGAATTTTCCTGAATTTGCACAGAGTTTGTAACTTTAATTTAAATGTATAACCTTACGTATAATTTTATTAAAAATTAGCGAAATTATTCAACAAGAAATAAATTTTTGCAATTTTATGTTTTTACTTTCTTTCGACGTTCACTGTATCCCCATGTGTATGTATCTGCCTATCAATTTATTGTATGACATTCTGAATGCATTCACTTTCACGGGATCCAATTGAAATCGATTAATTTTAACAAATATTTGCACCAGCTGTTGTTCCAGTGTTACATTTGACAAATGTAAATGAGGATACATATTGCATATTAATGAATACCAATATGTACTAATATCTTATGTGGTTAAATTGTTATGCCCCATGAAAATAACTTGAATGAAAACAAGTAAGAAAGTCTAAGTTCGGGTGGAACCGAACATTGTATAGGTATACAATATATATATATAGGTAGTGATCTATTATGGCATACTAAATTACGGAAGTCTATTTTAATAGATTTCAGTTCGTATTATAAAGGCAGCTGATTGTTTTTAATAAAAACACTTCTGTTATGAGTTTTGAGGAGTAAATTAATTTGAAAAAAAATATAAATGTATGTCGAGATATACAACAGGTATATCATCATAAACCTCCGAAGAGATTTTTGCTCCAAGCTTCCCTTCCAATTTGTGATCCGCCGTTTTGATTTTTTCCTACAAATTGGCGAGACCTACAGATTTTTGCCGACTTCTAACGGCATCTACAGAGAAGATGAATTTTTGCTGAGAACCACTTTTAATGTTACCTGTCCCAGGACTCGAACCTTGGATCTTCTGTGTGGTAGACCGGCACTACTTCCGCCATACTACGGCGGCCGCCATTAATTTATTTGTATATATAAATAGCTTCTCTACCAACAACTGCTAACCAAATTTTTTCAAAATACCAATACATGTACATTTTATGTTTGAAAAATTAGCGTTCAGAGATACGGACATTGGTAAATCGACTCAGCTCATCGTCCTTATTATTTCAGTTTACTTATTGATGGGCCCATCTCTTCTTTTTCGCATACTTACAAACTTTTTATGTTCGTTAATGGTATGATAATCAAACTATGTATATAACTTCCCTATTGCAGTGGTTTATTAACAACTTGCCCGGATATTTTACTTGTGTGTTATCTGATTTGCTTAATTTTAGGTAGGAGTATACTATATACTATTGGGAAGCAGAATTTTTATGCTGAAAAGTGGGCGGCGCCACGCCTTATTCCTCAAAATCCACTAAATTTTCTTGCGGTTGAGTTTTGCTTAAAACGCTTACTATGTGTGCAAGATCTTATTGCTATAGCTTGCATGGTTATAAAAATATCGCGTTTTACGTTTTACAAACAAATTTTTCGGAACTATTTTAAAAAACTGGGCTTGGCCGTTGACCGATTTCGTAAATTTTTACAACAAACTTTTCCAATTTTCGCTATAGAAAAATGATTAGTGTCCTTGAGCTCATTCATAGTCATTATACATTTCCCTTTATATATTCAACATTTTTGCCAAATATCGTTTCGATAAATCAATTTTTGCCGGAGTTATGGCATAAAAAGTTTTGTCGAATAATCCACTATAAACGGGGCGGAACCACGCCCATTTTCGAAAATTTATGTTTGTCGAATGTCTTCGCTGACGGACACTTTGAAAGTGAAATAGAAGTGATATAAACTTTTACGCAAAATTATTGCCTATTAAATATATCTATGATCCTTTTCAAAAACTTTCGTATAAAAGTGGGTGTGGTTTTTAATCGATTTCGGCCATTTTTTTCCGGAACATACCTTGTATTAATATAAATATGTGTGCTAAATTTCCTTTCGATATCTTGAACGGTTTTTGATTTATGATTAATATTATTTCTAAATTTGACTTAAACAAAAGTAGGCGTTGCCATACCTATTTTCAAAAATTTCTTGAACAATTTATTTTCTGCCTTAACATTAATGTACACACCAAATTTTATTTTTATAAGAGTATTATGTACTGAATAATCACTTTTTTTGTATTTTCGAAAATATTCCATACATAAAAAGTGGGGGTGGCTATCATCCGAGGAACCCGCATACCAAATTTCATTAAGATATCTCAAAACTTACTCAAGTTATCGTGTTAACAGACGGACGGACGGACGGACGGACATGGCTTAATCAATTTCTCTTTTCATCCTGAACATTTTGTTATATATAAGTCAATACAATACAGTTACATACCAACGTTACGCGACTAAAGTTATTATACCTTGAGCGCGTAGCACTACTAGGTATAAAATGATGTACATATGAATAGTGATTATAAATGTTTTCGAATTCCTTATTATTGTTTATTATTCTTTTATACAATTGAATAAATTACTCTTATTCATCAATCTGAGCCAAATAAATTGGAAGTTGTGTAGAATTCTCCTATTGCTCAAATATATAACTAACAAGTACATTTACTTTAAAAGGTCAAAGAGAAATCTCCATAATGTAGTTAAAGCTTGCAAAGCCACTTAAAAGACATGAAAGTTTCGAAAGAGGCATATCATTAACTCGAGTACCGTTATCGTGATTTACAACTTTAAAGTTACTAAAACTCTGAAGTTAGTTTGAAACGATTTCTTTAATGCAGGAAAGCAACCACATAATTTTAAAGTGCCCACTGGTAGTAGTAGTTACAGCGCTGCTGCTTATGCCAATTCAAACAAAGTTTCTTCTTCTTACGAAGTTCGACTTCGTAAAAATTACTTGTTTGAAGTAGCTCTCTCCGTTTCTGTTAGTTTGGTGCTAGTCCCAGCAAAAAACCGAAATACTCCGTTCCATCATCCAAATAATACTCCTTAAGGAGTATCAGAGTACTCCATCACTTATCCTCATTCATATAAAAAAGGTAGTCGGAGTACTCAATTTCTTTGATTTTGAATGCTCCATGAAGCACCTACGGGAGAGTACTCTCAAAATGAGCCCATGGCGTATTCTCGCTTTGGTGTAGAAAACTCCATGGAGTAATCTACTGGCAGCATTTGGAAAGTGCTCGCAAGTAGGGGAGGATAAGTGTTGGAGTACTCTGATACTTACACACAAATACATACATTTTAATTTAAAAGATATACGAGTATGTACTAATGTCAAAGGAACTGTATTAAAATAAATATTAACCATGAAAAAAAATGTATTCCTTCAACATTGCAAAAATATCACGTTCCCATTAAACAAAAAGCCATATGTGCAAATGCTTAAAAGTAAACAAAAGAAATGCCAAAATTAGATTTGATGCAACCATATGTTGAACAACAACAATAATAAATGTGTAATACCAACTTACATACCACATTGAATAAGCACATAAGCCACACCAACTTGCAACAAAGAGGTTGCAGTGGCAGTAGCAGCAGCCTCATTATGCCAAACACATCTGTGCAGTGTCGGTCGAATGAAAAATATTGCTCATAAATTTCCAAAGAAATACTCAGATCATTCAACAAGCGGGCAGTCATAAGTGAATTTTGGGAAAAAAGCCTATTAACTAAATATTAAACAACTTTGTTCGGGAAGGCGTTGTTATGCATGTTTAAATTAGGAATGTTACAAAAGTCAAGATTGTGAATACGAATGTTAGGAATTCATAAGATTCGGTTGTGTCGAAGAGCAAATGCCTTTTAAGAATATGGGAGCTCCCAGTGACTGATTGATTATTCTTTTTTCAAACATATCGACAGACCGACGAGCTTAAATCGCCTAAGCAAGTAATTCTGAACATTTCGGGAACACGTAGTAGCGGGTCTTTCTCCTTTTCTTCTGGTACTTCCACCCATGCAGTAAAATCGCGAATCAGTCTTTAAAAGATAGAGTCTAGAGCACAAGCGTTGGGAATCGTTCTGTGGCAGTTACAACAGTGATAGTTTAAAGCGAGTTTGAAATACCGGATATCGATAATCATTAATTCATAACCAAAACTACCTCCAAACTTTCCGAAATGGCACAGGTTGAGAACTGGCCAAAGCCATACTATCGTAGAACTGTCGGAATGGAAACCAGTTAAGATCGAGTTGCAAAAAAATGCACTGGCGAAAATTGTTACTGCCACTGACATCGCCATGTAAAAGTGGACAGTTCAAAACATATCTTGGGTACTGAGCTAGAATTGGTGGTGTATTCAATCGGCTTAGCTCAGGGATGGTTCTGAGAATTTTCTGCGGGGAAGTATCAGAAAACAGTTAATGTGCCATTTAAGAGTACTTTTAATGGCAGCACTATAGACATTTCACTGCAGTTGCATATAAACACAAGGAAGAAAGTCTAAGTCTATGTGATCATATTCTGGTTTTTACTCATATGTGGGCGGTGCCACGCCCATTTTGCATATATCATTAAGAAGTTGACAAACTTTAAAATTTTAGATGCAGTAGTCAATGCATTTTTTCATTATTTATGTTTTTTTGAAATTTCTTCAACGATTTTGCATATCTCCAAAAGCAACTCTCCCCCGCCCAGGGAATACATGGCCCATATGATTTCTCAAGCTTGGCTTCCAACTTGAGGTGTGTTATTTTTCTCAATTATTCACACACATCGGCGAAAGCGCATACCGGTTCCGTAAACTTTGCGCACATAAAATTTTCCAAAATAATCCCGCCATTTGTGGCCAATTGCGAATACAAATGCCAATATTATGTGAGAGCGAATTTTTCCAACATCCCTAGTTCGAACATATACATATCAGTGATGTAACGAATGCCACTTTTTGAACATTCGAGAATGCGAATGCGAATATCCACTAATGATATTCACGAGTGCGCATGCTAATGCGAATATTCAGTTTTTGTTCAAATTTGTCGATAATTGTGTAGCGCTATGCAGTCTCGTTCGATAGACGTGCGTTTCGTTTGCATTTTGTTAGCGAATCGACATGTTGCCAAGACTCCTGGGCATTGTTTACTCCTACTAGTTTGACATCTTTTTTTGCGAATCGGAGTGGAAGGCATTGGATGAAGGTTCTCCATATACTTTGCTCCTGGGTACCCCTCTCGACAGTTTTCATGACGCCGTCTACAAAGTTGTCTACGATGAGTTTATATATATATAAATAATCTAGTGTTTCTGGCCCTCCTGGCCAGAGTATATGTCTACAAATAGCGCAACTTACTCCGAACAACACAAACCAACACAGGGTGATTTGTATTCAATATTAAGACAAACAAATTTAAGTAATACAATATTGACCCATAAAATTCACAAATAATTGAAAATAAAGCAGTTCTAGCTCGCTAATTTTCCGAAGAGTGGTATCTTCACATCGCTCTGTTGAAGTTAGAGTTAGTTTTTTTATGAACAGTTTATCTTGTGACTATGATTTCTCAGTCGCATCTATTTTGATCCGAGACTGCGACTGCACAGTAAAAGACATAGATAACATTTTTACTGGAAAGTGTTCCGTGACACAGAACATTTGCAGCGAGAGAGCACATTTTGACATTTCATAGTTGCAAGTTTCTACTGGGGGAATTTTACTCAGTAAAACTTGCGGGTGAGAACAGCTGATCGTGACATGGGAAAGCAACAACAAAAACTAAAAAATTTGAGCTATTAACCAATCAAAATGGCAACAGATGTTTTGCTGCAAGTTTTTATTTACTCCTGTTCGGCGTTTCGAGAGAGCTTTACGTCATTCTCACTTTGCTTACACTTCTTTGCAAGTTTTGTCACCGAACACAGCTAATGACTATTGTTATCTTTGTTTTGGTTATGCAACTTTATTTGCCGTGTTCGAATATTGCAAAATTTAAGAAATTTTTAATCAAATTGAAACAATAGCAATAGCAAACTAACTACCCACCATTCCGAAAAACTACCAAAAATAGCTATCAGTTTTGGTTTTTAAACGACATTTTTAAAGTAATTTCCTTTTACACACCAAAAGACAATATTCACATTTATTAAAATTGAGCATTCGAAACTTAAAGCAATCCCATGATAATTCATGTTGCAATAAACATTAAAAAGCTTTGAGAAAAAATCATCCATTTCTTTAGACTACACGTATTTGTTTGTGTTATAAATTTAAATTCGCATCTGCATTCCTCTATCATCTAAATAACACAAATCACAGATTCATTGGTTCATATTGACGAAGCCAATACGTGATTGCGATTATTGCAACCGTGATTGAGAACGGAAGCAGATTCTGTCAAAGCCTGTCAGTCACGGGATTTTCTTTGAAGCTGTCCTGCGAATTGTTGTTATATTTCAGTGGCTGAGGTTTAATTATTAACTGAAAAAATTTGTTCAAAAAAAAAAAACAAAAAATTCATTTTTATTTTTAAGAGAGAAGTATTTTTGTTTAAGCGTCTACAATTTTTTTATTTGTTTGTTTAGATTACATATACTGATAGTTTATCGTTGAATTATATATTTTTGGTTTGACCGTATATTATTAGTTGAGTTACTTTTTCATGCATTAAAAAACATTGGAAATAAATGGATTTTAGTCTTATTAACCTGGTATTATATTCAAATTACTTTTTTTCTACTATTCATATTCGCAAAACATTCGAAGACATTTTGTGAATGCGAATGTCCATAAACACGCGAATGCGAATATTCACGACATCACTGATGCCACATGAAATCATCAATGCTTCTGAGTTTTTTATACGTATTTAATTTTTATTTTCAACTTGCGGAAATATGCTATACGCAAAATACCCTGACATAGTTTTTTTTATTGTTGCTATTTAAGGGAAGCTTACTAAATGCTACACAAATGCATGACAAGTGACAAAAATTGAGATATCTTTATAGTTCTGCTATACATGCCTAAAAAAAGTTGTACAAATTTCTTAAAAGTGAAGGCATAATATCTGTGATCTGTCTTGAGTCCGACACACGGTAAGATTAAGGGCACATTTATGGATGCGTTGCCTCAGAGACAATGAAGAGGAGGAATTAATAATAGATCTGCTCTGTTCCTCCGTCTTTACTACAGCCTGATAGCCAACATATGATACAAATGACCTCATAAGCATTGTGGCTGATTAAAAAGGAACCACGAACGGCCTTTTAGTGTCCGGCACTTTTACTTATCAACCTAAGTGATAAGTGAAAGGGCTAAGTGTTATTTTGACGGCTATAGCTAGGATTTGGAAGATGTGCAATATCGAAGGAAGAGAAAGTCGTAGGAGTTTTTGGGTTGTCGTCATATACGACAGCGTACTGTCAATTAATCAATCACCAAAGGTATTGCTTTACTCTTCAAAATATTTGTGATCCGACTTATCGTTTTGCTTAGACACACTGCACCAGCCACAAATCAATTAAGAAATGTGGATAAAACGAAAAAAAAAACAGGATAAGGGCAGTGGTCAGCACTCGTTTGTGCCGAAGACTTTATATCTTTCATGAAAACGCAGCACGAGCTGTCATGATTTTTAGTTACAATAACTACATGCTTTGAAGAATTTGCCGTTCTCACCATGTTTATCGAAAGATACATAACCCCAAACCTGTTTACCGGAACAATTGATTGGATGGGTGCTATGTGTAATATTGGTCCGATTTTGTTAGTACCGACAAATTATTAATGTATTTTTCCGGCAGCATAGCATTTTTATATCTTTAATACTGAGGAACTAGTCTGTCCTGATCATTTTGGTATGTTGTTCGAGGCGGGGTGCAATAAAGCCATATGGCCCTATTTTTCAACATATTGTGAAATAAGGCCTTATTAATCAATATGGCATTATTTCCACTATGTGAAATATGAGATGTGAAATAAAGCTATAGAAATTTGAGAAATGAAGCCATATAATCACACACTAAATCAGAACCAGTCATATTTCTAAATCTGAAAAACTTTGTGTTGAACTCTTCAGGAACGCTATCCTATAAAAACAAGTATCAAGGTACCTCTTTAGCTAAATATGATTAGTTTTATAAAAACATCGAATACAATTATTTGTGGGGGTTTTGTGAAGCAATTTATACCAAAAAAAAAACCACCAAATATTTTTGTAAGTTGTGACTGTTTTTTATTTAGTGTGCGATATTTTAATACAAAAAGCAGGCGAAATTTTGGAATAAGAAATGGCGCGATTTTTAATTCTAAATATTAATTTTTCTTAACGATAAGAACTTAGAATATGCGAAAAGTAAATTTGTCCTTTATGGCGGTTGTCCGCTTTGGCTCGCAGCCCCTACCCCCATTCCGGCGTTACTAGTCTCGCAGCAGCGTTTTTTCCAAAATTCATATCAAAATATAAAATGAAAATTTTAAATAAAAAATTACGCAATTTTTATTCTAAAATTTCGCCTGCTCCGCTTTTTTTTTTTAATAAATGTCAAATTAATAGGACTAAGGGCATTTTCACAGTGGCGAGTTAACTTATGTTCCACAGATAACGCTAGCTTTTAAATTTCCAAATTGAGTTAATTTGAGTTTAACCCCTCAACATTGGTGAGTTAACCTCGGGTTAGAATTCATAAGGTTATCTGTTGTTTATTGGGCAGTAAATATTTATCAAAATATCTAAAATAAAATTGTGAATCGATAGTTAATTGTGGAATGTAAGTTAACTAGGCACTATGAAAATGGCTCTAAATATTTTAAATTCTTATCATAATGAAAATTTAAATTTGCATCCAACTCTTCTTTAAAATGTCACATGATAAACCTTAAACGTGATGCTAAAAAAGTGCAAAAATGCCGTAATGGTTTTATTTCACATTCATTGTGGAAAGAAGTCATAATGTCTAATATGGCCTTATTGCACCCCGCCGCTTATTGATGGACCCATGTATTCTTCTTCTCATACGTTTAAGCATCGGCCCAAAGTTATTATACCATTTCATGTTCATGAAAGGTATAAAAAGCAGAAACAAAAAAATGTAACACAACAAAATATGTGCTGAATGAAAAACAAACTGCAAACAAATTTTTAATGAAACAAATTGGAGCATCTGTGACAGGCATGTTGCCAGCGTTTTTATTTCCTTTTTTGTGAGGCAGGCGAAAACAAGAAATTGTCATAAATGTGCCAACTTAAACAAAATAAAGCGATGCAAATATATATATCAAAATTATAAGTAAAGGCATGCACAATATACAGTAAATCAAAAAACAAAAACAGTTCGACAAGGGTATTAGCGGTTTCACTTTTTTTGGTCTTGATACCGCTTACTTTTTGCAAGGTTTTTTTGATGTATAGAACACATATCTATATATAAAATATCATTAACTTGGACCAAATAAATTTCTAGCTATACCAAATTCCAGTTTTATATTACCTGGGGGCTTTTCCAAAAACTATGTAAAGCACAAAGAAAACACAAAATATGTGGGCGTAGCATATTTAGAGTTATGACGTAGGGAAATTTTATATAGCCTGTGGGCGTGGCGTCGCCGACTTTTTCAAGAAATATATACGGCCTGTGTCATACCCAACGAACTTCTGACAATCAAACTGTGGATATTAATGGAGCACAAAGAAAACAAAAAATATGTGGGCGTGGCACCGCGCACTTTTAAAAAATTATGTAAATCTTGACCAAGGGACATATATATCCAAATATCATTAATTTAGTACAAATACGTTCAGATTTATGACGCATTGAAATTATATATGATCTGGGGGCGTGGAAACCACCCACTTTGCCAAAACTATATATATACCTATGCAGTAAACTGTGATCCCGATAATATACTGTGAAAATGTCATGAAAATCGGTTACGTACTTTGGACGCCAGACACACAGACATACATTCTTTCTTATGTATGTTATATATAAATAGACAAGATGAAAAAATGTGGAACCGTTTTCTGCTAAACTATAACTCTAAGGTATACAAATTATATATGTATAGATAGGAAATTTCGAGGTATACTTTTATCCGTAAATAAAAAAAATTTTAAAAATCATTTTAATATAAAAAAATTAACATAAAACTCACACCACTACACATGCACTTATTCACACTATAGAGCCGCTGTTGTGTGAGTAAATATGTCATGCACGATTTTGTATTACTCGTGTGATCGGCTCTCACTGTGAATGCGAAGAGTTGGTAGTGGAACAATGAATAACAAGCATTCGCACTACATCGCAGCTGTTGTGTGAGTAAACGTTTCGTGCGTTTTCGCTTTAGTTGTTTTATTGCATTGATCACTGGCTACGCTGCCCAGTGTCGGCGGCTCTCCTGAGAGCACGAAAAGTTGCTTTGTTGGAGATATTAAACTAGCAATGTAAAATATGAGCAAATATGTAAACTTCATTGCTGCTACCTACAAACAGGGTTTACAAAAACAAAATAAATGATTACTCATAAGAGTATTAAACACCGAAACTTTATTTGTATTTGTGGTTGGGTTTGTGTAAATTGAAATAAAGTAAAATAAAATAAAATAAATTAAATACGATTAAAAAAAAAAAAAACAAAGTTTATTAAAATAAAGTGAAGGGAAAGACAGTAAAGGTAAGGAAAGGAAAGGAAAGGAAAGGAAAGGAAAGAAAGGGAATGGAAAGGAAAGTAAAGAAAATAAAAGCAAAGGAGGGGAATGGAAGGGAAGGGAAGGAAGAGGAAAGGAAGGGTACGGAAAGGGCAGAATAAAATAAATTCAAAATAGAGACTGAAGAGAGTAAAAGAAGAAATCAAGGAAAACGAAAATATGTTAGAGGAAAGGAACGACAGAGAACGGAAGGGGAAAAGGCAGATGAAAAGTACAGCAAATAATGAAAATAAAATAAAGTTTAGTGGTTGAATTTCAACCACTGGGCGTTCTCTAGTAAGATTAAAGGCTCACTAATGGTTTGCAGTGGAGCCACAAGCGAACGCCTCTTTTACAGCCCTCAGCGAGTTTTATAAGCGTCTACATATGTTTTTCAATCTCTTAGTCGGTTTGTGCGTACAAAAAAAATTTGAACTAAACACAGAACCAAAGACCCGAATGATATCTCTCTTTCGTGATAGCGGCGGGGCAAACATTTGAAGAACTATGATATTAGGGCATGCACCTAGAGTATTGGAACCCTTCCTAGGGAAGATACCGCCGCCTAGCTGGCTGATATTCTTTTTAATGAAAGGTTTGACATCAATGATCGACGGGAAATATGATTTATGGAGCAAGCCATGAAAGCAATCGAAGTTTGCTAAAAAAAAATCGGGGGGTTCACATCAGGCTCAACAAAACGTTTAACGGTGCCTAATTACTAACTGAGAAGATTTACAACGCAGTTAACGGCTCGGCCTTTGATAAATATAACATCATAAGATCAAAATCGTGCTTGGTAACTTTAACACCGTGATCGACGTACAGTGGCGCCTCTGTCGTTAAAGCATGGCAAAAATCAAAAAAATCACGAAAGCGTTCGCTAAATCTAATACATGTTTCGAATAGAGAATTTTCCAGGGATCAAGAATATACAACTGTTTTTTCACAGAAAATTATAGTATACCAGGTAGAGCCGCTCAAAGTCGACCAATTTTCAACATTGGGAAAAATTTAAAATTTTTCTTCTTTTTCGTTGTATTTAAAATGGTTTTGTGAGTAAACAAGGCGACCGGTTGTCGTTTTCTTGTATAGCAATTAAAGGTAATTTAATTTAGGATTGAAACAAAAAAAATATTGTTTTTTTTTGTTAAAAGTTGGCGGATATACCAACTATATAACTTTGATGGAAAAAAAGTGTTAAAATATGTGCTCCGTCAAATTAACAGTAGTTATTTGTGAAATATTTAGTTACCTAAATTCATAAAATCTACCTGCGTCCAGCTGCAACTTCACTTTTTACATCAAATAAAGTTACACAACCTTGGGCATAAATACGCGCTTGAGCAGGTATATATAATTCAGTACGGCCGTAAGGTCGTTTTTGTTATTGGAACTTGTTAACAACATACATTTTTTTAGTTACGAATTGTATACCTGAAATTCATTTTAATAATTTGAGTAGGTATATAAAGCTATCCATCATACAATGCACATTATCATTCGTCTTTTGGAGATTAAGGAACTTAGTATTCTGTTTACTTAAATAAAGTCAATAGTATTTTTAAATATAGTTCACAGTTTAATATTTAGTCAGATACACTCGAAGTCAATTCTAATATGTATCTAGAAAACTCGAAACTATTTGCGGTGTTTAAATCTACAAAGTCAAGACGGGACTTCGTTGAGGCTATTATGAGAGAATTAGCGAGTGAAACAAGCATTAAAGAAAAGGAAGGCCTGGAAGAAAAATTTGGTTTACAATACATTATGATAGAAAGAAAATGGAGGACGTCTATCGTATTTCTTAGTAAGCATGAAAAGTGGCTAGCTGACAAAACTTTTTTGGACGAAGAAACGCCTAGCACGTCAACCAATCCAACTAGAGGGAGACCAACAAAACCCATAGAAGAGTGTTCTGCCTACACAATGAAAGGGAGCTGTCTGATACCACAAAAGCTATGGCCACGACTCATCTTTCAGAAGCACTGGCTATTAAATATAAAAAAGACGAAGAAAACGTGAAGTCTCATATAACGGAAGCAGTTGCGGTAGCAAGTCCAGTGCGACTGATGAGGATCAAAAACAGCATTCCCACACCACCAAATGCGCTACCTAGGAAATACACTCCCGAAGAAGCTTTGGCGCTGTTTATAGATCTCGGTTTAAAGAAGAAAAATTATATTATAGAGGTGTGTTCAAAAAGTATCGCGAATTTTGTGTTTTTTCAAAAATTATTTACTTATTCATGAATATCTATTTTGTCCCCTTCAAAGTAATCCCCATGAGATATTATACACTTGTGCCAACGGTTTTTCCAATCTTCGAAGCACTTCAAAAAATCATTTTTTTGTATCTCCTTCGATGCCGTCTTTATCTCGTCAAGAGAAGCGTAACGTCGTCCTTTCATGGGCCTGTTCAGTTTAGGGAACAAGAAAAAGTCACAGGGGGCCAGATCTGGGGAATACGGTGGCTGCGGCATCATTAGTGTGTTGTTTTTGGCCAAAAAGTCGCGCACAAGCAACGATGCGTGAGCAGGGGCGTTATCGTGGTGCAAAAGCCAATTTTTGTTCTTCCACAAATCCGGGCGTTTCTGGCGGATGGCTTCGCGCAAATTGCGCATAACTTGCAGGTAATATTCCTTATTGACCGTTCTTCCCTGTGGCAAGAACTCATGATGCACCACGCCCCTGCAATCGAAGAAAACTGTCAGCAAAACTTTCACATTCGACCGAACTTGGCGCGCTTTTTTCGGTCTTGGTTCGTGCGGCAGCTTCCATTGAGATGATTGAGCTTTGGTTTCCACGTCATAACCATAAACCCACGATTCGTCACCAGTTATGACCCTCTGGAGCAAATTTGGGTCGTCGCGGACAGAGTTTAACATCTCATTAGCAATGTTCATGCGATGCTGTTTTTGGTCACAATTGAGCAATTTTGGTACGAATTTCGCGTAAAAATCGAAGACGATCCAAAACACGTACAAGCAAAGCAGCTGTCAACAATTAACTGAACATTCAAAATGGCCGAGCTTGTCGGCATAAGTGAGAGACATGAGTACCAACATAACGCCACAAAAAATTCGAAATTCGAATATACGTAACCAGCGAAAATTCAAAATTCGCGATACTTTTTGAACACACCTCGTATTGCGTAAGTCATTATTGCAACGTAATGCCGATATTTTACCTGGATACAAAAAAATTACTCAAGCCAAGAAAGAAGCAGTTCCTCTAAGTCACAAAATAACCAAAGTATCAGCTGAAATTGAGCTACACAACCAAATAGATCATACGTCTACACGACTCTTTCAAAGTTTTACTGAAGAAAAGTTGAAATCACTGTGAGTGATATAAAAATTTTGAAGCACCTTGTTATTGTGGCACCAAAAACGGACATTTGAGTTTTATAAGAGTATTGCCATTTAAAAGAAACAATACGTCTATCGATTTTGGTAGTTATTGATTACGTGACTACTTAGATACAACTTTTTGTCATAAGTGGGCAGTGCCACGCTATCTTATCAAAATCATTAGTTTATCTTATTTAATGCTTAAATACGTCATTAAAAGACAAATCTCATTTAATTTTTTTTATTTTTTACCAAAAACATTTTGTTTTTGCATTTTTCTAAAAATTTTCGACTTTGACGAACTTTGTAGAAGCACCCTGTATCTGTGACATTCTGAGCTTTCACACAATAAAACTTCAAATAATTATCTTTCATTTTCATTTCAAATTTTTAAAATATCTTCATTGGTTCAAAAGTTATGATTTTTGCAAAGAAAAAACTCAAAAGGCGCCACTGTGCGACGCAGATAAAGCTGCAGCGTCCCGGACGTGCGTACTTTACGATATCCGAATATTGAGTCATGAAGCTATGTATGACACAGACAGCTAAAGATACAGGATTTTATGAAGCCAGGAAGAGCAACTAGTACAATGAGGATTGTCTTTGTATTTTTTATATGAAAATTACCTAAAGGACGCTTAATGTCATAACTTTGCCTACTATTTTTGGTGAAAAGGTTAATGAAAATTTCACATTTGCATCAAATGTCTCAATGTGGATCTAGTAATACTACATAGGCTAAATAGGATAACTGGTCCAATGCGTACATGTGGCTTCATAAGGCCTTCAGTTTTGAGGTCACTGGAGAATTTTCATTAAAAAGCGCAGGTTCTGCCGTACAAATAGTAAAAAATCGAAGGTCTCTTTTTTAATTTTTTGCTTTTCCTTCGGGGTAATTGAACGCTTTTATATAATAGTTGATGCCATTTTTGTCTTACCAGAAGAAACTTTTTCGAAGCAAAAAGAAAAATATCAAAACAATGAGCAAAAAATGCCGCGGAAAACATACGCCAGCAAGCATCGGAACAAAAAGAAAATTCATTAAAAATGAGGTTAACATAAATAAAATTTTAATTTACAAACGCACCTACATAAAAGTTGTAAACACAAACTTACTTACCAAAAAATGTGAGGTAACAACCACAGATAAAAGATTTTGAGGTAAAGCGACTTTATGTTTTTGCAGCCAGTGCAGTGCCTTAGTGGGCGGCATACAAATCAGGATGGACAAACAAACAATAAATGCTAAAAACATTTGCTTTTACCGGGTTGAATCAGCTTTGTAAAGAGGAGATATGCATTTTGAAAATTTAATAAGTGAAGTGAAGGTAGTGTTGCCGGCCTACCACACCGAAGGTCCATGGTTCGAGCCCTGGTACAGGTAACATCAAAAGTGATTTGAAAAAAGTTTTTCAAAACGGGGTCGCCCCTCGGCAGTGGTTTGGCAAACTCTCCGAGTGTATTTCTGCCATGACAGGCTTCTCAGCAAAAAATTCGTCTCCTTTGTAGATGCCGTTCGGAGTCGGCAAAAAACTGTAGGTCCCACCAATTTGTAGGGAAAATTCAAATCGGCACAACACAAATTGGAAGAGAAGCTTGGCGCAAAAATCTCTTAGGAGGTTTATGATGATATACCTGTTGTATATCGCGCCATAGATAGATAGATAAATAAAAACAAAACAAGCAGAGCTAAAAATAAACCCAAGCGAAATTTCCAAAAAAAAAAATAGCCTTGTGGTATTTATTACCTGCCGCCGTTGGTTGGCTGTACATTTGTTGGCCTACCGCAGCGAAGGTCCTCGGTCCAGTACCGTGACAGTTGACAACAGCTTAAATAAAAAATTTGTTAATAACGCACTACAATAAAATAATTTCGTTGAAGAACGACCTATCTGAACGAAAATTCCATACATTTTCAGCTCAGAATGGGTGTTTTTGAATAAAATGATGATACAGGCCATTATTGAAAAAAAAAATTCTAAGAGAGGGTGTTTTTGAAAAAAATTAGGAGGTGTTTTAAAAAGTATTTTTAAGCAAGATAATCGTCTACTCAGCCGTCGATATGTATGTAGATGTTAAGGATAACGCTAAGCCTTGACTACTCTTCTATCCTCAAAACCAAACAATTTTTTTTTTTCATTTTTGATAAGAACCGATTATGTATTAATCTCATTTAACTCTTTAACAATAGTCAATATTCTACGATCAATAAATCTAAAGATATGAAGCATGAAAAATCCCTTTTTTATGGGCAGTGCCATTCCCCCATTCCCCTTGAAAACCTTTCTTCAACCTACATAATTTCATATAACTCTTTTTCAATTTTCGGTAATCTGCCATGAATACTTTCAGAGAAAAGTAGTATAAAAAATTGCATCTACCAGTGGTCCAGATTGGGAATCTAACAAGTTCTCGAGCCCACTTGATTATTCACAAAAATGTATTTATTTATTTAACAATATGTACCCTTAAGTCCAAAAATTAAAGTAACTTAAATAAGAAGCTATGGCTACTAAGGCCTTCAGCTAAGTCTGTAGAAGATTCGTTTATATAAAGGAACAGAAAGAAATTATTTCCATATACATGTCATGCATATTTACGAAATTTAAATTCAAATCTCAAAAAAACGTCAATGAAAGTGTGATGAGAAAAGTCAGTTAAACTAACTGAAAACTTCAAAATCGTGACGTCATTTCTCAAAAACTTTTTTCTCAAATAAAATTACAAATACACGGTTGCAGGAATGCGTGATCTTTAGTAATTGAATCATGGGTGGTACTATCTCGTTTTCGACCAAACTTGAGATTGGTGGTTTGTGCTTATTTCCACAGAATTATTGAAACGAAATATTTTTTATATATAAATAAGAAAACTATTTTTTTTTGTTTATTTCGTTGTGCACTCCTGCATTTTTCACAAAAAGCGTAGTTACGAAGTTAACACAGAAATGGGACGATATGTACAGGGTGTTTTTTTTACAGGTTTGTTTTTCGAATAGAGATAAAACTGGCATTTTGTGGTCAAATCTGGCAATTCTAATGTCATTTATGTTCAGTTTGGTTTGCCATTTCATCATGAACAGGTTGACAAAAGAATAACGCTTGCAAATCGTGCAAATTTATTTCGAAAATAATGGTTCAGTTCGCGAAGTTTACCGTGAGCTCCGTCCATTTTATGGTCGACATAATCGTCCATCAGAGCAATTAATTCGGTTAACCATGGATCGTTTTCGCACTACGTTTACTCTATGTGATAATACGCATCCGCAGAGACGTCGAACAGTGCGCACCGAAGAAACAATTGCCGCTGTAGAGCAAAGTGTTGAAGAGGACCCGAATGAATCGATTCGCCACCGTGCACAGCAATTGGAGCTTTGTCCATCAACTTTATGGAAGATTTTGCGCAAAGATCTTGGCTTGCGACCTTACAAGATCCAGCTTGTGCAAGAATTAAAGCCGCGAGACCATGCAATGCGTCGTGATTTTGGTGTATGGGCCGAAAATGAGATTGATTTCGATGCTGATTTTCATCGCAAAATTTTGTTCAGTGATGAGGCTCATTTTTGGTTGAATGGCTACGTCAACAAGCAAAATTGCCGCATTTGGAGTGAAGAGAATCCACATGAGACCCTTGAAACGCCATTACATCCACAAAAACTGACTGTTTGGTGTGCTCTATGGGCTGGTGGAGTCATTGGGCCATACTTCTTCCGCAATAATGCTGGAGAGGCAGCTACCGTTAATGGAGACCGGTATAGAGCCATGATAACCGACTATTTTGTTCCCGAATTGGATGGCATGAATGTGGATGAGTTGTGGTTCCAACAAGACGGCGCTACATGCCACACAGCGCACGTCACAATCGATTTATTGAAGGAAACATTCGATGAGCGCATAATTTCGCGGAATGGACCTGTCAATTGGCCACCAAGGTCGTGTGATTTGACACCATTGGATTATTTTCTTTGGGGATATGTGAAGTCGCTCGTCTACACCAACAAACCAGAGACGTTAGGGGAATTGGAAGCCAACATTCGTGGCGTTATTGCCGACATACGGCCCCATATGCTCGAAAAAGTGGTTGAAAATTGGACCTGTAGAATTGGCTTTATTCGAGCCAGCCGCGGCGGCCACATGCCCGAAATCATATTTAAACATTAATGGCATAAAATTATCCTTCCAATAAAGCCAAATTGATGGACCTTAAAACGATTTTCTTGTGTTTTATTTCAATTCGAAGTTCTATACCCCTAAAAAACACCCTTTACTTATTACTGGCTCAGGGACAAAGTATTATTGTTTGCTTAAGAAGTCTTCAATACTTAAAACACCATTCAAAGAGGGTGATCTTCCGTCGATATGTATCATTTTTAAAAATATGAGTATCCTCAAATATTTTTGTGCTCTGCTGTTTAGTAGGCAGTGAAAAGTATTTTTAAGCATGATTGCACACAATTACTGAAAAAAATTAGCGCTTTGCAAAATTGATTTCACTCATGGCGCACAAACATAAAAAAATAAATTTTGTGAATACGTACGCATATTCTCATCTAAGTGAGTTCTGTACAGGTTTGCACTTTTCACACTTTATAACGCCACATAAATATTCCCACAAGCAATTTTGTACATAAGACTGGTTCAAAAAAATTATTTTTAAGTATATTGATACGATTTAAAATTTTCAATTCTTGTCTTACTCTAAAACTTCGACTTGAAATGATGTGAAAAAAATTAACCCTAATATAAATTTGATGTTAATTCAAACATTGACTTTTCTACTAATTTTAACGTTTTAAATTATAAAAACTATTTTTATTCCTATAATTCTGTAATAAATTATGTTTTAGCAAAAACCACTCGGGTCAAAGCAATTCAAAATGTTATTCAGCAAACAGCTCTCACCTGATACCTGCAAAAAAAAGGTTTTTTCACTTAACTATAACGCAAAACTGGAATTGACCCCCAGTACCAGTCCCTCAGTTGATAACGAGAACAGACCATTGACCTATTGGCTCTGCAAAGAAGAAGACGAATGGAAGCAAAAAGGCACAGGAGTCACTCGCCAAGAAATCAGCTAGGAAACGTTTAGACTTTGTCAAAAGCCCTTTAACACTGAAACAGATGGACACAGACTTTAAGACATTTAGGACTAGATACTTTGCGAGGTTAACTACGACGTTGCCCAAATGCTCTCTGGGCACGGGTACTTCAAAAAGTACGTATATGGAATAGGAAAGGTGGAAGATTCGAGGTGCAGACGAAGACGATGCTGAGCACACATTCTTCGAATGTTCAAACAGCGACAAGTACTCGAATGAGATGTCGACCAAATCACAGCCGGTAATGTCATAGGAAAAATCCTGGGCGACCCAGAATTGTCTAAAAAAATCAGTAATTTTGTAGAAAGCACACTCAGAGAAAATAGGTGGGACCTGGAAGCAGGTATAATGAAAAGATCTTGAAAATGAGCAATATGCAGGTAGTCGCGGGGTGGGTGAGTGTTTTAGATGCACCAGCTTTGATGCATAACAGGCTGTGTATAGTTTTTAAGGAATTTTTATTTTCCACAAAATGTTTTTTTTTTGGCCTAGTCTAATAATATTGTAATATAAACTAAAAACTCTTAATTTCTATACACATTTACATACTTGCATATTGCCTATACATACAGGTATACACTTATATACATTTCAACAAGCACATAAATCCCATGCATATTCCATTGCCTAGCCCACTCACGATTGCGTTGATAGTTCAATAAAAAATTATTGCACTTTACCTAAGAATATATGTATGTATGTATGTATGTATATGTATTGCAATTGTGTTACATGTTGATATGTCTGGTGTACTAGCAATTGTTATGTGCACCTACAACTATATTTAGCTGGTTTACATCATCAACATGCATTGCTGCTGTGAAGTAAATGTTGCGTGCAGGCGTGCCTGGAATGTTTTTATTTAGTACATACTTAAATTAAGATTTCCCGGTTCTAGTGCAGATATGAAAAATGTTATTATGAAAATACTTGGAATAGCTTTTTTATATTTTCCTCTGGGTCATGTATTTACATACTTTTTCGTTTGCAAACGAATTGAAAATTGTTACTCATACGACATGGCATCCCTTTGAAAAATACGAGTATGAGCATTTAACTGCTCTGTAGGCAAAATTAATAGTGATGAACTGGTGTGTTTATAGTGAATTCGGAGCCACTACTGGCACGTCCTCAACCTCTTTTACTTTCAATCAACGTGCTAATTGGACATTGGCGATTTGCTATGCGGTGCAAAGTGTATCCGGTGCATTACATTTTCTTTAGTTCCGAACAAGTGCATTATATTGCAGATTGGATTAAGTTCGCTTACTGGTACTATTTCGTGGGTACACATTCTAAAAAGTGCGTTCGGAATTAATTTTCCGATACTTTCGTGCAGGCTTCAAATTCTACACTTCTTTACAAAAATTCAAAACCTACCTCCGTAACCGCAATTAGATACTCATTTATTTGACGAACAAAATTTTCTTACATTTAACTTAACATTTCAATTTTAGTTTTCCCAAACATGAAACTTAACCCTTTCGATACGAACGGAACTTTTCTGTGCCGTCATATATTTGAAGATGCCTAGAGCGGAAATTAAGTGCACTAACTTTGCTGTATTTCTCTCATTTCATAGTTTATGGTATCCTCGAAGGTATTTCTTTCCCTTATTTGAAATTAAATTATAAACACGCGACTATTAAGCAAACGAAAACCGGTAGGTTGGAGCCAAATTTTTTAAATGACATTTAAAACTTAACCGATAGTAAAGTCAATGCTTGTTCCAGTGTTCTAGTGATACATTCAGGTTAGTAAGTAATCGTTTTTTTTTATTTTGTATTGTATTAAAAATTATTAGCCTTTTTATTTTATTGGGACCTTTGTGTCCCTTCAATATTCTTGTGGTGCTCCAGTCAGGATGGAATATGTATATTTCTTTGAAATATGTTAGATTATTTTGTTGTAATTTTTTATTTACAACTCAAAATGGGCGAAACTAAGTAGTAATAAATATGAGACTTCCATTACTGAGGAAGTAGTGGGGGGGGTGCTCTTAATTCGAACTGATACAAGAGCCACTCAAAGATTTAAGGCTCGTTCTGGTGGAAAATACCAAAAGAGGAAGGGAAGAGCAGCTCTTAGTCAAACCAATAAATCTGGGAGAAAAAGAAAACTAGCTGCATGCCATCAACCTATTAATAGACAGTATGGACCTTAAGAAATCCAGTTAAAGCAAACGAAAAATGTTGCAATCAGTCTTAATCTGCCATATCTAATAGATCACGCAAACAATTTTATTACTGTTGGGTTGGATGGCCTACGCTCACTTCTAAATAGTAAATCACTTAAAATGCTTAACGAAAAAAATACGTGAATTTTGGTCGATTTCACTAAACTAAAATTCTGGGTTTCATGTTCTTAAACATCTCTGAGCAAAGGATTAGTTTCGTGTTCCAGGTTTGCACACAATGTGAGGAAATGCTAGTCAACAAATGATTTTTATCAATATCTGGATAGGCCCTAATTCTTTTATTTAACCAAACTTATTTGTACCTAGCGTTCCATTAAAAATGTTCAACCGGTAATAATAACAACAACAAAAAGGAACACTTTTTATGTGTACTTCCGGTAGGGTTTGTATTATTTTGGAATGATTTTCTCTTATTATCGAAGGGACACTTAGGATGCATAATGTCGAGCTCGGGTTGTCGCCTATTGACTTAAAATTGGTTAAAAAAAATGTTTAAACTAAAACAACAAGAACAATTAAATCAAAAAGGTGACAAAAAGACGAAAATTTAAAAATTTTTGCATTGAACTAGTGGTGGTTGTTAAACATGTACCCCAGATAAATGTGTTGATAAAATTGGATTCGATTTTTATGCGATTATAAAATTATTTAACTACAAACCATTCTTTTCTTATCAAGCGTAACTGTAAAAATTCTCATTACTATCACGATATATTCTTAATTAATATTTATTAACTTTGGCTGATATAGCAGCACATTCATAACCTAGGAAATTTTCACACCAACTGGCTTGCAATTTGAGATTCCCAATAGTGTAGGTATGTGATTTTTTAATGCATTCTTATAGGCACAAATAAATATGCCAACCTTTTCTATTGAGCACAGACATACAATATTGTAATACAGTTAGTTTTTATTAGCTGCTGAGCCTTATTTCTGCTGATTTTGACATTATTGAAGTCAATATATATATATGAATTATTTTTGTACGTATGTATCGTGTTATCATTCAAAACACAATACTGAACAGGTGGGACCCAAGCGTACAGACATAAATACATTCCATTGCATTTTACTTCTTCTGAGCTTGCACTTCAACCGGCTGGCATCAACCTTTTTCGCTGACAGTAAAATATTATTGAACTTGACACCTAAATTGCGAACAGAATGAGCAAAATATAAAATTAAATAAAAAGTATAAAGAAAATTTTGTGGTCATGGACGTAATAGAACCCAACCAATTTTACCATGTGCTACACCAACACCACACATACATATGCACATATGCTGGTACAGTGTTGTGTGTTGTGTATGGTATCGCGTATAAAAATAAATCACAGCCGGCGTGTGTCGCCACTAATTTGCTGTCTCAATCAACTTGGGCATAGGAAAGTTGCACAGATACCCAGCGGAAAAGTGAACTATAAGGAATTGCAGAGCTTCGGACTATTTGATTTCGATTTGAATTGATATGCACTAAGAGGTGTTCTCTAGGTAAACTCAATGATGGAAGACTAGTTGGATTTTTTGTATTTTTTGTAGAAACATAATTTGATGGGCTTTTTTTACTTAACTCTCCTCTTGGTCTAGGAGGGATTTTACTAATGTACACTATACTAACGTCGAGAATTGACTACCTAGAATTGACAAAAAAAGAGAGTGGTAGTTCAAAGAGCATTCAGGTTTCCAGTTCCTTAGGTAAATTTAATTCAAGCTTAAAACATTTTAACTTCCGTTCCGAAAACCAAAAAAATCACTGGCTCCAGAAAAGTAGCCTGTCAAAAAACAAATCAAAAGTCTGAAAATACCTTATACAAAAAAGTCACTGGTTCCAAAACAAGTCACCGCTTCCAAAACAATGAGTTCTTTTGAAATCGAAGACTTTTTTTTGAACCACTGTCTTTCTTGGAAACTTTTTTGGATAGTGTATTTTTAGACTTGATTCCTCGATTTCTTAATTTATGACGACTTTTCCATAATGAAGACGTTCTGTGAATTTATATCCGATTTATTAGAGTCGGAATACCTTTTCTCAGTTGCTTTTTTCGAGTAACTGATTTTTTTGGAATCAGTGACTTTTGGTTAAGGATTTTTTTGGCTTTTAATCAGTTTTGGAATGTGCGATAAAGGAATTAGTCGAATTATCGATTAATCGAAATGGTTATTTTCCTGATTATACAATATTATGCTAATCATAGTTTGATTAATTTGTATAATTATGCAATTTAATGGAGCTTATTATGTTCGATTTGTACTCGTATATATGAACTCCATCACTTTACACAGAACAACCTATACTTATACAATAAAAACAATATAATAAATTATCTACATTCATATTTATTTATGTATTATTTACATTAGACTGGGCCAACAAAAAATATAATTTTTATCGTATGTGTTGAAAAAATGCTTCATTTTACCAAAAAAAAAAATATATATTGTTTTATTCGAAAATTATTTGGATTGTTATTGCGGAAGTGCCTGTTTTATTTATGAATTTTTGAGAACAGCAAAAAAATTTAGTATATAGTGAGTCTATCATTGCTAGCAGAGACCAGGCTTGCCAGTCTTGGTGACTTTTTACAAACTTTGGCGACCAAATTATGGCGATGGCGACTTTTTAGGCGATTATCCAAATATTATGAAGCTTGAGTAAATTTTTTAGGAATAATTTTAACTCTGTTTTCATTCTTTATCTACACCTCGCCAATACATCTTACGAGGAAATGAAGTAGAAGGCAAACAAGAGTTTGGAGCAGATCAAACCGTATGTTAAGAAAATTAAAAGTTGCGTTCCAATCAGCTATCCAGATCCGTATCACGATCAAGAAGAAACGATACGGATCAGTTGTAAGAGAGTTGTTTGTGTTTATATATGTATGTCGGTGCTACCAAGCAAATAAGGGTTGGCTGTCAAAAGATCTACTACAAAAAACTAAACGAACAGAGCTTCTATACGGATCCGAAATCGATCCAGATAAATATCAAGATCACAACGTTGTTCTTGCATTTACACGCAACATTTCTATCTGGATCTGGATCACTTCTGATTGAAATGCGCCTAATATGTGCATAGACTAATGTTGTGTATTGGCGCCAATTTTCTGGTGACTATGTCAACGAGTGAAGAAACCCACTTTTGTTTGATGAAAAATGTTGACACTGACTGAGCGTACAGTCTTCCTGAGGAAGCAAATTTTGGCATGCTTTATTATAAAGAGAAAAGGTTATCGTTAAAGGTTTGCAAAGGTGATGTAACTGTCCTCGAAGAAGGCTTTTGAATATACGAGTATTTAGAAAAAGATAAACGGTTGGCAACAATTTTGAAAAATTTAAAGAAAATTCAGATTTTTGCTCCAAAAAATTGTTTTAATCGAAATTGACCTGAATCCAAAATTTATCATGCCTGGAATTAAATACAGTAATTCTATACGACCGTACGTAACTGCTAAAATACCTCCAAAATATCGGGAAAGGTATCAAAAGACGCATTTTGACCTCGGCATTAATAATCCGATTCCGATCCCAAAGAAAGTCGGAAAGTGATTTATTTTGTTGTGTTGATCTTCCGACAGGGTAGTAAGCTGATTTTTGTTGGAACGATTTTCCGTCATCCCTTGTCAAGTTTGGTTTTGTGACAAACCGGTTTCGGCGTTCTGCCATTTTCAATGCCTAGTTTCGTTCTGGTTTGTCACAAAACCAAACTTGACAAGGGATGACGGAAAATCGTTCCAACAAAAATCAAAGTCGGAAAGTTTTATAGCTTTCGTTTTGCTTGAAATATTGTTGGCGACTTATTTGGCGACATGTAAGTAAAATTTGGCGATTTTGGCGGTTTTTAAAGGAGAATCTGGCGGCATGTTTTAAAAAAATACTGGCATCCCTGGCAGAGACCTTTTAGGACTGATTTCCAATATTAATACAGAAAAAATATAAATACTGATTCTTAAAGGGAACTGAATGTCCCCAAAAAAGGTATAATCACTTTTTTTTATGAAGAGGTTCACTTCAAAATCGATTCATTATTAAATTAAAAACATCTTATTTTTTCGTCCTTAAACCATTTTTTTCCATAAACGGAATTGACTAAATTCTTATTTTTTTTTCTGATATCAATATTGAACTTTTTGTTTATTAAATGGGTACTGTAATTTAGCGATCATGAATACCACGATTTTGGAGAAGCATAAATTAAGTTTTCTGAAAGTCGACGGTCTGGATAGTATAACCGACTGGTTAATATAGGACTAGTCATGTAATTTAAATATTCCAAAACTTACTACCAGGTGTCAAAAGGAACACATATTTGCATTTTAAATTTTGCATAAATTCTACTTATGTGAAAAAAGTTTGCATTTCCCATTTGTTGGATTATGATGCACTTGACACATGCAATTCGTTTTCATTTCAACAGACAGCAAAAAGAAAAAAAGAAAAAAACCAAACGGCAACCATGCAATATATTTCGTCGTTTAAAATTTGTATTACGATCTGAAAGGTAAATAAAAGAAATATATAAATACGCCGCCGATCATATCAATAGGTATACCTAGAGTTTTTTAAACAGAAAATGGAACGCAAATATATAGGTTTTAAAACTAAATAACTGCGACTAATATGCACAAAGGTAATGACTTGCAACTCGATGGTTGATCTACGGATATGATGCCGCGACAGTCGGGCAATACCGCAAGGACGTACCGGAGCGTACCGGGTTCAAATCCGGCCAAGGACTGTTAATTCGACAAAACTCCCCAAAACCTTCGGGGAGTGTTTTTGTCGTTACCACAACAACAACAACATTATACGTTTTTGCGTTCACGCTTTTAAGCGCAAGTAATTTGTGCTGTAGTGTCAACATAGATTGAGGATATGCAAGAGAAAACGTGTTCTTATATAAATTTGTCACCACTTAGGTAAAGTCACTTTTGATTTGAGTGGTAAAAGAAAACTCCAGGATTGGGTCATCAAAAAAGATTTTAGATTTATTTGAAACGCATTCAACACCCAGATCAATGAATTTATTGGCTTAATGCAGACTGAATGTCGCTAGGATAGCGATCCTCTCCTTTGTGTAAAGCCTTTTCAGATTTATGCCCTCTAGGTTCGTCTTTGGGCCATCTGTGTACCATAAAAGCGTTTAGTACCTGTGTAGACTCTTAATTTTATCATCGTCCCATGTTGCTTTATATCCCAGCTCTATTTTGAGTATTTTTTCAAACCGGTCGATCTTGTTAATGTTATCACTAGAAAGTTGGATGAGGTGCTCTCCAAACTTCGCGATTGGGCTGCATTTCCAAGATTTTCCTCTAGTTGCCTTGGATGTTGTGTTTTCCATGTGCTTCCTCTGTAGTAGCAGGGAATCGAACGTGACTCCGAAGTAATTTATTTCGGTTCCACATTCAACCAACATGTTATCAAGAGCAATTGGTCTAATTCCTTTTAGGGATCCCCTTAGGGATCTGAATATTAAGTCCCACTTCGGTGCACCATTCCTTAGTCGATCTCAGTATCTTACGAATTTTACCACGCATGATGTTCTAGAACTCTCACTTGCAATGAGTACAATATTATTCGCGTAGCGCTGTCAGCGTATCGCATTGTCTGACAATCGTTGCAAGAGTTCGTCCACGACCAGGTGCTACAGGAGGTGTTACCGGACTCCAACTTGTGGACAGCCCTGCGTTGTCCTAAATTGTATCGCGTAGGTTTTCGAAGTCCTAGTGCGAAGTAAAGCGTCTATCCACATCCTGATAGGGGTTTGAACTTATCTACTCTCAAGAGCCCGGCTAACACCTTAGTGGACTGTATTGTCGAAGGCTCCCTCTATATCTATGAAGGCACATTGTACCACTTCTCCGCATTCGAACGCGCTCTGATAGCTTTTAGTAACCCGAAATGCTAAACCTATTGATATGAACGCCAGTGTATTTATGCATAAACTTCAGCTTGGCGATGCTTCATCGTCTCAAATTGTGTCAGTGGCACATTTGAGAGCATTTCCAGATGTACAAATTTAGTGATGCGATATGCAATGATCATTGGATGATCCAAACGAGCCTCCCTTTAGATATATTTGCTCGCATAAATGCAACTACATAAGTACTCACAAACATATATACATACATACAAACTATATGAGTACATTCTTAACACTTGATGTCATTTGTTTTAATAGTTTAAGGTCAAAATGTTTGTGTCTATTTAAATGCAATTTTTATCACGTTGATAAGCGCTAAATACAGGAAAGTACAAGGCATGCTCAGGGGAGTGCATATTTACCTCCACCTACACCTATCAGAATAAACGAAAGACAAACAAACAGGCACAAATAAAACTGCGACAAAAGCATATCACTTGGATGCATCACAGATTGTAACCAATTGCTTTGCACGGCGTTCAATGCTTTTTATACCTAGTAGTGCTACACATACAAGGTATATTTACTTTATTCGCCAGAAGAAAGCCTTGTTTAAAATCTTTTTTGTAGGTTTAAATTAATAAGCTGTTTATCAACGTGTCGCTTCAATTATACAACGTTTATTTTCAAACGTTTTATAAACGAAAAATCTGAATTTTGTAAGCTTAATACTTATTTCGGAACGCTTTTTAAAGATTTATTTTAAGTTTACTTTGCTTGTTGGGAAGCAGCGGATGGTAGGAAAGCTATTTTTATACAAATAAATTAATTTACCACTCAAAACTCATAACAGAAGTATTTTTATTGAAAACAATCAGCTGGCTTTATAATACGAACTGAAAAGTATTAAAATAGACTTACGTAAATTGGGATGCCATCACTATAGATCCCTACTAGCTATATAATGTTCAGCTCCACCCAAACTTAGACTGCATTACTTGTTAAGGTTTCAAATATGAACGAATGAAGCTGTGCTGGTGAGATCATATCGCATACTCGTACAGCAATTGGGATTACTAACGATTGTGCGTGGGCGACAAAAATGGGAAAAGTAAAACTAGCAGCTCAAGTATTAATTACTGTGCGCTATAATGCAAATTAGTGAAGCAATGTTTAATTGTTTAAGGTATCTATCAACCATATTGCGCGAAAGACTGAAGCCTATCGTAGACAAGCTCATTGGATCTCAACATTGCTACTTCGCACCCTCTAAATCTACTAAGCGATGTATCCTTTCATTTATTTATTTTATTTATTTATTAAAAAGTAGCCTACGGCTAATTCAATTAATTTCTATACAATTATTATTTCTTATAATGTTTAACAGCCAGCTGTAAACAAAACTAAAAGTTATTTATAATTATAATTAAAAATAAAAATTTTTTTAAAAACTAAAATAAACAGATTTACTAAACATTATTTTGTTAAATTTATTAAATATTATTTTATATCACAATCTTAATCAGCCATTGCATTAGAATCTAACCAGAGACCTATCCTTTCCCTAAACAATCCAACGGTTCTTACATTTTTAATTTGATCTGGGACGGCATTATACATTGCTAATCCATTATTAAATACTTATTTTAAGCCCCTACTTGTGCGTACAGGCTCTAAGTGAAAGTGATTTGCCTGTCTGGTTAGGTGCTGATGTACATCAGAGTTTCTTCTAATTAAAGATTCTAAATATTCCGGTAACAGGCCATTTTCAACTCTATAGATCAAAGTTAGTACATCTCTTTTCACTTCATTTTCTATTGATAAATATCCTAAATCTCTTAACATATTTTGAACACGCTCAGTATGCCTTTTGTTTAGTACTGCCCTCATCCCTTTATTAAAATTTTTTTGCAACTTGGATATTTCTTGTCTACTTGCCATTAATAGTATTGTCGAACAATACTTTATATGAGGCACCAAAATCATTCTAAATAACGTAATTTTCCCTGCTTTCGAGATAGTTTTTCTCATTCTACGCAGCAAGTTTACTTTCTTTGCTATTTTGCCATTTATATATTCGACGTGTTCTTTGAAACTCAAATTATTATCTATAATTACCCCTAGATACTTATATCTTTGGACCCATTCCAGTTGTGACCCCGCAAGTATAACTGATCTCAATTCAGCTTCCTCCCTAAATCTCGGCTTTCCTAATACCATACATTTAGTTTTCTGCACATTAACACACAATTGGTTCATACACAACCATTCGTATACCGTAAGTAAATCTTCATTGATCTTTCCAACCCCAACTTGCACATCCTTTTCACTTAAATAAATCAGTGTATCATCCGCAAACATATGTATTTTGCAATGATGTAATACTCCTGGCAAATCATTAATATACATTATGAACAACAATGGTCCTAATTTACTTCCTTGTGGAACACCATGCTTTACTCCTATCTCCTGAGAAACTTTATTGCCAAATTTTACAGTTTGGTATCTATTACTTAGATAACCTTCTATCCATTCATACACCCTTCCAGTAATGTTATATAATTTTCTTAACTTTTTTAACAACAGATTCCTATTAACAGTCTCAAATGCTCTTTTGTAGTCTAGAAAAACTGCTAATACGCCTTCACCCCTATCGATGGTTCTTAGCCAGTCTTCGATAACTAGTTGCAAAGCCGATTCAGTACTATGTTTCTCTCTAAAACCTGACTGGTGTTTTGTGAGTAATCTATTTTCAGATATATGCTTAAGTAATGATTCTTGTACAATGATAAGCGAAATCCTAGCGAAGACCTATGGAAAGGGAATTGAAATGCAACATATCTTGGTTGAAACGTACTCCAGCTCCCATTGGGAAGTAACTCTCCGGGGCATTCGAAATCAAAAAACTCTCCGGAGGAAAACATAAAACAAATAGCACAACTAAAAAGCACCATCCAAAGAGTAAGCCAAACTTCGGCCTTCTTTGAATGACAAGGCGAAAAAAGTTGTTGACAGATGAAAGTTTCCAACTGTAAAGGGTTTCGTATTTCGAAATTGCGAAGTAAAGGGCTCTCTCGACGAGAGAATATTACGATCTCTAAACCTTTGTAAAATTATACACGTCCTAATGTATGGCTAGAAATCATAGATGGTGTCCAAAGAAGATGGGTTAGCCCTTGATGTATAAAAGAGCCGAGTTTTCCAGACGATTAACGAGAATTTCTCTGACGCCGACGAGCATACATGGAAAGAAATTTGCTGAGGATCTGTAAGAGTCTTACTCAGATATGAACATTTAAGAAATTCGCTGGGTAGGCCATGTTATAAAATGTATGGCGCGATATACAACAGGTGTATCTATCTATAATATAAAAGCGCAAGTTGAGGGAAATTGTCCCACTTTATGGCCAAACTTTACATCTAAGGTATTAAAAATTATATATGCATGGATAGGTATGGCCAAACTGCAGTGCTGTCAATCAAAAATGCTTAAAAATAATTAATTATAATATAAAAAAATTAGTTTAAAAATGACACCAACACAAGTGCCAAACATGTTTTCACACTATAGAGCCGCTGTTGTGTGAGTAAACGTGTCATGCATTTTTGCTTTTGTTGTTGTAACTTTGTTGTAATGGTCTTCAAAAGTACACCTGCTGTCCCTCTCGCTTTGGTGTTGAATACTCTATGGAGTAATCTTTTGGGGTCATTTTGAGAGTACTCTCGCATAGGTCCTTCATGGAGTATTCAAAACCAATGAAATGGAGTACTCCGAGATGGAGTAGGTGATATAATACTAGGACATTGCCATGTAACATGGACCACCTCTTTTACATGAAGAAGGATAAGTATGGGAGTACTCTGATACTCCTACGGAGTATTTCCGTTTTTTCAGAGACTAAGCAAGCAAAAACTTAAGCAAATATGTAAACTTCATTGATGATGCAAACAGTATTTACAAAAACAAAATTATTGGTTATTCATAAAGAGTATTCAACACCGTATTTTTGTTGTTGTATTTTTTGTGGTTAGGTTTTCGTGAATTAAAATAAAATAAAATAAAACAAAATAAAATAAAATACAATAAGGAAAGGAAAGGAAAGGCAAGGAAAGGGACTCAAAGGAAAGAAAAGGTAAGGAAAGAAACGGTAAGGAAAGTAAAAGGAAAGGGGAGGAAAGAAAAGGAACGAATAGGCAAGAAAAGGGAACAATAAAATAGAAAACAACAAAAAAATAAAAATAGGGACTCCAGAGAGAAGACGAAATCAAAGAAAACGAAAATATGCTAGAGGAAAGGAACAACAGAGAAAGGAAGTGAAAGAAGGCGAATGAAATTAGTAGAAAGTAATTTAAATGATATAAAGTTTTGTGGTTGAATTTCAGCCACTGAGCGATCGCTAGTCATTACAAACTTCCTAAGAGATTTTTGCGCCGCGCTTATCTTTCCAATTTGTGGTGTGCCGATTTGAAAATTTTCCAAAAAATTGGCTGGACCTAGCCCATGATATGCGAACATATAAAGACGACCTGGATACTTGAATTTGTCAGCAGGCAGAGGAAGAATAGGTGAAAGATGACTTGGCCTAACCTGGTGGCCGTTTTTCAAATTTGGAACCGGTATGCTCCAGTACAGACACCCAATGGTGCTATCCAATTCTTGGGCTAAGGTTTATTTTTGTAAGTGTGAAAACACTCCCCGAAGTTGTCGGTGGTACTACGGATATGACAGATATCAGCTACTTTCGGTAATAGTCCAACTGCCGCGGGAAGGATTTGTTGACTTTAAGGCTGTATTTCATGCAAATCCTCGGTTCGTGGATTTTAGTCACTAGTTACGACTAGTGCTCCATTTGTTCTCTAAAAGATTTTTTGGCTTCGTGGCCACCAGCTTTTGTGGCAAATGTTTAATAAACGACTCTCGAAAATCCCTGAAGAAAATCTTAGTAGCCAATGAAATTTGTTGATCTTTAGGCTGGCTATTTATTTTACCACATTCTGTGGAGGGCAAAGAAATTTTTTTGGTACCAAAGGTAAATACTTATTTCTGTTAATTCACTAATGATATAGAACGCCATGACTAAGCTATATACATATATATATACTATCAGGGTACCCGGCGTCGCTCGTGTGCAGACACAACTTTTTTAAAATTTTGATAAAGATGTGTGGATGGATGAATAAATTCAAAAAATTAAACTCGTAAACTTTTTTGTACGCCACTGTATCTATTCTCGAAATTGATTTTCAACTTAGCTGAAATCATGGTACAATAACAAGTTAAAGTCAACTCTACAGCAACAACCTACTGGCGTAAAGATTGTCAAAAGCAATCAAAGAAATTTTCATTTGTGAGAATTTATGTGGTGCATGCATTATGTGGGGAAAAGTGATTATTATTGAATAATATAGTCATATTTGCAATTGTTTTTAGTATGAGCGTTGGTAAAACCACAAAATTGTAAATGCAAATTACGCTTGTTTACATTTTGATGATTTAAATTCTCCTTTTTGCATCTCCTTCTGACAATGTATACATCAGTGTGTTGACAAAAGTTCAATAAGCTGATTAAATGACACAAAATTATTATTGAACCATGGCTGAAACTGACAAAAAAGTATAAAAAAAATATTACACAGGCACGCTTTGATATATTTTTGAGAAACTAAGCGCATTTTGCTTCATATAAATCTGTTTGAAAATAAATGTTTCTTCTAGGTAAAGTGATTAAATAAGTACCTATGTAATATTTTTTGTTTATCATGCGATTTTGATAAAAAACAGGCTTTCACACTTCCTAAGCTACATGCTATCCAGCATAGAAAGTCTTATAAAAATCCATTCTCTAGTTCCCAGGATCATTGAGTTCAAACAGACAAACAGACATACAAACATTCTAAAAGTGGTTTTGATCATGGGACAATAACAAGGTAAAGTCACGGCTACAGCAACAATACTCGTATACTGGCGTAAAGATTGTTAAAAGGAACTTTTTGGTGTTACCGTATGAATCGAAGAGAAACTAGAGAAATATTATTTTGTGAACAAGTATGTGATGTAAGCATGGCTAAAAAGTGCTTGTTATTGAATAACATAGCTATTTCTGAAATTGGTTTTAGCAGGAGCACTAGAAAAAAAAAAACAAAATTGCAAATGCAAATTAAACTTGTTTACGCTTTGTTCTTAACATTCTGCTTTTTAAATCTCCTTTTGACACTTTATACGCCAGTGTGTTCAAACAAATTGAATCAGCTGATGAAATGACACAACCTTATTATTAAACCATAGTTTAGATGAACTCTACAACATTCCCTAAGTCACCTACAGTCATTTTTTCAAAGAAATATTCAATGTGCAGACACGACTTTTCTAGAGTTTTATTATAGTATAGATATGATCTATAAAAAACCTGCAGGAAATTCGAGTAGCTAAGTACGAAGCTTTTATTAAACTATTTGAATACAGTTCTAGTACTAGCTCAGTACAAAAACAATGCTTTCAACATTTCACTTTAACATGGCCATCTCATTTTCGGTGGCAATTGTTGACCAGTTCATTACATAGGAACTAGTTTTCAACCGTTTAACAGTTTGAACAGTTCTATGCTAACAAGTGGGGAAAGGAGGAATGTATTATATTTTTCTTATAAGATTGTAATTATGAAAACCATTGCAAAAAAAGTGTAAGCCAAAATCAAGCGAACGGGTAAAAAGGTAATGCAGACAGTAATGTACGCTATGTGACACACATTACTTGGGACATATGTGTAAGAAATCCGTGTTTATTTTCATGTCTTCTCTTTAGCTAAGCTTTTTCAAAGTAATGAGCGGTACATAGCACAAAAAGAGGCACTACAAATAACTAAAAAAGAGAAATTAATCAAAATGCAACCGTTCGGTTGCTTTTTCCTTACGAGTGTTAGCTTATAAGGGAAATATAATCAATACCCCTTCCTCAATGGCTAGTTCTTACGCTACTCCATTTCAGATAGTTTAGGTATAGCTCCGTTTGTAGAAGATTGGTTATCGGGATAACCGATATAGAACGAGATCAAAGTGAGTAGCGCTAAGGCTGTCTTTCATTCAAGTCGATTCGGAATTTTGCAGCAGCTAAACTATACAACTTCGCAATCGTATTTCCCATACAAAAATATGTAAATGTATGCAACTATGCCCACAGCTAAATGAGCAAGTTATTTTTGCTGCAATTCAAGTGAAATTTTTTTGCATTAAATGATAAAAAGAAAGGAATCGGCTTCGCAAATGACCCATTTAAAAATGCTTTCTGGTGAAACGTTTTATGCAGATTTGACTCCTTGTTGTCTTACTTTTTCTTCATATCTGCCCTGGTTTTGGCTTTTTTATATTATGCTTTTTTTATATGCGTTCTTAAGCTTCAGATCTTTCCGAATCACTCACTAAGTTTAAGTAAACAATATTTTCTTTCATTAAACCAATTTGTTTTAAGCTTTCAATATTTTATTTGTGTGTCTCTTTTGTATTGCATTATGTCCAGTATAATTACGAACCAAGTTATTTGAAGTTTTGACTTCACCGCTGAAAATATTTCAATAATTCAAGAGCTGTGTATAGAAAGTGCTGTGATTGCAGATTATTTATTTCCATGTGTCTGATATTATTTGTTGCGGTGGAAGCGACTTTTATTGGTCGTAAATAATTTTGAATATTAAAGTTTTTTGTGTTGTGGTATGAGGGTATGATATATGTGGACAAATATATGCTCTCTAAGTGCATTAGACTGCATATGAAATTGGGGAATTAAATCATTAATCTATATCAAATCATATTTAATTATATTAGTTGAATTCTATGCTTAATAAGTTTTGTATTAAACAGATCTTTCACTCCAAGTTTCAAAATTTGCCACTTTACTGAGTTAACAAGAATTACTTAAAGTTCAAGCAATATCTATTATAAGCATGCCATCCTCTCTGGTTTTTATAATTTGTTGGACTTTGTTTTTTTGCTTTTTTTCAAGAAACGAAATTTATTTAAGGAAAAGTTAAGTGGTCTGACACAACTGAGGCTTTTGAGGTATAACTTAAGGTGCATTCTTTTGGCGTGAAATATTATCCATTAATTTAATTTTTCTGAAAGTTAAAATTAGAAAAAAATAACTTTATTTTTGAAAGTAAAAATTTGCAAAAAATACTGTTATTTCCGGAAACTACATTTTTTGAGAGATATTAAAATACAATTAATTTTTCAATATTTTTGTTGGAGCATCCTAGTGTTTCTTCATGTGCACTTGTCAGCCGATTGTGGCGTTTCATTGCAAATTAGTACAAGTGCTAATATGTTTCATATTTCGAAAGAATTTGAAGAGTTTTGAAGTTTAAAATTTAATACATAATATATCAGTGAAGCACATTTAGAATCAGTAAAAAAAGTTGTCTTGTATAACACCAAACAAATATGGTCAATACGTATAAGGTAGAAGTGTCTAGCTACTCACTAAACTTATATCTTAAATCTATATAGAAATATTTTTTAGCAACATGCCTACTTACCCATTTTGTTTTTGTAAAGCTCGTAGGTATTTTATTTCAAAAATAAAAAATTGGTAACTAATTTTGTTTCCTTTTCATAAACACTTTGATGAAATATGCTCAAGTCCCAAGTCCTTTTGTACACGGCTAAAAATTTGAGACTAACTTTTAAATTTTTTTGCGATGCATGTATGACCAAACCAAATCAAATCCGCACTCCGCATTAGACTCGACTGCCCTACCCACTGAGCTGTGGCGTACACAAAATTGTTGGGAGAAGTATTCGATGACTTGAAAATTCTCTCAGACGTTTGGAGGTTTTTTTTGTTAAATTTTGAATCTTAACCGAATGGAATTAAAATTTGGTGTAGGAAATTGAAAGGTTTGGAATTTATTACAAAAAATTAAAAAAAATGCAATCTTACTTATGGTATAGCGGTAATGTGAAAGGGCAATGGTTCAAGTATCGGGACAGGCAGTATCAACATCATCCTAGTGTATTTCTGCTATGAAAAAGCTTCGCACATTGAAAAAGTGTCGATCTATGAACCACACCCATTTTCTTTTCTAAATAAAACTACCTCTGGAAACATTTTCATGGCCAATAACGAAATTGCTTACACTTTTCCTCTTTCCTTTAATGTTCCCTTATCTACTATTCTTGTTCATTATATGTTTCTGGCCTACCACACCGCAGGTCCAAGGTTCGTTAACATCAAAAATGGTTTGAAAAAGTTTTGTTTTAAAACGAGGTCGCCCCTCGGCGGTGGTTTGGCAAAGTCTCCGAGTGTATTTCTGCCATGGAAGGCTTCTCAACGTAAATTCATCTGCTTTGCAGATGCCGTTCGGAATCGGCAAAAAGTTGTAGGTCCGCCAGTTTGTAAGAAAAATTAAAAGCAGCACACCACAAATTGGTAGCGAAGTTCGGCCGTAATCTCCTGGAAGGTATATATTGCTCCAATTATTTATTTATTTATCTACTATTTTATTGCATTTGCCTTGACTATGGACTTTATTTACTTTAGCCTTCAAATTTGCCTTGCAATTTCTTTTTTTCGCTCACCATATCCATTCCGGTATCATCCCTAGGCAATTGGCAAATCCGCCAAATAGTAGGAAAGAATTAAATGGCGCTTTCTGTTAATATAGTTCCACTTTTAAATTGTTTAAAATTTGGTTCTATTTTTTAAAGTTTTTTTCTATACCTTCTTTTAAATTAGAATAAACACTGCTCATGGCAAACTGTGATTTGGACATGTTTTCCCTTGCATCTATCAGGAAATGGCCCCAAAGTGATACAAGGACACCAGAAAAATGTTTGCACTTGAAATTGTAAAAAACGTTCTTGTGATCCTGAGTAATCCCATTCAAAATCTTTGAACATGAATTTTTGAACCTCCAGAATGAGTGAAGGAAGTGATAGCAGGGAGAAAAGCAGGAGAAGGCAAAAAGGCTGACGTTCGACAACCACTTTTATATTGAGAAAAATGTTATTTGAGTATTGAATATACGTATACGGTTGGAAACTTTGAACTGAAAAGAGGGCTGAGATGTACTCGTAAACCCTGACCATTTTTCTCAAGCGTTTTCTACAACTGAGCAGAACTGCTTCAATTTTTAAAGCGCAATTTCAGCCTTGACTGTTATACGCCGACTTTGATATGACACGGCGTATGAGTAACTATGAAACGCATGCCACTAAACTACTCTTAAGCGAACGAATGCTGAACAAACTTCCGGTAATTTGTTATCAGCATGTTTTTAGGTCATTTTGTTACTTGTTTACTATTTTTTTATTTATTGAAATCCTTGACCTAATTAAGCTTAACTTATTTGGAAGTCGTATCTGTATATTATTGTTTGTATGTATGCAAACACATATACATGCGCATTGTACCTAGAAGCAACACTGCAGTGAAACATCAAAAAAGTCACTACATATTGCAGAATACAACTACAACTCGAACTATACTGAAGGAGATCAAACTCGTAGAACATTTCAACGGCTGAGTGGAAAATCACCCGTACTTCAAAATATTTTTCAAAAACGTCCTATTTCAGAATTTGATCAAAGAACGCCCTAAATCAGCTGAATTTGTATTGTTCTTCAAGCTAATTCTGAAATGGAGCGATATTGAAAAAAGTTCCTGCAAATGGGCGTTTTGGTTTCCAATTTTTTTAAATAATGTGATCTTGCACTTTGCCATCGATTCAATGTTGAGTAGGCTAATGAATTGTGATATTATATATTATAATATTGTCTGATTGGTAACGAACTATTCCTCAAAATACCAAAAGTTGAACCAGTAAATACTTAAAGTTAAGCAGACTACTGAAATATGAAGCGTCAAACTAGCCAGAAGATATGTTAATAGTAGAGAACTAGATTTTCTGACTATTATCGAACTATTTCCAAAAAGTTTACATCTGTAGAAGTAAAAATTTTAAGTTGGGCTGACTCAATGTTAAATTATAAAATAGTTAAAATACAGTATACAACTAAAACTACATAACTTGTATCGAACTAGATCGAGAGAAAACAAGTTTCAGAAGTCTGAGTAGAGCTTTTTATTTTAATTTTGCTGATACCTGCAGCAGGGCTCATCCCTTTCATCTCTGCCACTGTGCCCACCAGGATTTAAATCATTTTCATCAGTTAATATGATTAAACTTAGATTTATTTAGTCTATATAGAACTAGTTTTTAACTGAAACAATACAAGTTGCTAAAAAAGGCATTTGGCTGACTTCTTGGTTTGGAATTTATAATAATTTAAAGTAATTTACAACTAGCTTGTTTAATAGCAAGATCCTTATATTAGAATAAGATTGTGTATATGTATAGATTTCTGTAAAAATACATCCTATACATTTTTCGTAGTTTAAGCTATTCGTCTTTGTTCTCATCAAATACCTATTAGTCTTTTACAACCAAATATAAGTATGTACATACATTAGACTGGGTCGATTTATTAACCGATAATTAACCCTTAAAAAAAATGGCGAAAGGGCAAAATTTTTGACCAAAACACTCCCCAAAACCCAAATAATATTTTTTTTTTCAAAAAACTGTTATCGCCAACGTTTTAAGCGGATATTTTTGGGTCGGATAGGGTATACATGGAAATTTTAAAATCAAATGAAATTTTTTTTGGTAGGTCATGAAAAAAACCTTAAAAATCAAAGTCGAAAAAAGTCAAAAAAATTTAATTTCGCAGGCTCGAAAATTATTTTTTTTAGGTATGCGTAGTGGAACTTTTTTTTCCTGAGCCCAAACGACTAAGACTAGCCGAAATATTTTAAACGACAAAAGCAAAAGGACAATCACTTTTAAAGCTGTATCTAATGCAAATTCGTAAATCAGATTTTTATAACTTTTATTACAAGTTATTCTAAAACAAAATTTAAGTCGTCAACATTTTTGAATCAAAATCATTTATCACTTAATTGGGGTCCAGTTAACCACTACTCGAACACTCAACAGAGCTAAACCATTCAGTCTTCCTTCGCCGGTCGAGTCCAGTAAAAATTTGTGAGACGTATCTAGGTAGCGTTCTGCAATAGAGTAGCGACAGGCAATGTCACACACATCTTTAGTGAATAGCAAATGTGTGTCGAAAGTTGACTTTGGCACTCATTTATATCAGTTGTTCGGCGAAATTCGGCATCGGCTACATTACTTTTGTAAAAAGTAAATTCTGTAGCTTAACCTTACTCTTAATCGCAGTCGCTAGGTTGCATGCGTTGGTCAGAGTACCTTCACGGCTAAAAATTTGTGCATACATTTTAAACCATTCGTCGGTGTAATAAATTCCAAACCTTTCAATTACCTACATACATCAATTTTCAATTTCTTGTAGTTTAGATTTGAAACTAAAATTTTTTAAATTTCCTTTAATTTATTTCTGAAAGTTTTTTCAAGTCATTGATTTTTGATGTGTAAACATCTTTGGGCTAGGTAGAGGCTGTCCAGAAAAGTTACGCATCGGTGCTTGCAAGCGTAAGTGTAAGCACCTTTGGGCTTGGTAGGGCAGCGAAATTACGCATAAGATCTGCCTACGTCTCTGTCTGTGCCTTGTTGTTTCTGTGCATATCTGAGTTGAAAGTAAAATTTGGCTTAGTATGCGTGTATAGAATCTTGTTTGACTGCTTTGCTGATATGTATTTGACGCTGTTGTTATGTGGGTGCGGGTGTATACAAGTGCTTTGCAGATTTTTATTATTCGGTGTCGTGCCTAAACTCGATGAATGCTATCAATCGGAAAAAGACGAAGGCAACTGCGTTTATCATAAATACACACAGTGTTTACAAAAACAAAATAAGTGATTATTCATGTTAAACTTATTTTAGCTCAGAATACTCAAGACGGTAGTTAATTTGTTTTGTTTGTGTAATCTTTATGGTTATACTTAAAGACCATAGCACGATATGTTTTTTTAACATGACCTGCCACTTTTTTTACACTCATTTAATGTCGTGTGATTGTCAATACTTCCAACAGTTCAATTTATTTGCTTCTTTTTACACAATAAATAAATAAATCCAAAAAATTAAATTCAACAAATGAGAGCACATATGATTCCAATTGTGTGTCAGACAAAAATAGAAATGTACCTTTTTCATATGTGCAGTTTTCTGACTTCTATAAAAGGAAAGTTTAAGTTGCTTTTACCCGTTATGTTGGTTTTCATACGTTAAATGTGGCATATACACATGACAAAAACATATCGTGTAAAATGCCTTTTATGGAATGAAATGCAAAAAAATTAACTAATATAATAAAATATAGTAAAATAAATATGAATAAAATAAAATAAAATAAAATAAAATAAAATAAAATAAAATAAAATAAAAAAAAATAAACTAAAATAAAATAAAATAAAATGAAATGAAATAAAATAAAACAAATTAAAATAAAATAAAATAAAATAAAATTAAATTAAATTAATTAAAAGGAACTACGATAACGGGAAGGAAACGAAAGGAAAGGAAGGAAAAGAAAAGGAAATGAAATAAAAGTAAAGGAAAGGAGAGGAAAGGAGATTAAAGGAAAGGAAAGAAGAAGAAAGGAAATTAAATGAAATGAAAGGAAAGGAAAGGAAATGAAAATTAATTAAAGGAAAGGAAAGAAAAGAAAGGAGATTAAAGGAAAGGATAAAAAGAGAAAAGAAAAGAAAAGAAAAAGAAAGGAAAGGAGATTAAAGGAAAATAAATTAAATTAAAAGAAAGGAAATGAAAGGAAAGGAAAGAAAAGGAAAGGAAATTAAATTAAATTAAAGGAAAAGAGAAGAAAGGAAAGGAAAGAAAAGAAAGGAAAGGTAAGGAAAGGAAAGGAAAGGAAAGGAAAAGAAAGGAAATTAAAGGAAAAGAAATTAAATTGAAGGAAAGGAAAGTAATGTTAAGGAAAGAAAAAATGCAATGTTAAAGAAAGGAAAGAAAATGAAATAAAAGAAATAGAGAAAGGAAAAAGAGAAGAGAAATGGAAATAAAATAAAATAAAAATATAATAATGTAAAGGTATAGCATATAAGAGAATAGAAAGATGGCCAAGAAAGTAGTAGGTAATAACTAAAATAGAACAAAGTACAGGATACACACAATAAAATCCAGCACTCCACCTTTTAAGTTCTTCCGACCAGGGGCTTAAGAAACCACTTTAATTATTGTTGGTAAATCTTTGTTTCACATTTAAAAATTTTTGTTGTAACAAATAACTACTTTAGCTATTTTTGTGAATTATCTATTATAAAAAATCGATTGATGGTAGTTCATTGAAATCTTACTATCGTAGCAGTAGCCACGTACATTAGAGCGAATCACCAAACAAAATTTAAAAAGAGGAACATTCGAGTGTTTACTTGTTGGCACTAGGGCTCGCATCCTAGTGCCAAAGAAGGGGTGTGATGAGAAGCTGGTGACTTCGAAACATGTCATCCCAAACCATCGATGTGCACAACGTTGCAATTTTTCTCTAATTTCGATTAAAAATAAAAAAATCAAAAAGAACACTGCCCCAATAACAATTATCTTATATACGTATATAGTTTATAGTTTTGTTATGATAGTTTCTCAAACAATTTCTTCACTGATTCCAAGTTAATTTGTTTGTAATACATATTTATTAGACAGTTTCATCAAATTTTTTCAAATTGCAAAATTAAAGTTCATCAAGCGCATATGGAAATTATTTTAAAATCGAATGAAAAATTAACTAGTAAGAAAGTCCAAGTTCTATTGGGACCGTAATCTACTTAATCCACAGGGAACAAAAGCCCATAATTTGTAAATAATATCTAATGGAATGTACAAGCAAACTGTGTCATCAGACGATTGAACTCTAGGTGTACTCTTCACAGTCGTGATATGCACCAAGTTTAGTCATTCTATCGTAGAAGGTTTGAATTTATTAACAGCCAAAATTTCAAAATACGTTACACATATTTGGGCGGTTTCACGTCTAATTATGAAAATTTAGGTAAAATCTTTATTTATTTATACATATGTCTTTCGAAATTTTCAATATGGAAAGTATGGGTTTGGTTATCATACATTTTCAATAGCAAAAATAATGAAAAAAATAGCATCAAATTGCACAGCGGTACTTTGGTCCATATTTTTGAAACGCCAGTACGATAGGACTAATCCTCTTTCTAAGAAAAGGGGTTTGACACGTTTTTTAACTGACTAAATAAAACTAACTTAAATTAAATAATAGCCTATTGTAGACTAAAAATATAAATCGTTAAGTCGTTTTAGGAATTAGTCACAACATTTTTTGCACTGCAGTTTATATGCTGTTTTAATTTAACACTTTAATACACATACTTATGTAGCAACAAATTCACTAAGTATAACTGTAATCTTGAGCTCAAATTTGGGTTATCAGCGATCTGTTCTAATTGTCGCAAAGCCACTATCACCGGCGTCTAAATGTGGCGCGCTGAAAGTCAATTCAATAATTAATTCATAAAAATATTTTTACATATTTACTTATATAGTTGATGTTCACATACGTACTTACACGTACTTTAATGAAACAAAGTATAGTTTTGACTGTAGAAAAATTTGCAATTATATTTGATTGCAATCACAAGAAGCATACAATATTGCAATCAACTAAATAGATTTAGTTTAGTAATTAATTTTTGAGAAATTGAAAAGTAAGTCAAATTATTGCAATTGCGATTTGCTTACAATCATTAATAGGAGAATAATTGATTCTATAAAAATTGCAATCTACAATCATTTACATTTGATTACGACACCGCTTTTGCTACAAACACTGATTGATTGATTGATATGTTTGCTTGATTGTAGTTTTTCTGATTGCAATCATTGAATTTGATTGAAAAAAAATGCTTGCAAAAAAGTCGATTGCAATCGATGGTTGTCAATTGAACAATTATATTAGTTTGCAATAAAACAAGTATTGCAATTAATTGTTGCTAAAACAAAATGGTATTTAATAAATTTTCAACTATTTAATGCCAACTTGAAATAGTAATGAAAATGAATATCCCGACATGCAAAGCTATCTCTACTTGACGAAATGACCCCGGTTGTACCTAACCAAGGGCTATCAGTAAAGTATAACACTGTTTAATTCTGATACATGAGTCAGCTGAACAGCAACAATCTCCATGTTCCAAGTGAGGTATCCAAGACAAAAACGGAAGACCTGACGGGCTATTATAGCATGGAGCAAGCATAAAATGAATCGTTAATATGCTGATTGTATATATTCAGTTTACTATGTGGGAGAACATCTAATTGGAGTTCAAAGCAGTTATCCGGCCATATGAGACAAAACCTCCTTGTACAATTTCGTAAATATAATGACGCGCTGAAAATTCGAGCCGAATCTGCACAGTGAAGAGCTATTTCGGTTAGCTAATAAAAGTGGATCAGTCCGTGAACGAGGACAAATCGTAGTATTGCCCGTAGGTTGAGTGGCCAAGAATATGACCGATGTAAAGCGTTTATGTGGTAATAGTCGTTTTCATCCAGGGACCGTAACTGTTATGAGTTTTATTGTAAAACTCGCTATTTGATCATTATTTTCCGATTTTTTTTAATACAAATCAACAATAATAGGTATCTTTAAGTTCTATATTTTTGATTAAGGATAATGTTCATTTTTTAGTTTTGTATTTTCTGATCGAAAATAAAACTTATGTTTGAGTTTTATTTATTTGACAAAAATAATACTTATTCCTTGAGCGATATTTTATCCTTCAAGAAAAAAAATTTAATTTTGAGTTTTAGTTTTTTTTGACGGATCGAAAAACTGAAAAAGCCGCTGAGCCTTTTTGGCACGTAATTGATCATAAATATTGGTTGGTATAATCTCTTCAACATACTCGTATGTACTCAATTAATAAAAACATATTAATAGACGCATATTTACTCGTACAAAATACTTTTTGAGTTTTTCGAACTGTGAAAAAAATTAAAACTTAAAATTTTATCTTTATTATTAAAGGATAAAATACCGCTCAAGTAATAAGTTTTACTTTCATCAAAAAAAATAAAAATTCAAACATGAGTTTTATTTTCGAGCAAAAAAAAAAATTTAACTCAAAAAAGATTGATTATTTCGACTGCTGAGTGGAAGATCACTCTCTTTCAAAATATTTTTCAAAAACGCTCTATCTCAGAATTTCTTGGAAAAACGCCCCGCCTCAAAATTTTTTTCAATAACGCCCTATTTCAAAATTTGGCTTAAGGCCTATCTGAACGAAAATTCAATACATTTTTAGCTGACATAGGGCGTTTCTGAATTAAATTTTGAGATAGGGCGTTCCTGAAAAAGATTTTGAGATAGGGCGTTTTTAATAAATTTTTGAAATATTGCGTTATTGAAACAAATTTTGATATAGGGCGTTTTTGAAAAAGATTTTGAAATAGGGTGATCTTCCACTCAGCAGTCGATTTGTAATTTATATAGGTTTCGCCCAAATTTTCTTCAATCAATGCACATTTCTGTTGAGCAACTTTGTTTAAGACAGCTTTGCGTTTTTTTCTATTTCGGTTTAATTGCTGCCTACAGCTCTGCTTGTGGTTTCTTTTGATTTTGGGTTTGGCTCAGTTTTCGGTTTCGGTTCCTGTTACGGCGCCTTTTCTGTTTAGTTTTCCTGTTTCAGTTTCTGTGTAGATTTCGGGTTCGGTTTTGTTTAAAACGCAAATCTATTAATATGCAGGGCTTAATGTGTTTGTAACAGCTTAGTTAAAGGATTCAAGAAAGATATAGAATTCCATATATCAAAGTTTTGAAGATGAATAAAGAATGGAATTAATTTGGAAAGTCGGTCTGGCATTGCACGGATTTTAAAATGACGAGAGTTGGTAAAATTTCAAACCGCTTACGATAAAACTAATAATTTTTTAAATGTTCTGTTGCTTTCATATAAGTCCTTAGAGCTTTTATCTAAGTTTTTTATATTCATTTATCCCATTTTCACTAATTCCGGAAGGAACCGAAAAAAAATTCCAAAGTGTGGTTACAGCGCCTCTCACTTGTGTGATAGTATGCGTAGGTTAATGGGTTTTAAAAACAACTTGCAATTGTAATTGGTTTAAATGATTTAGTATCATACAAATTTAAGCATGTAATTACCGGCAATAGAAGAAATTCAAAGCGACTTGTTATGAGGCGGAAAAACAACCAAAGTATGTAAGCATATATGCATTAAATGGCACTTCATATCATATGTCTGTGTCATGGTCGTTCTATGCTATGCTAGAATATAACTTTTATTAGTGAGTAGTTACACTGAAAAAGAAGTATTTATAATTACAGAGCATTCATTCTGTTTTTGTATTGTTTTTGTTTTTCTGAATGAGCGATAAGAAAAGTAGTTCAACGCTGCAAGCTGCAAGAGGCTGCTGGATGTGAAATACAAAATTCATGCCAATGAAATTTCAGCCGCAAAGCTTTGATGATCGCATGAAATGTATGTATGAATGTAGATGTGTGTAATTGCGTGTGTCATATGCATAAATACTTTTATATTTATGAGGCATAAAATTTGTTTAGGTTGACTCAAAGCATTGTATTAAATTAAATGTTGCGCATGAAACAAATTAATAAACCCAAAAAAATCTAAAAAATGCAGAAAAATTTTCAGAAAACTAAAGTGAATAACACATTGTTTTATGTACGTACTGGTTAGATAGAATTGTAGAATGACAGAAAGGACGTCTAAGTTGAGCTTGGAAAGACATTTTATACCCAAACTAGTAAACCGGGCCCGCTTCGCAGCGTCTCAGGACTAATAGTAGACTGAGTCCGATTTTAATCAATATATCCCATACCAGATAAGATATAACAACTTATTACATCGCTTATTGCAGCACTCAATATCACCTTTAGTTTGATACCCATATTATACTTACACATTTTGGGTCACCTTGATCCACATATCGACCGATATCTCCAAACCCGGTCCATATATCGGAACAAATGGTATCTTAAACTTTAAGCTAAACTTTTAGTAATGGAATGGTAGAAGTTCCATTGAATTCCATTAAGCAGGTTTTGAGTGATGCGTAACCAAACATACAGACAGACAGACAAAAATTATTAATATTTATTATTAATAATTATCCCTTCATCTGTTATCGACCTGTTACACTTTTATTATATGTAGAGATGTGCGTTTTGGTAAGAGCTTATGCCTGGAAAGGGAAGATTCATCGAACGGCATTATCCTACGTCGTCGGGTATAAATAAAAGTAATGATTCATACCTGACCTGTCAACACATACCAAGAAAAATACATGTGTTATTTCTGAAATGCTTTTCTATTCAAAGTTAAAAGATAAGAATCTTTAAAATGTTGATGTCTATGGGCACTGCCACGCCTCCTTGTCCAACACTTTCTTTTTTATATAGCCTGACATGAAATGAGGTAGTCGAGGTATGTCTTGGAAAAATTTCGTTCGATTCTATGCAGCGGTTTAAGCTGCAAGTCCAAACATACAAACACACATATTTCCAAAAATATATAATAGATTTGAACTCAAATCTAAAAAAATTGGATAAATTTAATCCAAAAACTGCCAACCAATTCAGGCGGAGGATATACTAGAATTTAATGGAATAGAGCCTTATTCATTCTGAGCAAAGTGAAGAAATAATGGTAGACTTACCGTAGCAAGAGATGCTGTAGTCAAGTGTTGATCTTTTCCCATATGGCCGACCAAAAACAAATTAAAAAAGGGAGGATGTGGAAAGCGTAATAGTGATTGCTCAAACAGGGGATATTGATACCATACCACAAGCAACTAGATGATCGGACCTGGAAAGGAAAACCACGTGAGTTGGGAGGAGGAGCGGGAGTTTTTGGTAAGCCAGAACAAGAATGGTGAAGGGAGCATAGCCTGGTAACATCCTGAAATTCGTCAGAATCACATGCGTTGCAGAAATCTCTAGCGGTTCCTGGCCGCTGACGGACCACCCTTTAAGAAAATTGTATCAAGCTGAGTAACGTCCCTTAATCTTGGAATATGGTCAAGGTTACCTTAATTTCGAAAGTGGGAAAGAGTTTCCACATATCTGCCATAGAGTCTGTTTAATCTGTAAATAACGGATAGCAATTCTATTGAAAGGGCAGGTTGTGCTTGTAACGATATTTGGCCGTGATTAATCGGTACATTCCTTACCGAGCATTCCAATCAATCTTTTCAATAGGATTGGACTGAAGGTGGAATTGGTTTTAGAAGAGCCTTCTGCACGGGTCCAAATACGGGGCTCCCCAGAGAAAAAGGAATTTACTCTGGATATTCCGGGCTATCCAAAGAGCTCTTATTGGTTTACGGATCCACGTTAACTATATGGGCAAAGTCTTATGGACTATGAACTCCATGACAACAGAACCCGTATTTTTCACAAGAAGATATAAGATTTCTTCCTTCAGACTACCCTGAACCGAAAACATTTGGTGTTATCTCCCTCTTGCTACTTGGAATACCAGGAGTAATGTGGCGATGTATTCGTTTGCATCAGTGGACTCCTGAAAAGGTTCACGGATGAATAGAAGTCGGAATGGAAGGTTAAAGGTGGACTTTTCTATCACAAGCTTAATATAAGCCCCCAATCTGAAGTATCTTCTAAGCAGAAGAAGGCTCAATATTTAGTCGAACAGCCAAGCAACTATTAAGGGTCTGCGCTCAACCGTGGTGTGATCTAGGGTGGTCTGGATATACCTAACCTCTCTATACATTTCTTCAAGCTATTTAATAAAAAGGAAGGGAATTGTAGTAGGGGGCTTCAGAGTTGATAGGAGTTTTGTCTTCAATAGGTCAGACGGATAGGCATTGGCCAAAATATAAAAATCTCAAAAGTGGGTATAATTTTAAGCGCGGCTTTGGTTTGTTATCTGACTGGATGAGTAGAGAAAATAACAAGCCTGCCATTGAAAGTTGTGACTAAACAGTGATATTTTGAAGCGCAGCTGGGTATAGAATTGAGACGCATTGAAACTGCCTTTGTGTGCATGGGAAGCGCTTATCAAAGAAATTAAAGGCGCTGAAGTGGTGCATTTTTTCAGTAGCGATTACGGTTTACAGCTACTTTGCATATATTTTAACGAATGTATGTGTGTCACTAAATATTAATATGAATTTTTCTGATTATTTCTGCTGTTGTTGTATTGCACTTGCAATGTACTTTAGTCACTTGTTTGACACTATGCCACTGACAATTAATAGTAATCTGTCGTAAAGATGTCCAAACAATTATGTATGATTCGACCGTAAAAAAGGCACTACGCTACATTGACGCAATCGGCAAGTGAACAAGAAGGCAAAGAGAGAGATAGAGAGACGGCGTATGAGAAGCAACAATCGCACTAAGTTTTTCTTTCATTTTCTTCTTAAAGTCAAAAAGTGCAACTAAAAGGCGCGAGGAACTGCCAACGCTGCATTTTTGTGCCAGACGTTTGTTTGTTCAGTAAATTTGTAAATGTGAATGAATGCATATTTGTCTGAGTTTGGCACACACTTATGGATTCTTATGAAAGTAAAATATTTTTCTTTAAACACTTTGCTCGTTCATTGCTTGATTTATATACTTTAGGTTGGGTCGAACTTTTTAATTTCTTGGGCACAACGCGATCAATGGATATCAATTAACAAAGGCGAAAGGGTAATTTTTGAGAGCATCCAAATAAATTAATAATGGGAATCACCAGAGGCTACAAATGCTCTAAGAAAATATTGTCCTGAAAATTTCACTTGGCATGCAGTTGATAATTCCTCTTCCAAAAGTATGTGCAGTTCCGTTACTCGGCATGTTGCAGATGATGTGCTGCTTACTTTTATTCCCTAAATGCTGGCCTGGAGAGTCAATAGGGTTCAAGCAGAGGTTGTCTAATTCATAACATTAGGGCGCATAAGGCCTGCCCGCCGAGTAGAGTGCTTTTTGCCTTACTCTGGTGTTCCTTAGTGGGTCCGGTACCCATGCTTAATCGTATGCCATGCTACTGTATGGTATACCAAAGGCCCTTGAGGTTATATCTATGATTAAATGGAATAGGTAGTGGTATAGTACGGACTGGGGTGAGGTGAATACTGCTGGGGTTGCGTGTCTTTTCCATGCACCAACACTGCAACTCACATTACCTTTGCTGCGGAGATTATTTTATGTAGAGTTCTTTGAGGCTCATTCTTAATGTCAATACTAAGACCTGACTAACACCTTCCCATCTGAGACGTGGGTGTTTAGTTCCCTCCAGGAAGGATGATAAAATTATTATGACATTCAAGCAGGAATAGTTTGCTAAGCAGAATGCTGTAATTTTATTTAAAAAGCACCCGATGTGGCTTTCACCACTGTCGATGTATTTCTCTTTAAAGAAATGCAACCTTAATAGCGGTCCAGTTATGGCATTCCAACTTGCTTGTTCCCGATGAGAGCTTACAAGTATTTAGGTGATCTACGAGTTCGTACACCTAATAAGGATATCGTCAGGAACTGTTCGTGTTTTCGTCGAGATTGGAAGCGAATGCTGACTGGTCATTGTAGCATCTTAAAAGCGGAATTTCCGCAATCAGGGATGCAGTGAATAGGATGCTTTCTTCGGGCAGCCAATCAGGCGCTCTACAGATCCCATTGGGTTCACTTAGGATCATTTACTACATTTGATCAGAGTACTGATGGAGCTGCAGTTGACGAGTTGGAATTAGCGAGCCACTTCATCACTAGCTTTTCAGTTTGTACGAAAATTAGTATGAGGTACTTCTGTGATGGACTTATACGGGGTCGAAGTTAGTCTTATTTGGAATTATAACGGTTGCAAACACAGCACTTCTTGAAGTAATCAAATACCTCACAGTAATTTATGTGATATCACAACATGCCTTTGTACTGTGGGCCTGTAAGGGATTGGTGGTAGTTAACCCCTTCGGGTTAGGGGCTTAGGATATGCCCGAGGTAGGCATACCGGTCGTAAGAGGCGACTAATATGCACCGAGGTAATGACGTGCAACTCGATGGTTGATCTTAGGATATGATCCCTTTAACCTCTCATTACCCATATCTCCCTCTTACGGGAGGAGGGGTGACATGACCTAGAAGGTTCCACTGGTCATACCAAATCGCTACCACGACAGTCGAACAGTACCGCAAGGGACCACCGAGCGTACCGGATTTATATCCGGCCAAGGACTTTCAGTTCGACAGCACTCCCCGAAACCTTCGGCATGAAACGGCGACTATAAAACTTATAAAAGTTTCCTAACTTCAGCAGCGGAACTTCACTCGTGAACTATTAAAAATATCGCTTACCCTATTGAACAATTGTATACCCTGCAGTTCGAGCCACTAGTTTTGAACTACCTCACAATTTGAATAAATCCCAAGTCAACTACCTTTTTTCCGTAGAAGCAATTGATATTTTTAACATAGAGGCAGTGTTGTTGTAACGGCAAAAACACTCCCCGAAGGTTTTGGGGAGTGTTGTCGAAAGTGGCATTCCTTTGCCGGATATGAACCCGGAGCGTACTGGGTACTCCTTACGGTACTTCCCGACTGTCGTGGTAGCAGTTTTGTATGACCAGTGTAACCTTCTAGGTTATGTCACCCCTTCCTTCCATAAGGAAGGATAAGATGGGTAATGAGAGGTAAGATGCATCATATACGTAGATCAGCCATCGAGTTGCACGTCATTACCGTCGTGCATGTTAGTCGCCTCTTACGACCGGTATGCCTACCTTGGGCATATTTTAAACCCCTAATAGGGGCAGTGTACGAGGTGTGAATTGTGAGATTTCGGATGGATATATATCAATCTCAAACTAGTTAAAATTACACCAAAGAAATCTTAGTTCAATTTGTGGATGAGTACTCGACTCACATGGGAGAGATATTGCGTTAGGTTTCCGGTTCGAGGAACTTCAAAGGCAAAACAAAAGTCCCACTCGTAGCCATAGGCATAGGTTGGGTTAGGGCTCAAACACCAGGGGGCAGCCCTACATTTAGTGCGCTAAAACGGGACCATTGTAATATCCTTTACTTTCTCTAGCCCCTACTATGCGTAAGGCAAAGGGTCGAACCACTTCGTGGAGCCAATGAGCCTGGATGTCCCGCACGACCAGAGGCCTAACCATGCGCCATGCATTTGCCCTGCTTATGGTCTTTGCGTTGGATCTTGATATATCCTGCATAAGTTTTAACTTTAATATCGTGCCAGTTTAGGTTTTTTCCCACTAGTTCGATACCAGTCGAAACATTCTAGTTCTACAGTGGTATTTTTACTGTCTAGTTTGTTGTTTAGCTATAGTGTAAATAAAGCCTAACCACTTCATAGCTTATGTTTATAGATACATACATTCATACATTTGTATATACTCATAAAATCTTATGTATGACTGTGAGCATTGTTTTAGCGTGGGCGCGCAAAATCAGTGTCAAATTGTTATTTCTGCATCCCGAGCAATGCACTTGATGCGTAGAACCGCTCGGCTGCCTTTTGCAACAACATTCTTTCTTCTTCCCTCACACCCATCCACTTTAGTGTTTTTTTTAAGTTTATATTTCAATTCAGTGTCGGCACATATGTTGTTATATTAAACGAAATGGTCCACCATATATACCGCATGATGTCATGCCACAGTACCGTCTTGCGCCTAAACATCACGATCGTATTTATTACACTAAACATACCTATATATGTGAGAGTAGTTATGCTTATTTCATTGTATATATTCTTCTGTTTTTATTTGTTTTCATTATAAATTCTGAATTTTCTAAAAATTGTATGCGTGCCAGTTTGGCAAAGACAATGCATTGGCTGATTTTGGTCGTGTGCGGTATTATGTGACATGTTAATGCGATGTGATGTGATGCGATCATTTGTTGATTACTAATTAATGATGCAGCTAGAAATTGTAGTTGGTTGAAGTACCGAGTACTAGCGAGCGTTATAAAATGAATTATGACTTAGCATGTTGCGCAGATGTTGAAGTGATATTGTTTTTTGTTTTTTTATATTTGAAAGGATATCTGCGCTCTGAATGAGTTAATTTATAAATGGAGGAAACGGATAGACTCATCTTTTTAGATATTAAATTTAGAATGTGGAATAGATTGATTTAGATTATTTTTCAGAGGAAAATGCTTCAAGTAAGTATGGCGGTTATAGTATATGCACATCGGGTATAGAAAAATATAAAAAAGTATTATGTAATGGCTGTTTTGCAAAATAATAAATGAAATAAAAATATTTGCCGAACCTGAGGGAAAACACCACCTACAAATATTTTTGTTGAAACAACTACTGTTTGATTCCTATATTGGTATATCTGGTTCGATTTTTGGAAGTTTCAGATATGTGGCAACCCTCTTAAATAATTCCAAGTGGCAACACTTAAATAGTAGTAAGTAAAGTTAATCCAAAGGTATTCATGTATTCATGGTTCAAGTTGTTTCCTAGATAACAACAACAGTCACAACTTAAAAACATTCAAGGTCACTTTCTTGGAATAAACCGCTTAACAAATATATCGAAAGCCAATACATAAAATTTTTCCTTAATAACTATTATCTTCACTACAAAAATTATTGCTATGTCTATTTAGTTTTTTCAAAAACCAAGTTACTTTAATTTAAAGTTGCTCTGATTTTGAGTTGTGACTGTTTTTTATTTAGTCTACAATATGTTTGTTCTCGTATCCCTAAAAAACTACAACAAGGAATTTAATGTTTTTTTTTTCACTTGTATATGACTTCAGTAATAGCTCCTTCTGGTACTAGCTCGTTTACCATGACAACGCCTTGAAGCTCCGCCTCCGATTCCAGTCCTAACTTTGATTCAGTTCCGGTTTCATGTTTGGTTGCGATTACAATGTCGTATCCGATTTCAAAAAGTGTTTGTTCTGCGCTTTCAGGAGGGTTTCGGTTTGGTTTCGATTTCATTAATTCCTCCTTCAATTTCTATTTCTGTTTCGACGATGGCTTCAGTGACAGTTTCTTTTTGCCGGTTTCAACTTTCGCTTTAATATTTTTGGATCTTTTTTGTATTCGCTGGCGGTTTACCTATCATTCCTTTTCCTTGCTTTCTCAAGGTGCGGTTACAATTTTTAACAAACAGATCGAGGGGGACTCTTTGTGTAATAAGATCAATACCATTATTAAATCTCCAATCTACTATTTCGAATAACTAGACATAGACAGTAGTATTGGGACTTTTTTCGAATAATATTCGAATAAATACTATTCGAATAAAAGAGTAAAAGTATTCCATTAAAAAAATTCGAATAGTATTTTTTCGAATAATTTATCCGTTTATTCAAATAGTATTATTCGAAAAGTATTATTCGAATAGTTGTATTGATATGCGAGAGATGTCGGAAGCGAAATTCACTGTCTTCATTGCATGTCCCTATGAGCATGCATTCACGTTTTGTATGTATGTATGTATGTATGTTTGTGTGTACAAATGTGTGCATAAGCTGTAGTGATATTTATTTAACTATTCGAATACCTATTATTCGAATAGTTGTCATTTATTCGAATAATACGAATAAAAGTATAAATTATTCGAATAAATATCATTCGAATTCTTTGTAGCCTTCGAATAAATGGATTTTTTATTCGAATAGTCCCATGCCTAATAGACGGTATATCCGAAAGCCTATCCAAGATTTTTACAAATTTAATTTAAAGTTTAAGTTAGCACGAATACGCAAGAGAAATATATATCATTGTATACATAATGGGGTGGTACTGAATTGGAGAAAGCAAATATTTACACCAGATATCCTCAGAGTCAGCACACACGTCGGTATAAATAAAGTCGAAACAATATAAGTTTTGATCCGGATTCAAGATGATTCCCAGTTAACATGCTCCACAGGTGTCGAATTGAAGTGTACCCTTTGCAAATAAAAATAATGTTTTTATCTAATACCCGAAATTCATAAAGCTATAGACGAAGATTTGAGATACATATGTATATCATTTGCAGACGAATTAGGCATGTCGCACAAAAGTCTTTATAGGGTATTCGGAAGTAAGACTCATGTGTGACGCATCTTAACCGTCGCCTTTCGGGACCATAACTAAGTGTAATCTCTCTGAGCTTGGTATTACAGGTTAAAGCGTGAGCGCGAAAAATATCGTAATTTTTAGGACCACCCTAGAGTGCATATGTACATATATAGAAACTTAGACAGAAGTGAATAAAATATGCAAAAGAATAACAAAAACTACTAAGATAAACAAATGCCGCTGCAGCAAAAATTAAAACAAAATACCAACAACCACACCGAAACAAGCGGCAAAAAGCAAAAGTCAGCGAAGAAATTAAAAGAAGTAAAATAGAAAAAATAAAAAAAAAGTTTAAAAGAAAAAACCTGAAATGACTCCAAGTTGAATTCATTTCCAATGAGAAATAACGCAGAACGTCAAAGTGATTAAACCGCCAGTAAGGCCACTATGCACTCACGCACACCCTCACACATGCGATCAACAGATGCTAAGACTTCAATGGATTAAGAAAACAAAACAGAAAAGTTTCAAGAAAAAGATGAAGATGTGTGCGATTATAACAACAACCGCCAAACAATGCTCATGGCTGTGGGTGCTACTAAAACAATAACACATAACACAGCAACAACAAATTACAGAATACCTATTGAATGCGTTCATCGCACGATCAAGCAAACGACTCAGCCAGCCATTCAGCCGCCCAGCCACCCATCATCCCAAGATTATCCATCAAAGACGAGAGCATTTCAAGAAGACACATATATACCCGTACATAGAGATACATAACTAAATATATATGTATGTATGTTAGGTCGAGCTAAAGCAAGCGAGATCCCTTCTTTTTAGACGGAGCGCATTCAGCGAATGTTGATAAACTCTTAATGGAGTGTGACCTTTTAATTTAACCAGGAAATTCAGCGAATGACTAAAGCTTTCAGGACACAAGCGACTTCTAGCGGAAGCCATAAAGCCGATCTGTACGCTGAAGGACAGAGCTTACTGCACGGTAGCGCTTCTCATTTGCTTAATAGGTGATGATGAACTCCCACTATCCCTGATGATGGAATTTGTTTTACTAGGTGATTGAGATGAAGTGAATATAACAAGATCCAGCCTTAAAACTCATGAAGCCTGGAGTAATGATAGATCACCCGACATGGAAGTAAAGAGCTCTTTAAAAGCAGGTATCCACTTTGGAAAATATGTTCGGATGAGTGCATGCTTTCAGATTGGAAGCTGAATGTGATTTATCAGTGCGGGGCCAGATATGGTAAGTCTACTACAAGTAGCTCGCTCGTAGTATGGGGAAAAACCTCTACGAGCTTTCCCAAATTAAATAAGACTTCCGACAAGGCGACTCCCTATGGTGAGAGTAAGTGGTGGGCGACGGTTCCAAAATTTGGGGGAAGTTTTTAGTCCACGGACACACGGCTGGTGCGACGGTATCAGCTACGTTGCATTAGGCATTCGGCATTTTTCATCCCTAACAATAAAAAAATTTAAAAATTAAAACAAATGCTGGAGAGTTCAACCGCGTTGGAGCAATCAATTCAACACGTGCTACTTTGGGATAAGTAGGTAATTAGGAAGAGTACTTATATCCCACGCTCTATAAGTCTCTCAACATGCGTTTCCTGGAATTAACAAAGTAACCGCCAGTAATCGGCAGCAGAGAAAGAGCGAGCTCGCTGAGCACAGGACCAGGAACTATTCCCTACAATTTCTCTATCGGTTCCTGCAAAGGGTTTCTGCTTTCATTATTAAGCTTCCTATAACAGTAAGATTCTTGTAGAATATGACTTTTATTTCGGCTCAAAGATGACGTTTCTTCTCTTGTGGTCAGTCTAATATAAATTTGTAACTAGGTATATAAGGAAAAGAAAACAAAGTTAGTATTCATGAAGGAAGCAAAGAAAAATAAACTCAACAAAACAGCAACTGCACTTAGAAAGCTGCTACACATGCCACATGCAGTCCAATCAAAGTGCAACAAAACAAATACTACTGATAATACAAATACACAAAAAACGGCTTGTGTGATATGCAAAGGGTAAAGCCATCCAATCGTTTCATTCACTTTTAAACGCGAGCGTGTACCATGCAACACACACGAGATGAAGAGCTCTGAAAACAGTGGAAGCAAGCGGTAGGTGGGGGAGATCTTCACGTGCATAAACAAAAGAAGCATACTCGTATATACTCGTAGTGCAAACACTGCATGCAACAAGCAATAGTTTTAGGCAAGCCAGCATTTTTGGCTTTGGTTTGCAATGAGGTGGCATGCAACTTGTTGCTTCAACATAAAATGCGGCATTCACAGAAAGCAATTGAGATGCAACTAAAAAGAGTTGCTCACATGTATGTATGTATGTGTATTCAAATGTGTGTGTGTGTGTTTGAAAGTCTCTTATAGCGTGTGGAAGAGAAATTCATTAAGAGCAAATGCGAAGCCCTTAAAAGATTTCATCAGCTGCTTGCGCCAAGATTTGCTTGCAATGAGATTTATTTTTGTTTTTATAACTGACAAATTACTTCATATTGTCATAGAGATGTTTATAGTGCAGGAAAAAACCTGATTTTTGCAGACAACTGGTAGCGTCTTCACATTGGCAGTGAAAGATGTTAACCCCCAAAGGTTTTGCGGTTTTTAGTATTTACATATTTCCATTTTTTTACATACATACATTAGAAAAGCCCATGTACATAAACCTAAACATATTCACTTTCGCATGTGTGCCAAAACCAACAACCAAGTAATTGGCCAAGTTATCAGAGAGTGCGAAATGCGACACGATTAAATTACGCGCTAACCGGCATTCGTGGTGTTAAAGTGGCGTACTTACCTACAAACATAGAAATGTTCATACATACCCTGTAGGGAGGGCAATAACTAGTGATATAAATTAGTGGTTAGGAACTAGATCTAAAACGTTAAATAAGAATTCGTTCGAGAATAATTAGATTTCTACTAGTTCAAAAATCCTCAATTGAGTAACTACTAATGGGCATTTTAAATACTTGAAAAAAAAACATAATTTTTGAATTGAATCGACTACCTGCAGGCAGGTGGAAAAAGTCATGGCAACTGATGAAAGCTTAAACCTGTTTATCCTAGAAAGAAAAAGGCTAAGTGCTGATTAAGTAAGTCACCGTGACACTTTGCCTCACAGTTACTCACATTCACCTTCATACGAATATAGTACCAAACAAATTTACATAGCAACACCCATTTACTGACAGTCACTGAAGCGAGTAAACGCCTTTATATAAAGAAAGTTCTTTAAACAAGAAGAAGTGACTCGTTGCGTAGCATTGTGTTTTACATAATGAGCCCGTAACAGTCGTAAATACGAAATTTCAGCGCATAGACAAAATTTTACCCTAGTTTTACCCTCTCAAATTGTTTTATTTAACCTGACACTTCGCCACGAGGCTGATTTTGTAGATAGTGCCGTTCTCTTTACGCATACCAAAATATTTTGTAAATAAGCCTGAGTGACAGCTGAGAAACACCACAGGGTAACACTTTTTCTAGAAAAAGAAAAACGCCTTAAGAAAATCTGTGAAATATTGGTAATAACTCTGCTGAATGGATTGGTGGCAAAAATTTTTTACACAACCTTTTTAGATTACAGTCGAACTCCCGTAACTCGAACTTCCATAACTCGGAGTTCTCCGTAACTCGAAAGAAAATCCATACATATCAATTCTCTAACTCGAAGTAAGGCATATTTATTTTTAAATTTTGCTTCATATTTCGGGGAAATCGCACAAAAACATTAAATGCTTTCTTTTGAAATTTAAGCATTGTTTACCTATACTAGTTTGGCATCTAATTTTTCAGCCATTTTGCGAATTTGAGTGGAAGGCAGTGGATAATGGTACTCGGCTGCGTGGAATGAAAGATCAGTGTCGGGGACTTTCGACAAAACTCGCACAAAACCCTAAAATTACCTAGTAGAGATATACTATGAATTTAAGTCAGTTTAACGTCAGTCGAACTTGTTGTCAGGTCTAAGGTAAATGCAATTTGTTCATTATAATCTAATCACAGAATTGGATTAGGCATTCCGGCTAGTATGGTATCTACAATTTTTAAAAATAAGGAGTCAATTTTCAAGGTAGTCAAAATACGAATTTCCGTATGTAGTAAAAGGATTAAACCCCCCGAATATGACCATATCGACAAAGCAGCTTTCGATTAGTTCAGAGCAGCACGAAATGCGAAGGTGTCTATATCTGGAGCAATATTAAAGGTTAAGCCAATTGAGTTCGGCAAACGTTTTCGAGCTGGCCATTTTATGGCAAGTTGAATTGAAGCATACATCCATTCTGCAAAACAGTCAATAAAATAATTTGTGAAATTTTTTAATTCTATACATGGTGTGGGTTATAAAAAAGCATGTGGTGAAGGAAATTCGGTTAGTGAAGTAGCAGCGGGTTACGCTAATGCTGGCAGCTAATATGCATGGTTGGGAAAAAACTAAAAATTCTATTGATTTGAAAAAGTGCAAAACCTCGGTGCTTTTGTGGTGCTAAGTAGCTTGCCATAAATTATAAAGCAAACTCCAAGGCTTGGATGACAGGACAACTTTTTGAAGAATTGGTCCTTAAATTGGAAAAATATTACTGTTTATCGATGTCGATCATCCTAGTTTAAAACAAACTAAAGCTATTAAATTAGTATATTTTCCACCGAATATTACCATTGAGTTGCAACCGCTTGATCAGGGAGTAATTCAAAATTTGACAAACAAATGACACTACTACTGAAGAACACTATAAGACTTGAGCACACTGGAGCCCTTTCTTGTTGAAAATGACAACAACAAAAACAGTAAATTTTCAGTAATTAATTTTAGAATAATTCACTTCGTTCTAACTTCCTATTATAGTTTTCTGTAAGACTATGTATTTAAAATAAAAAAAATACCATTAATTATTTAAAAAATACACACATGTGTGCAATTGACTTTTTTCTACTAAAAACGAAAACATTCTATAACTCAAAGTCTCCGTAAGTCGAACTTTTTTTTGGGATAATAGCGATTCGAGTTATGGAAAATCCACTGTATTAACAAAAAAATCTATAACCGGTTAGTTAGACCTTAAATATGGATGCATATTTTGAAGAATCTTAGCGCACGGAATTTTGCAAAAATCAACCTTTTTTAATTTTTAAATTTGTAGCTTCATAACGTGTAACTTCACGATATCTAATTTTCGAGCGAACATATGCACTTTCACACCTTTAAGGCATATTCTTAGTATGTTTCATAGCGCATAAGAGAAACCCCATAAAATATATTCAATTGTGGTCGAAAAAAATTTATCAAAACACAACCTAAATCTTAACATAATGAACTCAAAGTTTTAGAGGCCTTTTCTGGCACCTAAATAAAGTGATTTCGAGCGGAAACAAAAAAAAAGTTTTCTTTTTCAAGCATAGCAGCTTTCACTTATAAATTCAGCTTTCAGCGAATTTGTAGCTTTTGACAGTGTTACCAATTTTAGTCAGAAAAGCATGGGACTGTACCGTATATTTTTAAATATTTTTGTACTTTAAGAAGCAAAAGTCTCAGTTATTCAATAAATAAATTCCAAATTACGAGCTCCCCCTCTTCCCGTTTCCCACTCCCTCCGTCTCTACCCTGTCTTCTTCGTATTCGTTTCCTTTTAAATCTTTCTATCACTATCCCACTCCGTTTCTTCCATATTAACATCTCCAAACCAAATATTAAACAAACGGAACAAATAGTTGCAAAAATACAGTGAATGTAAATGTTTATTAAAGGATAACCCTATGTCCTTGTTTTTCTCACGAATACGTAATTTTAGAACTTGAATTACAGAATTTGGTTTAGTAGATAGGCGGCTTTGCTCCTACGATGATTTGGGTTTTCAATTTTATATATGTGAAATCTACCAGACTTTTAAATGCCATTTAAAATAATACATTGTCACAAGATCTGTATTCTGATTGCATAGTTTCGTCTGCTTAATAAATATACCTCTAGAAGAAAATATTTTACTATCTTATGTGATCATGTCTAAAAATATAAAACAGACGATGTTTTAATCTAAACATACTTTATATATTAGCATGTATTCATAAAAAAATCATAAACATAGAATTAATAGAATGTGGCGCTTTCTTCGTACATATTAACATACTACATATATACACATATACATATAAACGTGGAATCAGTGACAAAAATTTATACATATTATGAATACCAGATTTTAATCGCAGCACATAGTCGTTAACAGAGCTATGTACTTCGAATAAGTGAATATGTTCTACGGCAATGAGCTTTGCATAATGTCGATGTCGCCAACTAACTAGCCAATGAAAAGCTAAAACTTGCGACCAATCTCACATATCGGTCATTCCACAGTAAGCGATGTCTTATAAGCCGATAGTTGTTTCAGAAGTTTAAGTACCACGTTAGTCATATGCGGCACATTAGCTACTATATCGGGGAATTAAGTTTTATTTAGCTCAATGCAATGAAAACTCCCTCAAACTCCATATTAATGGTCAGATTATTATTATTAAAATAACCCAGCAGAGTTAAAACAGCAATTGATGTTTCGTGGGGCGTTTCTCCCATACGTCCGATTGTGTTTTCTGGTCGGTTGGCCTTGATCTCGAGGTGTTGAATAGGATAAGTGGGTATTCTAAGATCTCGAGCTCTTATGGCTCAGTTTCAATACCGTTACTTAATCGACTATATAACTGATCAATGAATGTCCTAGATAGGAACTACGAAGACAACATACTGTTAAGGGTGCCAGCTTCACCGACTGCTCTAAGCTTGGGCTTGGGAAGAACTTGAAAGGGGTAATCTCCTCACCGCCTTCTCGAAAACTACTAACCGAAGGTTCGAAAAGATGAACAAATCGTTCCCAAGGCGGTTATGCTAGTGCCAGATAGGGCTAGTATTAGGGGACACGGGTTTGATTCAGGCAAAGGACTGTTTACTCCGTTATACTCCCTAAACTCAATATTTTTGCGGTTCCAACAAAAACAATTATGTTACTATGTACGAGGTGTGTTCAAAAAGTATCGTGAATTTTGTGTTTTTTCAAAAATTATTTATTTATTCATGAATATCTATTTTGTCCCCTTCAAAGCAATCCCCATGAGATATTATACACTTGTGCCAACGGTTTTTCCAATCTTCGAAGCACTTCAAAAAATCATTTTTTTGTATCGTGTTCAGCTCCTCCTTCGATGCCGTCTTTATCTCGTCAAGAGAAGCGTAACGTCGTCCTTTCATGGGCCTCTTCAGTTTAGGGAACAAGAAAAAGTCACAGGGGGCCAGACCTGGGGAATACGGTGGCTGCGGCATCATTAGTGTGTTGTTTTTAGCCAAAAAGTCGCGCACAAGCAACGATGCGTGAGCAGGGGCGTTATCGTGGTGCAAAAGCCAATTTTTGTTCTTCTTTGCAAATCTTCTCGGCCTTCTGAGAACATTTTGTACCACCGATAAACGTTGCTTCGGTCCAAGGTAGCTTCTCCGTATGCCACAGTCAACATTCCGAATGCATCCGCGCACTTAATTTCGTTTTTCACACAAAATTTGATACAGGTTCTTTGATCCATTTTTTTGAATAGGTAAAAATCGGAAATTCGAATATACGTAACCAGCGAAAATTCAAAACTCGCGATACGTTTTGAACACACCTCGTATGTGGGTTGAAGAGCGAGACTTGGTTGGCTACCCTCGGTGAACCCTTTATTAATGTTTCTACATTGCTGTCAAAACTGTAAAGATGAGAAGTAAATATAAAGATTCGACTAAGCTTTTCGATCCCTTGTATTTGTATGACGTATATTCAGACAGTAGGGATGAGGACCACGAACTATTGATGAGAATTTTGACAGTAATAGATGAGCACGCGCAAGGCACAAGCTCCACCAGTTGACGAAGAGGAGCGCGAATTGCCTAGTGATAAAAAATTCAAGTTGACCCAATTACATTCTGGATATTGTAACAGGTTAAACTCTTACCTATCCAGACGAACCATCGATTCATTTGCTTAACTGAGCCGACTCTTCTAACGGCAATTTCACTATGGGCCAACCCTATTGAAGTCGCGAGGTTTCTGGGACTTTCGTTAGAAGAGCTTGATGACAATGCTAGCTAAGGAAAATGATGACCAGGCAGGCAACGTATCGCCAATACAACAACAACGAGCAAAGACAATCCAGTTCTTCCCCTGCAGTAAAATTAACTAATTGTAAAGTACTTCAAAACTAGAATGAACACAGAGCCTAAATAGTCAGCTGACTGTCTTCCTTTTTTATAAAAAGAACTTGTGTTTTTAACTCGGCGATGTCCTACCAGATGTCAGTTGTCAGATACCGGAATACCAGTCTCAAACTAGTCCAAAAAAAGAGCCAAAACAAATCAAAGTTTAATTTTAACTTAAATAGCTTAACGCCTCAGAAATTGGTGGATATGTATTTGGTGCAAATGGCAGAGGTCTCCAGTTCGAGCTCTGCTGTTGATAATATCAAATTCAAAAAATTTGTTCCGGTACTGGGACTTTTCCAACTCTGGCCACTCCAAAATTATCCCAAAATTTTGATTTTTTTTGGTTCAGGTTTGTTCCTAATGTAAGTAAATGATATCTTAATAATAAAGAATATTCTATTATATAAGTAGTTTGGAGATCATAGCTCAAAATACAATTTGAAATTTCACACCCGTCTCAGTGGAATAAGCCATTGCTAAAATGGAGACGAAACAATTGTTAGAAAAAGGAGGAGAACAGACATGGAAACTGAAATAAATCATTAAATAGAATAGCACAAAGAGGTGATAGGTTAAAATATAAAACAATCAGAATCATAATTAACCAATACAATTGCAAATATGAGCTGTGTATAAGTGTCTGCACTACGAATGGCGGAAATTTGGCGACAACTCGGTTTGAAGCGCGTTGAATAGTTTTGGTTTGGTGTATGCTAAGTCTAATTTGTCGCTGCATATCAAAGTAACATTTGCTGATTAAAAATATTCCTATATACATACATGACATGAGGACATAGAGTTCATTGATGTCAAATTGAAATAGTAAGCGCTTGGATTTTAATCTTGATTGCAGCAAGCACTTGATTTTGTTTGGTGCCAAGGCTCCCGTTCATACAATTGATTTATACCAAAGATTACATTCGACAGTTACCGCAGAAAAATTGAACTCATTTGAATTTTTCGAGAGTGTTTTAATGCCTGCTTTGGAAACTTGAAAATAGGAGCTTCGGTGGGTTGGCAATGTGCAAGCATATCACCTGCACACGGGTTTATTTCCATGGCCGTTTCGTTTTCTTTGTGTATGTTTTAGCAAATTATTTCGGATAGGATCGGGTTATTTGCAGAATCTAATAAGTAGCATTTTCGAAACTATTCGCAACTGTTGCCATGGTTTGGAAGTAGTAATAAGTGCTACCCTAGTACCAAGTAACTTTTACCAAAATTATAACCGTAACTAAAGAGTATCTGCAACCACAATACTAACACAACCGTAACCATAACCCTTACCAAAACTCTGGCGGACATGTAACCATAACCGTAAGTATGACCGCAACAAAGAAGCAGTCAGTAAACCGTAACCAGCCTCCACTGCAACTTTTAAGCTAACCATTAATGTAACCGAAACAATTACCCTAAAATTAGCTATAACTGTAAAAAAAAGTAATCACTACAGTAACCTATAATGTGGCCGTTACCATAAACGTAACATCATATTAGCGTAGCCGTAACTGTACCGCTAGCCATAACTGTTACTGTAGATGCAGAGACGTAAAGACACACTTTTTCATTTTCGAAACGGGCAATTTTGGGGTCAGTGTTACAGGTACAGGTAGAGCCCGACCGAATTATAGGCATGATTTTACAATGTGGGGCTTCTTTTTATTGGTCGGATAGGGTATCTAAAGACGGTATGCATACCAGGAGGAAAAATAGTTGCTCACCCTTTCAAATATAATTGGGAAAAAATAGTTTGCTGCTGTAATAAAAAATATTAGGAGACAGCACTTGGTGAACATATTCTTGAACGGGTTTATTAGCCCGCTTCGCTACGTCTCAGAACTAATAATAGAATGAGTCCGATTTTCATCATTATATCCCATAGCAGATAAGATTGGCGGCCGCCGTGGTGTGAAGGTAGTGTTGCCGGCCTACCACACCGAAGGTCCATGGTTCGAGCCCTGGTACAGGTAACATCAAAAGTGATTTGAAAAAAGTTTTTCAAAACGGGGTCGCCCCTCGGCAGTGGTTTGGCAAACTCTCCAAGTGTATTTCTGCCATGACAGGCTTCTCAGCAAAAATTCGTCTCCTTTGTAGATGCCGTTCGGAGTCGGCAAAAAACTGTAGGTCCCACCAATTTGTAGGGAAAATTCAAATCGGCACACCACAAATTGGAAGAGAAGCTTGGCGCAAAAATCTCTTAGGAGGTTTATGATGATATACCTGTTGTATATCGCGCCATAGAGAGAGAGATAAGATGTGAAACTTAATTACATTGCTTATTGAAGCACTCAGTGTCACCTTTCGTTTGATACCCATATTGTACTACCACATTTTGGGTCACCTCGACCGTTTTGTGTGTCGACATCGGTCGATAACTGGTCGCGCTATCGGTATAAATGATATCATAAATTTATAGTGAAACGTCCAGTAATGCAGTGGTAAAAGGTACATTCAATTCCATTCAGCAGTTTTTAAGTGATGCGCGACCAAACATACATACAGATAGACAAACATTCTAAATGCTGATGATTTGGCTTTTATTGGCTTAATAATGTTTCTCGACCTCGATGTAATCGACCTTTTACAATTTTATTATATCTAGAGATGTTTCTTTGTTTTGTGATATTAATTAATTTTTTTATGCTTTCCTGTTGTTAATAAAAAATATGTTAAAACGGTTTCTTTCTAGAAGCGTGATTGTGTCAATTCTCCGGTGTTGTGTTACTATCTGAATTAACATACTATGTGCATGTGTATATTTATGCGCTTTTACAACAATACTGAAAAAAATCAAAAATAATCTAAACTTTCATAGTCATCAACATTTTAAAGTAATTGGTAATCAATCATTAAATGGATTCTCAAGAAAGTAATTAATCAAACCGGTATTCATTACGATTAGTAATCATTATTTAAGAGGTCTTTTATTAAGGTAATTTTTGTAAAGGTATCGTCATCGGTATAGACCGATTATTCGTCTGCGGACCGATTATTCGCCAGCGGCATCGGGCGGACCCTATTTACAGTAGTTGTGTTCCGGTTATGGAAAAGAACGTTGAGGTTATGGAAAAGGACGGTGACTCGATTAGGGTTACAGTTAAGGCCTAGAACCGTGGTAATAGTTGATCATGCGTCTCCGGCTACAGCCACAGTTATGGATAAGTATAGCAACCGTCGATTGCTAAAGTATTTACTTACACTAGTACTTGGTAATGGTTTTGTCCTTGGTGTTGAAACCTTTGTAGGCAAGCGCTTTTTAGTTTATTCAAGCATTTCCCATATAAGTAAGCAGTCTTCCCACTTACGCTTTTTGAAATTTGTTCCCACTTTTTGTAATCTACACGTGCCAATTTGAGCGATGACTTAATATACATACGTTCACACCACTTACATATTACTAAATATACATTTATAACTACTCTGATATTTATTTTTACTCATACAAACATTGTGTTGAATTTGTCCATTAATTAAATCGCGTATCAAGTATTAGTATGCATATAAAACTTTAAAAATAAGCAAACTAATTGCATAAACAATTTAAAAAAAAACTTTGGCGACTTCCTTTCAAATGGTGATAATTTTTTATGCGCACTCATACACACACACATCAATGTAAACGCGTGAGTAGTTTTTGCTCTGGATTGATTATAAGGTATTAAGTTTTTTATTATTATTTAATTGTTATATTACCATGCAGCTAGATAAAATTGGCAGAAATGTAGTTAGGAGGACATAATGAGTTAGAACACACACACAAGTTCTTGAGAATGTGTATGTGCATTAGGGTGCCACAATTTTAGTCAATATTTATTTTCTTAATTCTACCTAAATATTTTATGGAAAAAAACTTTCCACTTTTACGAGTACCACGCATTCTTAAAAATCGACTAACCTTATTTTTAAGTTTTCTCTTTATACATACTTTAACTTTAAGAAAAATTTTGCGGAAAAAACTATAAAGCTGTACGTATTCATACATCTTACGATAATTCCAAGCTAAGTTTATAGCAGAGTTTAGGACCTCGTACATTTTTGAATCCCCGCTTAACTAAGCAGGCTCTAAGGAAACAGAGAACCATGTGACTCTCTGGTATTCTGAATGGTTTCAGCCATTTTAAGATGGCGCCTAAACCTAGATTATCGGAAAGCTACGTAAACAAGACAGAAAAGTGTTGGAAACTAACTCGAAACAGCGATTTCTAAAACAGGGAAGAATAATTGGCTTATTTGTCAAATAATGTCTTATTTGTCGATATAAAAAAGGTTGGTTGGTTACAATTGACATTATCCTAAGTAGAAGCCTTTGGGCACTGCAGGTTATGACATCTATGTGTTAAAAAAACTTAAAAAAAAACACAAAAGATGGATCCGCGCAGAAAAACTATTTATCGCGTTACTAAGGGTTATTGAAACGTCTCTTGGCTTGGGATTGTGTCTAATTTTTACATGGAATTATGACATCCACCAGCAATGTCGTAATCCCAGTTTTTTTACTTGAATATCATAGCACTTCTATCTCAAATCTACCACTATTTTTTTGTCCCCACTTATGGAAATTTTCAAATCCGTTAGTTTTATAAGTAGAAAAAATTTTAAAACTAGCTGAGCATAGCTCCCAGAGGTTGTAACAGTAAAAACTAATCGAGAAAGATATAGACTTATATGTATATATATTAAAGTCACTTGACCAAAATGCATATATCGTTTATTGAAATTGGTTATTCAGGGGTTGCTACCTAATTCCGGCTCGAAGGACCGCATGCCTAAGCTCTATGAAGGCCGAGTAGTTTTTTAAGTTATTTTATTTGTATATTTTATTATTTATATTGTTGGTTAAGAGAGGAAAAGGGGTAGTGCGGAGCACATGTTTAATAGGGACCCTTTCAGTGATATTTATTTAATTATTTAAATTATTTGTTCTATATAGAACGGGGATTGCGGGGCATAAGCCTTGTATGTATTAATTGAGGGCGAGCACTATTGTGCTGTGAGGCATTGCGCGGGATTGGCTTCCTCATTTTCGCTCTGAAAACCCCCAATTTGAATTACAAAACATAACCTATATCTTCGAATTATTTCATTAGCTGGTTGCGAATTTCAAGAGAGTACAGCGCAAATGAAATAAACGAAAGAAATAATTATAGCTTATGTCGCTTAAACCATATTTCTTGGCTAGAAAACGACTCGACAAGCTTTTTAACATAGATAATATGCTGGCGCCGTGGTGTGAAGGTAGTGTTGCCGGCCTACCACACTGAAGGTCCATGGTTCAAGCCCTGGTACAGGTAACATCAAAAGTGATTTGAAAAAAAAAAAAAAAAAAAAAAAAAAAAAAAAAAAAAAAAAAAAAAAAAAGTTTTTCAAAACGGGGTCGCCCCTCGGCAGTGGTTTGGCAAACTCTCCGAGTGTATTTCTGCCATGACAGGCTTCTCAGCAAAAATTCGTCTCCTTTGTAGATGCCGTTCGGAGTCGGCAAAAAACTGTAGGTCCCACCAATTTGTAGGGAAAATTCAAATCGGCACACCACAAATTGGAAGAGAAGCTTGGCGCAAAAATCTCTTAGGAGGTTTATGATGATATACCTGTTGTATATCGCGCCATAGAGAGAGAGAATATGCTTCTATGCTCGCCCACTTATTTGTTGCCACTAGGAAGATTTTACAGGGTTACCACCTATTGAAAATTTTGAAATATTGCATGAGATATGTCTATATGAATGTCAACCACAAGGTATTTTTAGTACAAGAAAAACATTTCTATTTTTTGGCCTGTCCGCTATAACCTCGAAAACGACTTGACCCATTTGGATGTTACATTTTAACCTCTTCTATTCAAGCATTGCTACTAGCAGGTTTTTACAAGATTGTCAAAGGTATTTTACGTCATATTTCAACAAGAATATTTTTCAGGTAGGGTTGCCCCCTAATCCCATTATTTTTATTTTTTGTTGGATATACATATCATCTCGAATACTTCTTAACACATTTCTATGAAATTTTGCATATAGTTTATTTGTAAGTGTCGCCAATTACGAGGTTTTTACAGAGTTGTAACCTATCGGTAATTTAAAATAATCAAATAAGACATGCCAATAATGGTAATAAGCGAATTGTACTTTACGTCGTACTTCTACAGAAATATTTTTATTTAGGGCTACCACGTATAATTTTTCTATGACCGTTACTACTATATCGAAAAATCATTGAAAGAATTAATCGAAATACATGGTTGGTTAGTTAATTTGTGTATCCACTTTCATGGAAATTGTTGGAAGCGTTTTGAGTACTGGTAGCCAGACAACTGGCATAAATGAAGTCAGTAAGTTGATAGCCGCGCCCAAATTTCTTATAATGATGTTTGGTGGAATAAAGGTATGATCTACGAAACCAGATCTTTGTTAAGAAATAAACAGTTTACTATCAATAATTACACAGTGGCTACAGTGATTTTGAACTTTTAAAGCAGAGGTTATTCATCTGGTCAAATAATACAAGAACGCATATTCAAACATTTTTAACGCCTCCAAAATCTTATTTAAAGTCAAAAACCCATTTTTTCAGTTTTTTCGTGTAAAAAAATTCATTAAAAACCAAATTTTCAATCGATTTAAAAAATCTCAACGGGTTTGGATAGCTGAATGTTGACACTTTCGAAACATATGTATATACTCTTTTGTTCATTTGAAAAGAGTAAGACGTGTTTTTTACGCGAGAAGTTGAATTTTTTGGAAATGTTTTCGTCTTTCCGATTTTGACGCCATTTTTTTGGCACTAATTGGGAATTAATGTTATATTTTGGATATATATAATAGACAGGCTATTACTACTTGAAGATAACAATTCCTTTTTTTTTGGAAAGGACTTAAAATTTTCAAGTTATGCAGCATTATTTTATGTAAAAATTTATTGTTTTGTCTAAAATGTATCTCATGTCCAGAAAAATGAATACTAGATCGCTTTAAAAGTATATTAAATTTTTTGTGTAGCACTGTGTTAACGATATGAATGTCATGGCGTATGAGCAACAATCAAAGTTTGGCAATGGTTACAAGATACCAAAAGAAAATCAGGAAAATTTCCTCGAAAACTTCAAAACCTACCACTGACGGGACTGGAAAAATGTCTTTATTGTTACAAATGCAGATGGATGTGTGTGTGTACTTCTTAAACGTTCAAATTCCTTAGCCGCTGTTCACGAAATTCGCATCTGGTCACGGGCTACATCTATAACTCCGAACCGTTTTAGTTAATCTTCGCAACTTTTGCACCAGATAACTTATATTTGCTACAAAAATTTCATAAAGAAGGGATAGAAGTGGAAGAGGAATAAGATAAGAAGGGGAATAGCAAGAAGAAGCGGATATGAACAAATCCAGAGAAACAGAATCAGGAATGGAAGCATGAATAGTAATAGGAATAGAGGGAGGTTAGCAGAAGAGGACATGAAAAAGAGAGAAGATAAGGGGAAGGGAAAAGAAAAATAGCTATAGGAGTGAGAAGAAGAATAGCGAGGAATGAGGACGTGGAGCTAGTGCAATTTTTCGAAGGAGTCCAGTTTATTTTCCAGCAGAGCAACATTTAGTCTTAGCATATAAATTTTAATTTCAATTAAATTCTAGTAAAACCAACCGGAAGTTCACTATTTTAAAATTAGAATATTTTGTTTACACAATTCATATTCCCAAATTATTTGTTGTATGTATTAATTTCTCGACATCGACACACAGGTTATCGGAAACCAAATTCGAGCGGTAAATTTTGATAAGCAAAGTTGAAAATTAGTTTTTAAAACAATATTTTAGCAGAACAGACAAGTAATAAATAAAATATTTAATCAGTGTGAAGTAAAAATAACAATTAACTGAAAACAAGAACTACAAAAGCATACCTAAGTAAACGAAAATTTATGAAAAAAAAACTTTTAAATACATCAATCTTTGTTTTTCAATTAAATGTAACACTTCTTTAATCTCTTCTTAGGTTTTATCTGAAAGGAAGAGTGTAATGCAACCAGCAGCATGAGCAACACATAAAAAAATAATGCAGCCACTTGGTACCTACACCACATCCCACTCCCACAAGCATCGCTCATATCAATCCAAGAGTCATAGAATTGCGGTCTGCAACTAAAGTTAATCACAACTCACTATATATTTATGCTTGCATTCCGGAAATATAATATACGTACTTTACTTATAACTGCATTGTGATTACGCAGTTTTTCTTAGTATTGGTTTAAAAAAATACGAAAAAAAAAACAATCATCAGAAATATGTAGTGCAATATTGTTATAAAGTGACCTAATTTTTCTACAATTCCTCTCTACTTTCTTTATCTAGCGCTTTAATGCAAGATCTAGACGTTTTATTCATTTTCATTGTTTTAATTCTCTTTTTGCCACTTCAGCGTACATATAAGGTTTCAATTAAATACTAAGTATATGTCTTTTTACTGCAAGTAAATGCCTTCGTGAGTGCATAAATGCTTTCTGATTGCTCTTACTTGATTTAGTCTCATTTATGTTTAAGATATAAAGGGCATTGTCTTTTGGAATCAATAACTGGATCTCAACGTCAATGTTACTTAGTCTTATGAAACAAATTGACACACGTATATAAAGAAGTTCTTAACTGTTCGAGGGTATTCTAAAGTATTAAAAACTAAATAGTACTACGAAAGGGTAAGTTATAAGCTCCCTTGTAGAGAAAGTGGGCCTCATTTAAAATTTCTTTGTTTTTTAGTTACACTAAAATAACTGCTAGGGCTCAATATATTTGCATACCTTTTTTTTAGTTTAATTTATCTTATATTATTTTTATTTATTTCTTTTATTTTATTTTTTTTATCTCAATTTATTTTGTTCTATCTTATTTTACTTTGTCCTATCTTATTCAATTTTATAAATTTTATTTTATTCTACTCTATTTTATTTCATTTCATTTTACTTAATTTTTTTAAATTTAATTTAATTTTATTTTATTTTATTTTGTTTTATTTTATTTTATTTTATTTTATTTTTTTTTATTTTATTTTATTTTATTTTTTTTTATTTTATTTTATTTTATTTTATTTTTTTTTATTTTATTTTATTTTATCTTATTCTATTCTGTTTTGTTTTATTTTATTTTATTTTATTTTATTTTGTTTTATTTTATTTTATTCTCTTTGATTTTATTTCACTTTATTTAATTTACTTTATTTAATGTATTTTTTATTCTCTTTTATTTATTATATTATATCTTACTTTCTTATTTTATTTTGTTTTTTTTATTTTCTTTTATTCTATTTTATTTTATTTCATTTTACTTTATTTTAATTTTATTCTACTTTATTTTATTTTATTTTATTTTATTTTATTTTATTTTATTTTATTTTAACTTTTATACCTTTCGTGAACATGAAATGGTATATTAACTTTGGTCCGATGTTTGTAACGTTTAGAAATATAAGAGATAGATCCACCACTAAGTATACCAAATTGATCAGGACGATGAACTGAGTTGATACAGCCTTGTCCGTCTGTCCGTCCGTCTGTTTGAACGCAAACTAGTCCTTCAATTTTTGAGATATCTCGGTGAAATTTGGCACACGGATGTATTTTTGTATTATATTAGACATTTGTCGGATTCGGTATAATCGGGTCACTATAGCATATATCTCCCATACAACCGATCGTCCAAATAAGAGGATTATGACCATTTCTCCCTCATTTTTAAAGATTCAAACTTGAAACTTGGTGAAATATTTTCTTATAGATAGTAAAAGATTTCGTAAAAAAGTCAGCAAGATCGAAGCTGTATATAGTATATATTCCATACAACCGATCGTTCAAATAAGAGGACCATGGCAACTTCGCTTAAGCAAATAAAGCTTATTATAAAATAAAATTAAATGTATTGCTGACAAAGTTTTAGAGAACTTTAAACAATGCGTATTTAAGTTTGCACGTATTCATTAAAGGTATAAAGCCTTCGGCACAGCCGAAGACAGCGCCGTCCTTACTTGTTTTTTTTAATTTAATTTTAATTTTTTTCATTTTATTTTGTTTTATTTTATTTTATTTTATTTTATTTTATTTTATTTTATTTTACTTTATTTTATTTTATTTTGTTTTATTTTATTTTATTTTTTATTTTATTTTATTTTATTTTACTTTATTTTATTTTATTCTCTTTGATTTTATTTTACTTTATTTAATTTTATTTTATTCTCTATTAAGTATTCATGAAACGAGCTCAAGGCCAAGAATAATAATTTTTCACTTTTTGAATTTTTATGAAAATTATTGTTTTTATTTTTTAATAATCATTTTTCATTATTTATTAAAAGTGTTTTGATTGAATAGAGTAGGAAAAATGTTTAGAGACATTCATTATTCTCTTTTATTTGTTATATTATATTTTATTTTGTTATTTTATTTTGTTTTATTTTATTTTAATTTTTTTAAATTTATTTTGTTTTAGTTTATTTCTTTAATTTTATTTTTTTTATTTATTTAATTTTATTTTATTTTACTTTATTTTATTTTATTTTTTATCTTATTTTATGTTATTTTATGATATTTTGTTCTATTTTATTTTTTATATGTAAACACTTTATGTATTATAAATGTGTTATACGCATTTACTTATATTTGTTCTGGATAACTCTATATTTCATCTATGCACACATTATACTCATCAGCGACTACAATAACATCAACTCAAGCAAGCATGTATACCTAAAGAGTCTCCATAATATGACAAAGTTTTTCGGCATTTGTAGTTGTGCATCCTTTAAGAAAATTTTTATGCCTTTTATGAACATGAAATGGTTGATAACTTTGATACGATTTTTGTAGGTGTGAGAAGAAGATAGACCCACCAATAAGTATACCTAAATTAACAGGGCGACGAGCTGAGTCGATTTAGCCATCTCCATCTGTCCGTCCGTCTGTCTGTCAGTCCCTCAGGAAATTTGGTAATGGGCCGTCATTTTGTAATATATCAATCATTTGTTTGGACTAATATAACGCAAAGCCCCCATACAATCGACTGTTTCGACAAACGGCTTCTTGGCTATTACTATTGCAATTAAATAGGAATGTAAAATTTTCCAGATTTTGTACTTATTATATACGTCAATATATCACATAGTCCGCATACAACCGATTTTCCGATAAACGGGGCTTAGGTTATGTATCTTTAAATTAACAGATTAAGGCCGTCAAATTTTGCAGTGTATTTGTATTTAATGTAAATAAGGATCAGACACTAGAAACCGTGATGCTTATTCATGAAAGGTATAAAGCCTTTGGTACAGCCGAAAACAGAGAAACCCTTACTTGTTTAATATGGTAAAAATAATGTACAATATAGGTCTTGAAAATAGTAAAATCACAATTCTTTTTTTAAATTTGAGCTAATTATGTTTGTGGTGTACTTAAAGAAAAAAAAATCTTAATGTCGGTTCTCACATAGGTCTTTGGTTACTTCGAAAAGTTGTGTTTAGAGCAAAGGCCACCAAAACCATTCAGGATGTCAGAAACGGGTGTTGCGGTGCCATTAATCCAAGGCTCTTTGGTTTTAATCAGGTGCCAAAACATTTTTGAGGTGTTCCCCCGTATGATGTATGGTGTTAAAATAGGGAAAAGGTTGCCTATCAGTTAAAAATATTTTGTATATTAGATTGGCACCTGCCTTGGTCACAGCACAATTGTGGGGAGCTTGGACAAACAAAACAATTTAACCAGATTTTCTTCTCACTTTAACTAGCCCAGTAATTTTAGGTTTTATGAGAAGAGGAATACGAAAAAAACAACAGATTTTTATTTAGTCTTTCGATATCTATGTTTGTCCGCTTCTTACCGAAAACTGTTACATGGAATTGGATGCAAGTTTCACCGAAGTATTGCTAGATGCCTAGTTTAAAGGTTAACACCATTCCTGCCGCGGACAATGATTCTGTTTTAGCGCAATACAGTATTGGCGAGAAAAGTATGCTCAAATGTTTTTTATGCGATTGTTATTTTAAAAGCCCGTGACTTTTACGAATTTTACGATCCGTAATTTCAAATGAACTCTGCTTACATGAACTAACATATCTGAAAGAACTTTTATAAAAGTTTGAATAAGTTGCGCTATCATGTTTGGTTTCGCAGCCATTTAAAGACGAAAAAATTCATCACGCCAGCTGTGAAAAAAATGGGAAAAAGTGATTAAGCGTTATTTTTGCTCTGAGCAAAACCAAGAAAATATATGTGACAACTTGCAGATCGAAGTAGTCACGCCAGAAATTGTCAATAAAATCCACGTAATTATATTGAGTAATCGGAAATTTAAATAGCTGCGATCACATGCGTCTCAACTGAGTGAACTAGCTCAGAGCTAAGACAGTTGACAATAATATTAGTTCTAGCTCAATCCCCAAGCAATGTTTTCAACTGTCCACTTTTACATGACGATGTAATTGGCGGTGGCACTTGTCCCTTAGTGCATTACTTGGAACCTAGTTCTTAACCGGTTGCCGTTCGGACAATTTTAAGATAACTTCACTTTGGCTAGCTCTCAACCGATTCCATTTCGGATAGTTTATAGGTAGTGGTAATTCTGAATGAATTGTTATTGTTATCCGATACTGCAAAATTGCGTTTAACTATCACTTTTGTAATCTTTTAGAATTTTGCTCCAGGGTATCCATGCGAAGCATGGCACGTTTGCCCAATCATAAGCGTAACCGTGTGATGGCTTTAAAGGAATGTTTACTGAGAGTTTTTGGATAGATTCGATATTCGAAAAATATTTTGAGGAAATGGCTGGTTAAGAGATTAGGGTGAAATTAAGAGGTATTCACTGAAAGAATCCATAGTACATGTATGGGGTGGTATATACAAAATTCGTTGGTTCTTGAGTATCTGTCTGTTTTATGTTTGCACACACATCACTAAAAAACTGCGCCTTCGAACTGAATTCTATTTTCAGGGATGCAACGACGAAGGTCTATCTGGTAATATAGTATAGATTTTGCCGCTTCTGTTGTATATGCTTTTTGGATGAAGCATCACACAACCGCGGGTTTTATTTTTGGTGTTTTTACTTTAACTTTTATTTATTTCTAAGTAAATTAAAAAAGTTGTATACCTCTGCTAAATTAACCTCATTACAATTTTTAATAAGGCTCTGTGCACATAAACCAGACTTAATAGTTTCCATATCTTAATTAAATATCAATCGGCTTGTTACTTTTCCAAATCTCACTTACCTTGGCATCAGCAAATTTGTAATCATTTCTCAAGAAGGCAATCAGATAAACTGCAAATACTAACGCCCACAGATAGTTATGTGTTAAACGCCTTTGGGTGTCATGACCCAGGAGACCTGGGCGGCCTCTGGGTAACTTCATGTCTCAAATGTTACTGCTTTGATGTACAAAAACCAGGATTCCACACCAAAAAATACCCCAGTGAAGCAATGAAAGTGCGGCAATAATGCCAACACCGTTGCAAAGTTTTAAATTAACTTAAAATTAATTTGAACAGTTTTGATTTTTGCTGGAGTTTTTTTTACTTGCTTTTCGATTGTCTGCAGTTACACCAACAACGTCAATTAGAAATGTCACACTTTGAGTCACTTGTTGTACAACTTGAATTTGAATTAAATGCATTCATATATAAAAACTAAATTTCTTTTTTTAAATAAATTTAACATTTTTAGAAAATACGTTTTGTAACCATACAATTTATTTTTGTTATATTCGAAACCCGAAAGCTACGACTATGACTATGGCAACGTAATGAACGTAGACGCACGACGTTGTTGCCGTTGAGCAGGCGTTACATGCAGTCGTTGCGAGCTGATGAAAATCTGTCTCGATGTTCGATCGTCGAGCACTCTCCCCACATGGAGACCAACAAGCGTTCGAAGTGGTACTAAACACGCGGCAATCAAAAGATTTTCATGCTGCTCCAAGTTCCATGTGCCCGCGAGCAATAGTCAAACCAATACAAGTAAGAGCATGGCGTTTCTCATAGTGCATTGGTATACGTGAGCTCAAGTTGGAAGGTGGCCGTATGCTCTCAGCAATCTAATGCTTAGTGATGGATCGCATAATACCACTGATAAAGCATTGGTGCGCACCATTGTATGAGTAACAAACGCTGTGCTAGTCTGGCATTCGTCGTGGTTCTTGGCGCTTTTAGTCTATTTATCATTGTGTTAGTACAAATATTGAGGATTTTAGATCGGACGTGCTCGCCTCGTTTCGATTGCCTTGGCGCACGGAAATCATGAAATAGGTTTTGTAAACTTTGTAAGCACCCATCGAAGATAGAGTTTGGGTTTGGGTTTTGTTCTTGTGTTGCCTTGCTATAGCTCATCCCCTTCGCGTCTTTTGGCTTGGCTTAGCTTGGCTTGTATGTATGTGTATGCGTATTACAAAACTTAGCAACAAAGTTTCTTCCGAGATTATTTGAAGGTTTTCAAATGTGCTGATAAGGCGGATGTTGCTGCGTATTTCCGTTTTCAGCTAAACTCTGCAAAATTATGTCGCACCAAGTAGAATTTATTGTTATTGTTGTCATTTCAAAAACAATTATAAAACTGATATTGCCTAGCAATGCCTTTGTGAATTTGAATTTTTGTTGAAGTGGCTGTCTCAATCTTATGTTTGTTGTACTACATTTATTAGCCTTGATAAACATACATATGTACAAACGTACATACAGTTTCATTTAAGATACTTCGAATCAAAGTACTCCAAGCCGAAACTAAAGAAAATATTTGCGATTAGACGCTCTAAATTGCCAGTTAGTGGGTCAAAAGGCCATTCTAAATTTTTGAGTGTTCTTGAAAGGCAATTTAAGACTCGCACTAATCTACACGACCATTTAGATAAGAATATTATATGGACTAACTAAGCGTACTTGGAAGTGCATACTCCCTTAATGAGAATTTTTGATTGTTAAGATACATTTTTTACGAAGGGTATTTCTCAAGATCAGTGTTTAACTAGCTTTCCGCTGAGATAAAGACTCAAAACTTCAAACATAAACTTCAAAAGATTGGACAGAACAATTCAGATCGTCAAAAAACATGAAAAGGCCCATTAAAAAAGCGAAGGGTTTAAACACCCTAGACCAGTGTCAGTTCTTGGCTGTGAGGGAGTTACCTCTAAACCCATTTTTTTAATTAGTCTATGTCAACTTTCGTCATCCCTGAAAAATGGAAATATGCAGGGGTGGTACCGCTGATTCAGTATGGGCAACTAGCTAGAGAGGGCGATTTATATCAGGTGGCATCCCTGCTATCAGCAGTAGCCAAGACTTCAGAGACCGTTCTGCTTACTTAATATACCGCTAACTGTCGTCTTGCCGTCCATTAGCATAAATCCTGTGAAATGCAAAGCACCAGAACCACGATGAATGACATACTCAGATAAGTGGAAGAAGATCCAAACATAAAACCGTGGCGCTGGATCCGTCAGAAGAATTTGACACGGTCAATAATGCAACACTTCCAAACGAGGATACTAACATATTATAAATATGGACTGCCAATTATCCTCAACTCAGGGTGAAGAATGTATCTTGGGATAATACTATATAGAAAGCTCGGTTGGAAATGTTTAAGCCAAAGCTAAGACAGCTTCCGTTGGTTTTTACCGTTACGGGGGCATCTGACTGTTGCTAGTTTCCGAATATTTCCCCTAGACATCCGTTTTACTGCTCAACGGAGGAGCCTGTTCTAAAATCATTTCATTTTAGTCCAACCCTATTGATATAACCTTGTTTTCTAGGACTTCCATTAGAAGATATTGATGACAATAAGGGTGCCGATGAAGCAGGACGAAATATTGTTACAACAACAAAAACCAAGGTATCAAATGGTTGGTATCAATAAAACATTTGACGTGGCAACTAAGACGGGAGAATTAATGTTACAACAACAACAATGCATGAATTTTATTTAAATGAGGGAAAGTGTTTCAGGCGTGTGTTGTGCCAAGATTTTGCTCTCAACATATCTTTTAAGTTAGTCAATTCCTCCTGGTCAAGTATTGTCATCAAGCCTTCAGTCAAACTTCTTATATTCGCAAAGGCACATTTATCTCTGATGGTTTTTGTTTGGACAGAGCATTATCATATTCAACCTGCCTTTCATTCAAACCAATTGGAGCAGGTATCCGATCTTGAGATCAAAGTAACGATTATGGTTCCGCTTCCAGGTTTGAAACATTTAACGGGGTTAAAACGGTTGTGGGTTTCAAACCGGTTTGAAGCGGTTAAGGTTTTGAAAAAAAATGGTTTCAAATGGTAACGGTTCATGCAGTAACAGTTTAAAAAATGAAACGGTTTAAACCGGTTATGATTTCGTTTACTTTTCCTAAAAAAAAATTTGAGTACTAAAACTATGTTAAACGTTATATTTTTGGTTTTCCAATAGTTTGCTGTTATAGTTTATAAAATAAACGGTTTTAACCAGTCCTGGTTTCAGTTTAGAACGGTTAAGGTTGCACATTTAAAAAATGGGACGGTTTCAGTTTATAGTTATAGTTTTGAAAAATGTAACATTTTTTAACGATTATATGGGTTCGTTAGGGGTTCTATAAACTGAAGTGATTTCAAGTGGTTATTGTTATGGTTTTTAGAAACTTAACAGTTATAAACAGTTAGGTTTACAGTTTTCAAAAATTAAAACTGAAACAGTTTCAAACGGTTAGGATTTCGCTTCGGTATAACTTTCATACCTTAATAATTTCTAGGAACAGAGTACGTCTCGCAAGTCCATCCTATCAGTCGCCTACATGACTTGTATGATCCCCACATCAATACACACATATGACTGCTCTTTATGAGCTTTATCGCTACACACATAAACTTAAAACCATATTCGCACACGGCGGATTTGTCGGCATGTCGGTATAAACAACATGAACGGGTGGCATGTCGCAAGATCAGCGCAAACAACATGATCGGTTGCTATTCGAGTATGGTCGAATGAATTTAACTTACCGAACTGCTTACATACACAAATATATAAACGAAGCACATGCTTATAAATTTATATACATGTACATATATGTATAGTTAGTCAATTTATGTAAAAGCTAAAAGCATATGAAGCTTATCATTTAGCCGGTGGCGCAACTGATTCCGCTATTCTCCATCTCCTCCAGTAATCCATGTGAGATGCGCGTCTTACACACTCTCATAAATATCTCTCATACATGTGTTCATGTACACTGTACATCATATGCGTGTAGCATACGATGGAAGAGCATAAGTTGGTCGTTTTGGTTGGCGGGCCATTGTGATGGACGTTTGCCGTTGGCTGGAAGTTATACTATAATTAGTCGAGTGGTGCCTTCTAAAGTAAGTGGCTGCTTTTAGTTTTGGGTGCGGAGCGCCACTGCCACTTTATATCATCAATTTTTGTTGTACATACGAGTATATATTATAAAGATTTTTTGCTCTGCAACTGTGTGATATTTTGCTGCTTTTTGCGGGAATCATGCTCTTCTAGCTGCGTCGGCGAATCGAGCGTTTAGTCCGCTCCAGTCGATCCATAGTGTTAGATCGCTTTAGGAAGCCCGTCGTACCCGCACAACGCGTTAGGGTTGATGGGGTTTGAAAAAAAGGCAGAACAAATAAACGCCTTTTTTAGTTTCGAATAATTTCGTTTTTTATTTCAATATCGTTTGTTATATAGTTGAAAGTACCAGAAAAAATTAAAAAAAAATATGCGAACTTTTTAAATGAATAAAATTTAATCAACGAAAAATACGTGAACTTTTAAATGTTTATTTTTTTTAACTAAGTATATTTTTTATCAATTCAACGAACTTAAGAGTGAGCAACAAATAAAAAGTAAAGTACATAATTATTTTGTATTAAAAATAAATTTTAAATGTGTGAAAGTTCTTAAAAATAAAATAATTCTAAATGTGTTTGTGTGACAACTCTTGAACTTAAGCCATTTTATTTTATCCAGGCAAACATTTTGCAAATTATAATTTTTTTCATAATTTTTATGGTGTTTTTTTTTATATTCCTTTAAAGGCAGTTGACTGTTAATTTGAAAAAAGAGAGTTGGAGTTAAGTAAAAGGCGTGCGTGCACATAGCATCGGGCAAAATGGAGCCCCATTGGAAGCGGTGAGTATAATATTTTTTAAATAAATTTTTGCTTTCCATTTTGCAAAAGTTTTCACGATTGATATATCTGTGGCAACAAGCGGAAAAAGCCAAACTTAAGTTTGGTTGAAAACGAGATAGTACCACCATTTTGTTCTCCATATCTCAATTGCATACATTTGCCCTACAGTTTCAACTTTCAAAGCGCTCTACTGAAAAATTCAAAAAAATTACTTTGGTAGTTCGCCGTTATTGCCACAGATGTTTTGAAGAATATTATTCTAAATGCTTGAATTCGAAATTGATACAAAAAGTGTGGTACTTCCTTCAGCGGGTTTGTTTGGAATTGTTCAGAGAAACTTTTTAAAAAATAGTCCAAAAGTTATGTCGGCACACCAGTGGTAACCCTGGATGTTTTTGTATCATATGGGCATCGGGTGCTGCCAAGGGCTTTGATTTAAAGTGAATCACATTCCCAATCATAAGCCGTTAAGGAAGTATCGACCAAAATGTTGATCAACGTAAACAAAAAATGTGTTAGCTCAATATGGATATAAAAAGAAAGATACATGCTCGAGTAGGATGTAACATTCCGCCTGTAAAAACATTTTAGTCGGAATAGCATAAAATTAGAACCGGATAACTCTAAAATATTTTTGAGCTTTATGGAAGGTGTTCATTGGGATTGACATATAGCTAAAATTTAGTGTAGTTTTAATTGCATCAGCAAACACATCCCGATGGCTTATGGGGACTGCTAACGATTTTGGAAGTCCTTCGCCATACATGCACCCTGCACACTCCGGTACTAAAATCTTTGGGTACTAGCCCGACTCTATTACCATCGTCAAATGTTCGGGTCGTTTCACCTTGCTTGGATCTCCGCATCACTACCATTTGCGGCTCTAAGAAAATTTTGCATATAAATTACTACTAAATATATGTATACAATTATAGTGAGAGGCTTTTTTCGTTCGATTAGCAGTACTCCAAAAATCCATCTGTACCTCCACCAAATTTATAAAAAAAAGTTTAAGTAGCGCAAAACACATTCTATATTTCAATATAGACTACCAGCAGTGCATCGCTGAAAAAAACATTCACTTCAATATAATAGTTATTTGGTGATGGGCGAACAAACAAGCACACATACAGCCAGACAGGGAGAAATTAATTGAATTGTTCCTTTGGCTACATTTGCTCTAATTAAGGCTAACCATATACATTTTAGTTATATATTTTATGTAAAGACATCTGACTGCTCATAAATGTATAAAAACATTTTGTGTCAACTTTTATTGCCTCTAGTGTGTGAAACAGAAATAAAATCTTTTGGCAAAGTAAATTGGATCGTTAACTCCAAACTGGGCTTCTATGCAATACATCGGTTTAGATTTCTTTCAATTTCATACAGCGGTTTTTGAGTGATGCGCGAACAAACATACAGACAGACATGCAACGGAATATTATCTGGGAGAAGAATAGTTTGCATATTTGAGCCTTTTCTGTTCGAAAAAGTGAACTGGAACAATTTTTTTTTTGTTTGGATGGTATTTGCAACGATACACCTAAAACTTAATTTAGGTCCAGTAGAACGGCCGTTATTCAACTTTGAAACAAAAAGGACTAACGTTTTTAGACTAAATAATACCGCCATTGATCAAAAATAAATTTTTGCTATTTTAAGTGATCCGTTTCAGAAATTCTTATCTATTAAAATTTGAAAAGAAAAATATTCCAGTCGATTGGAATGTTTTGTTACTTAGTCGGCATGATCTTTATGATTTTTTTAATAGCTTTCATGAACATTATTATTATCATTTATTTATGACATCTTTTGCCACAACCTCATTCAGCTTGTTAAACTAATCATAAATTTTCTTCAAATAAATTATGCAAATCGGAGCTTTATATCATTGTTTAGATATGAGATCATAGGTACATTACACCTTTAATGGACCTCTCTGGAAGTTGAAATCAGGACCCTTTTGCACCGTATCTCATAAATGTATGCTTAAAATCGGAAGAATCGTCAGGAACGAGAATCGTATAAGAACTGCAACTACAATAAAATTATCTTCTGGACCGGGTAATCTCCATTCACTTCGCAAAGCATTGCCCAACCCTATGTTTAAATTCCTCGATGTCTGAGTGCAGCTCACACAGCTTATCATCAAATCTTCTTCGCACGTGCTTCTCCAATACTCTTTTCGGTGTTAAAGTTGCTTCATAAAAAACAAAATTCCTCACAATTTCGAATTTGAATTCCTATTGCATTCGTACAGTGGCGTGGCTACCAAGGCTCCGATACTTTGTTTTATTACAGCAAATATTAAAAGTGGTTTAGAAAAGTTTTTTCAAAACGGGTCGCCCCTCGGCAGTGGTTTGGCAAACTCTCCGAGTGTATTTCTGCCATTAAAGGCTTCTAAGAAATAATTCATCTGCTTTGCAGATGCCGTTCATTTATTTCGGTAAATATGTTCTGTTTACACCTTGTCGGGATTCTTTAACTTTTGGGAGCTTACAACAAATTTAGTTATAAACCTGCGTTTTAATACAAATTTAGCGCTTATTCGAGAAAATTAAATGAAGAGGATAGAGTCGTTCTTCTTATTTCTTTCCGATTCTAAAGGATTAAGATTTAGATCAGCACTCCATACGCTATAACTCTCAATGCTGCACTGTTGGTATCATAGTATGTATCTACTAGTCGCGCACCCCTGCAGTAAAATATCAAACTAGTAAGTAAACATACTAGTATCCAACTATAATAATCTGGTTGAAATCATACTAGTCAGAAAAAGTTCAATCCATTCTAGTATACGACTACAATTTTCATAGTATGTGTTTAAGCAACGTAAGCTGAAATTATTTCTTTCATTTATTTCATTTGCATTGCATGCTATTGTAATTCGCAACCAGCTTATGAAATATTCCAAAGATATAGTTTATGTTTTGCAATCACAAATCGGGGTTTTTTACAGTGAAAATGATGAAAAATTAAGATGATGTATTGATGAGTCCATTTTCTTATTTTAATCCCTGCTAGAGGTTTTGGTCCACATTTGGGCTAGTATTATTTTATCTTCTTCGAACTAGTATGATACTGGTATGATTAGACTGCAATTTTACTAGTACATTTCCTTCCATTTTTAACTATTATGAAACTGCTATTTTACGACCAGCATGATACTAGTATATTTCCACTATATATAAACTAGTATTTCATGAGTAGAGGACACAGACACAAATCACACAGGGTGCGTTGTTCTCAATATTAAAACAATCAAATTTAAATACTGCAATATTGGACGTGAAGAAATAAAACACCCAAAATATTATCAGTTCCTACAGAATGTAAATTTCAGTTTTAGTTGAAGTTTTTCTCGGAGTACCTTCATCCACTACCTTCCACTCCGATTCGCAAAAGAAGATACCAAACTAGTAGAAATAAACAATGGTTGCTATAGATTGTACGATTTTGGTTTAGTTACCATGTCTAAACCCACCTTTAGTTTCCCAGTGATATATGTTGTTGTTGTTGTTGTTGTAGCGACTACTTAACCTGTCCAGGGTGTCACCCCCAACCAACACTGTCATCAGGCTCTTCTAACGGAAGTCCAAGAAACCTCGCGGCTTCAACAGGGGTGGACCAGAGTGAGGTTGGAGTTAGAAGAGTGGGCTCGGTTGAGCAGAGGAACAGATGGTTAGTATCGTGGGGAGACACGCCGCATGCCGGGCAGACATTTGGCATGTCGGGGTTCAGTCTGGATAAGTAAGAGTTTAGTCTGTTACAATATCCAGAACGAAGTTGAGCCAGCGTGACTCTTGTCTCCCTGGGCAGTTCGCGTTCCTCGGCGGCAACAGGTGGAGCTTGTGCCTGTAGGACCACATTCACTGGACGAGACCTGACAAAGGAGTTTACCGACTCCGTGTGGATGAGGTTGAGGGCCCTGTGATATATGTCTTAGCTGCTAGTGTAGATCAACCTGATTTTGCACAGCCACATAAGTTTTGTGAGAAACCAAATTCAGATAAAGCAGCAGCTCCTATTTTCGTGTTTTCGAAGGTAGATTCAAAATTTGGAAAAGATCTAATGCATGCCAATTTTTTATGTTTTTTACCAAGATATACAGATTGTGGAAATATGATTATATAATAATTGAAAGAAAAGCTCGGCCTTAATCTGCTTGCAGATATACCACGCTAAATTATTATTATCATTGTATATTTTTACTCCTGCCTAGTAAATAATATAATATTTATTCGGAGATAAAATTTGCATTTACATTGCTATCGCGACACTTTCTGCTTTCACGTAAAAAATAAGACAAAAGTTCTTTTAAAATTATATTTCTCTTTATCAAATTTCTCTTTAAATACACTTGCAATATTCACTCTCTGTCGCAGATCTTGCAAATTACTACAAATACAAACAAATAACCATGCAACGGATCAAACATTAGTTCTCATAAAATTACCCTGCAGTAAAAGTCTAATGTATTTCTACTAGAAATTTTCTAGTGTATTCTGCGCCACTACTAGTTCATCCTCACTTTTACAAGCAATCAACTGGCAAAGTCTTCTACTAATTTTTAGTTCCGTAGTAGTAAATTATTCTACAGATTAGTAGTATGATGAGGGATTTTCAATGTACCATACTCCAAACTGGCTCTTAACTTTCACTTCTGTAATCGGTGCAGAACTGGTGTATGTACATTAGACTGGACAAAAAAAAATGTTTTTTAATTATATTCATATTATATTTGAGAATGGTTTAAAGATGCACATAGTTTTGTAGGATATTGAGTTACCCATCGTGAATAAAAGTTTTTGTCACGTGGGCCGCTTCAGAGTAATCAGATGTTTACTTCGGATTTTTTCAAAAACTTAAAATCGATATAGATAAAAGATATACACAAATTCCTGAAGAAAAAACGAATTTTCATTTTTAAAAACTCCTTCGAAAATAATAAAACTAGATCCAAAAAATTTATTTGCTGTCGAGTTTTGCTTAAAAAGCTGTTAGGGGGCCAAATCTTATTGATATAACTTGCAAAATTATCGAAATATAGCGTTTTGGATTTTAGAAATTTTTCAGACTTGCGTCAAGTAGGCCATTTTCACAATAAAGAGTTGGTCTTTTCACCAAATTTCGGTGCAACTAATCCACTTTGTTCGAGTTATGGTATTTAAAGTTTCCAATCTAAAAGAGGCGGGACCAAATCTATTTTCGAAAATTTCAAAAATAATAAATTGGTTGCCTTAACTACAATATACATACCAGAATTGTAAAAAGTAAGTACCAGTACAAGTACAGGTACCAGTACCTTAGTACTTCGAAAACTTGTACAACTCAAATATTGAAGCCGTATGCAAATGTTTCCAGCTGGGCCTTTTTTTTTTTTAAATACAAACATCAACCTAGTTTTTTTAAAAATTATTCAATCTTATAAATTTTTTTCTTAACAAAAAAGTACTTGAAAATACTTGATAAGTGCATGACCTTGTACCCAACAATCATTTCTGTAAATGTTTTTCAAAATAATTCATGAAACGAGCTCAAGGCCAAGAATAATAATTTTTCACTTTTTTGAATTTTTATGAAAATTATTATTGTTTTTATTTTTTAAAAATCATTTTTAATTAATTATTAAAAGCTTTTTAATTGAATAGAGTAGGAAAAATGCTTAGAGACAACCGCCATAGCTTTTCTTATAGATCCATTTCGGGAAGCTGCTAAGCTTCTTCATCAGAGAAGTTTTGGCACGCATTTCCATTTAAAATATTTCCAATTCTTTTCAAACAAGATTTTATATGAGAATGACGGCGAAAAAGCAAAAATCATGGCTGCATCTTAACCACTTTCGCAATCTGGTAATAGTTGGTTTAAGTTGCAGCATTCAATGTATGATTAGAACTTAGTTATTTATTTTATTGCAATATCTCAGTAATATACAAAATATGGTTTGAATAAAGTTTCAAAAAAAAACTTTGAGAAAGCTTTCTTTAAAATATCTTTTGTAGGCTTAAATTAATAAGCTTTTTATCAACGTGTCGTTTCAATTACGCAACGTTTATTTTCAAACGTTTTATAATTTGAATTTTGTAAGCTTAATACTTACTTCGGAAAGCTTTTTAAAGATTTATTTTAAGTTTACTTTGCTTGTTGGGTACTTTCGAATTCTAAGAACAAGTACTATTTATGTTGGAACGAATTTTCGTCATCCCTTCGTTCGGAGAACGAAATCAAGCACTGAAGATGGCGGTTCGTCGAAACCAAAATTGGCAAGGGATGACGAAAATTCGTTCCAATATAAATCCAGTATCCACCCTGTCGGAAAAACACAAAACCAAATCAACAAGTACTATGGTACCTGTACTTTGTACTTGCTCTTTACTTGGTACTAGTACAAGTATTTACTCAGTATTTTACAGGGCTTATACATACATATGTACATACCAAATTTGAAGCTTCTGGGTGTGTTATGTACTGAATGCAATTTTATTTGTATATTCCAAAATGGTCGATTTCTGTGATTGCAGATATTCAAGCAAAATTAAAGGGAAGGATCATTATTGAGCCCATAGAATCCAAAGCAAACAGTTTTCTATTTTTTGTCGTCTGTATGTATGTTTGGGCGAGCATCCCTCAAAAACCGCAAAATGAAATTGAATGGAACTTTCACCTCTTTCTCTATGGCGAGATATACAACAGGTATATCATCATAAACCTCCTAAGAGATTTTTGCGCCAAACTTCTCTTCCAATTTGTGGTGTGCCGATTTGAACTTTCCCTACAAATTGGTGGGACCTACAGTATTTTGCCGACTCCGAACGGCATCTACAAAGGAGACGAATTTTTTGCTGAGAAGCCTGTCATGGCAGAAATACACTCGGAGAGTTTGCCAAACCACTGCCGAGGGGCGACCCCGTTTTGAAAAACTTTTTTCAAATCACTTTTGATGTTACCTGTACCAGGGCTCGAACCATGGACCTTCGGTGTGGTAAATTTAAAATAAGTAATTTTAAGCTAATGAGATAATATGAGGTATGTCGGGCGGATAATGGAGGGGGTTAAAACTCCCTGAAGTGTCAGCGAGAAATCTGTACATGTCATCATTATGTCATGTAAATCATGCATACTGATTTAAGTCTTCAAACTATTTTTATTTGGTGAACAAAAGCATATAAATGTGTAAAGAAATACACTGTGAAAGTTATTTAGGCTTGGTCTGTATGTTTTTGTTTCCTCACTGAAAAATAATAAATGAAATAAACATAAGTCATTTGTCTCTTATTACTATACAAGCATTTTGGTATTCCCCAAAGTAAAATTAGCAAAAGCATATAAAATGTTCCGTTGCTGTGTTGTACGTGAGACGCAATTACAGTGAAGAAATTGTACAGTGAAGAAAATGCAACAGATGTAAGTTAAAAAAAAATAGCAAAAAATTGAAGAAAGTATAGGCTGTGTTAACAAAAACATTTACATAACTCAACTATTTTTACACCCATTTTAAGAGTTTTAGGTTCTCGCTTTTATTCACATAAAAAAAAGTGATGTTCTTTCAAAAATGGAAATATATTTCATCTGAAAACGGAAACATCTATGACGCGATGTCGTGTCGCGCCCAAAAAATGCAACGAATTTAGAGTATGTGCCAAAATGTTAGGGTTAATTTCTTGCTGTACGAGGTGTGTTCAAAAAGTATCGCGAATTTTGAATTTTCGCTGGTTACGTATATTCGAATTTGGAATTTTTTGTGGCGTTATGTTGGTACTCATGTCTCTCACTTATGCCGACAAGCTCGGCCATTTTGAATGTTCAGTCAATTGTTGACAGCTGCTTTGCTTGCACGTGTTTTGGATCGTCTTCGATTTTTACGTGAAATTCGTACCAAAATTGCTCAATTGTGACCAAAAACAGCATCGCATGAACATTGCTAATGAGATGTTAAACTCTGTCCGCGACGACCCAAATTTGCTCCAGAGGGTCATAACTGGTGACGAATCGTGGGTTTATGGTTATGACGTGGAAACCAAAGCTCAACATCTCAATGGAAGCTGCCGCACGAACCAAGACCGAAAAAAGCGCGCCAAGTTCGGTCGAATGTGAAAGTTTTGCTGACAGTTTTCTTCGATTGCAGGGGCGTGGTGCATCATGAGTTCTTGCCACAGGGAAGAACGGTCAATAAGGAATATTACCTGCAAGTTATGCGCAATTTGCGCGAAGCAATCCGCCAGAAACGCCCGGATTTGTGGAAGAACAAAAATTGGCTTTTGCACCACGATAACGCTCCTGCTCACGCATCGTTGCTTGTGCGCGACTTTTTGGCCAAAAACAACACACTAATGATGCCGCAGCCACCGTATTCCCCAGATCTGGCCCCCTGTGACTTTTTCTTGTTCCCTAAACTGAAGAGGCCCATGAAAGGACGACGTTACGCTTCTCTTGACGAGATAAAGACGGCATCGAAGGAGGAGCTAAACAAGATACAAAAAGATGATTTTTTGAAGTGCTTCAAAGATTGGAAAAACCGTTGGCACAAGTGTATAATATCTCATGGGGATTACTTTGAAGGGGAAAAAATAGATATTCATGAATAAATAAATAATTTTTGAAAAAACACAAAATTCGCGATACTTTTTGAACACACCTCGTAACTGGCATTTTGAAATTTGAAAAGGAAAAGCGTACGTTCGCTCAAAGGCACGGTTGCCACATCATGGTTCTTTTCAAGACCAAAATTTATCACAAAAAAGGACCAAACTCCAAAACCAAACAATGTACTTAATAAGTAGATATATATGTAACTATATTAAAAAGAAACAAAATGAAGATTTAATGCAAGTAAAACCATGTTAAGATATATTTCATGACATATGGGAAAAATGTCCAATCTTATACGCATACAATCCTCCAATTGTGTGTTGTTGACAAATTGTCAATATTGATAAATACAGAATCGGGGGAATGTATGTGTACGTCTGTTTTCGACTTTATTTTTTTTTAAGTTCTACTTCGAAATACTATGGGAAGTACCTACCTCTAAAAAATACCCTGAGGTTTTGGGCCCTGAATATTGCAATTTAGGGAGTGTGAACATTTACTGCTCCCATACAAAATACATTTTTTTAGGCGTTTCCCATATGCAATGCAAAAATTTGGCAATAAATATTTAAGCTGTTGAGATGTTACGCAATGCATTTTTTGCAATTTTCCATAAAAATTACATGCGCGATTTTTTATTCTGATTCACGTACCTAAGAAAGAAAGCTACTCTGCAATGTAAAATGCTTTATCCCTATCCATAGAATTTTTTTTTTCTTCAATACATTGCTACCTGAAATTTTAAATAAATATGAAATGGGTTTGTTACAGTCAAAATCATTTATTTCATATTTCAGCTACCATAAACATAGTACATCGACTTTTAAATAATTTCGAAGATATTGCACATAGGAAAATATTGAATACATAATGTTTTAATATTATTGCCATCCGTGGCCTTGTACCCACCTAGAACGTGAAACATAAAATTTAGCTTAATTAAAAAGCTAAATTTTTGTTTGGAAGTTTATCGTTAATATAATATTTGAGTACTCAGAGTGGGATTCACCACACTGCCCAACTTTCCAAAATTGCTTAGACTTCGATCTATGGTAGCTAGGTAGAAAAAATGGCTGCGACCCAGGTCGCGCAAGTAGCTTTAAGAAGCCGTTTTAATGCCATGAAAACTCGTCGAACCTATTAAAATAGTATGCGTGCATATTACGATCAACCAGAGTTGTTGATAAACTCAAGGATGTTTGGAATCCCTATATCAGATATCCTCTCCAGGTTCTCCAAAAAGGCGCTCCCAAAGGACTTAAGACGTAGGCTTGCTAGAGCCGGGCATTTGCACAGGAAATGCTCAGCGGTATCTTTGGCAGTCACGTTCTTGCAACTTCTGCAGTGGTCATGGTGCGGAATACCCATTTTTCCGCATGCGGGCTTATCACCCAGTGACCTACGCAGACCGCTATAAGTTTGTTGGGCGTCAGCCCTGGACCTGCTTAGTAGACTCCTTGTCTTCCTCTCGCTATAATCTGGCATCCATTTCTAAGCTGGTTGTTTCATCATTTACTTCTGATGAGCCAATGCGCGCCAGCTCATCGGCTTTCTCATTACCCTCAATTCCTCTGTGACCCCGAACCCAGGTAATGGATAGTTCAAGATTGCTTGTAGCCAAAATTTGCTTGCATTACTGCACCACATTCGAAGTTGTATATGTCGCTGATATTGCCTTTATTGCTGCTTGGCTGTGTGAAAAGATCGTCACTTTACCAGTTATGTTCCTGTCCTTGAGTCGTTTGCATGCTTGCAAGATCGCAAGAACTTCTGCTTGAAGCACGCTGCAAATCAAAGGTAGTCTGAATGATACAGAGATGTCTAAGGACTCTGAGAAAATCCCGGCCTCCACCCCTGAATCCATCTTGGATCCGTCGGTGTATATTTGAATGCCGTCTTCAAGTGTAATCGTGCCCCTTTTCCCATCATTCTTACTTGGAATGTTGGTGAATCTAAGTGCAGTTTGTGTCGCTGTACACAGATGGGAAGCAAGTTCAAAATGGGATCCAAATCCGCAGTGGGCAAGTGCGTGAGGCTCCAGTGGCACGCACGCGGTGCCCTGGAACTTCTGCAGGCTGATGAAATTGTAGTTGTTCCCAAGAGCTTCCCACCACAATACAGATCCATAGGTCAGCACTGGCCGCACCACCGCCTCGTACATCCATAGTACCATCTTCGGCTTGAGACCCCATTTTTTGCCAAACATTCATTTGCAGGCGTAGAAAGCAATGCAGGCCTTCTTCTCGTCGGTTCCTCCACCCCTGTCCTAACGAGTGCTGATGATATTGCGTCGGCTCTCACGTTATTGAACGCGCCCTCCACATCAACAAACGCAGCTTAAGTAAATTCTTTATATAAAAGGGACCTCTCAACTGTTCGCACCATTTCATGTAGTGCGATCTCTGTAGATTTCCCCCTAAAATACGCATGCTGTACTTCCGAAAGAGGACCTTCCAGAAGAAGTTCCCGTATATGAATGTCTAATAGTCTCTCCAAAGTTTTTAGCACAGAGGATGTGAGGCTTATGGGCCGATAATCCTTGGTCAGCTGCCCGACTTCGGACAGAAGAGGGTATGAAAACCACCCTTGTTATGGCCGGAATGTGGTTATGAATAATGTATACTGCGAAAATCTCCTTGCTCACTAACCAAAGTTGTCTGTATCTTCTGCAGCTTAATTGGGAGTATACAATACTCCCTGCGATTTATACGGTGAGAAGCTGTTAATCGCCCAAGCAAGTTAGGTGCTTCCTGATGCACCCATTCTCTTCGCTTCTCCACTTCTCCCGGGCCTTCCGGAAAGTGGGCATCTATAAGGATGTCAAGGGTTTCCGCTGATGATCCTGCCCATGTCCCATCAAAGCGTTTAACGAAGGTCTTGTTTGAGTGATTCCTGGCAAGAATCCTCCCATGCCTTGCTGAGTCCTTCGTGGACTCAATCGAATCGCAGTGTTCCTGCCAGGATGTCGTATTTGCGACTCGCAAAGCCTTTTCATACTCCCTCAAGCAGATCTTGTACTGCTGAAAGTCCCTCCTTGAGTAGCAGTCATTTAAAACCCTCCTGAGATTTGACCTTAGGTCGCCAATGCTTTCATTCCATCACGGTGAGAAGGTCTTTTTGCTCCTGAATGCTTTTTTCCAGAGACCTCACTCTAGCGTCCAGACAATTGGATGATTGGAAGGATATTTTGTTCCTACAGAGCCGAACCGAAGAGAATCATTCTATGATCAGAAAGGGATACACGCTTCGACACCTCCCAGTTTCTTACTAATAGTTTCTGGGTGTCAGATACCATGGTAATATAAAGGACTTTTCCCACCCTGCGAAGTTCTGTGAACTTGGAAAAGCAAAGGTGGGAGAGCTGCCCGTGTTACATACATAGGTTGTTTGATAGTAAAAAGTCAAAAAGAGACTCACCCCGTTCTTGTTATTGTATTAGCGACTACTTAACCTGCCTAAAGTATCACCTCTTATCCAACACTGTCATTAGGCTCTTCTAACGGAAGTCCCAGAAACCTCGCGGCTTCAACAGGGTGGACCAGAGTGAAATTTCTGTTAGAAGAGTAGGTTCGGTTGAGCAGATGAACAGATGGTTAGTATCATGGGGAGACACGCAGCATGCCGGGCAGACATGTGGCATGTCAGGGTTCAGTCTGGATAGGTAAGAGTTTAGTCTGTTACAGTATCCAGAACGAAGTTGTCCCAGCATGACTCTTGTCTCCCAAGGGAGCTGACTTTCCTTATCGGCAACAGGTGGAGCTTGTGCCTCTAGGACTGCATTCACCGGGCTCACCTCGTTCGTTTGTTTCGCTGCTGCCCTTATTTCTATCCACCAACAGCTGTACTTCCACAGCAGGTGCTGGTAGATCGTGAGCCATGTACACCGCGGCGATCATCAGACTACGCCCGTCTCGTGACTCAATCCCGACCGCTGTTAGATCGTAAGTGCTGAATTAAGGTAAACAGAAAGCATCAATAGTATCCCTAACAAAGATGCAAGCCCTCGCTTTACCTTCTCCAAGTGTGTAGAACAGGTTGTAGTTCCTGGTATGTAGGCCCTGGCTATCTTATGGTACCCATATATCAAAATAAATGGACTCAGGATTGTAAAGATTTCCAAAATACTGTTCCCGAAGAAAAAAAAACTCGACCATGCTTCGCTTCGTCTCAGAAATTTTAATCAGTCTATCCAATTTGAATCATTTTATATCCAAAACCAGTTGAAATATGGAACTTAATCACATCCTTTATTGCAGCACTCATTAGAAACTTTCCTCTGATACCCACATTGTAAGACCACATTTTGTGTACCCTGGTCCACATATTGGTCGGTAACTAGAAAACCAGTTGCAACTTACGAAAAGATCTGAAACTTACTCAAATTAATCGAAAATAACATTGTATCGAAAACTATGAATGTACCAAAGTAACATTTAACGTTTCAATTGCGTATAGAAGGAGGTTTCCCATAAAATTCAATATATTTGCTACTGATGGACTACCCAAAGCCAAATAAGTTGTCAAACTCGACGTCGACGGCGGAGTTACTTTTGATTGCAGTAGGGGCCGCTCTATTCACTAAATGTGGCTATTCCCACGACAGCCGGTTCTACGTATGGAAGTGGATCGCATATTGCCTGACCTTGTTATTTTAATATAACTCTGTAAAATCCATTTAGTCATGTTTTAAATATCCTTCCTCTGGCAACTCCATTAAGCTGGTCTGCTCGTCGCTCTTTCTTTTTTTATTTTCGTGCCTTATGCTGCTGAATCACAAGATATCTCGCAGTTTGCGCTCTCAGCCTGCTTTCATAACTCACTGCCCTATGCAGCTTAGTCTGTTGCAGCAGATCATCGGCCAGAGGCTCGAATCTCATAATGCAAATATATGTAACTTGAATCGCCTTACCAAAAAGATTTGATTTTGTACATATTTCTTATACATATTTCTCTCTCTATTTCTTTCAGGCTAATGTTTGCCGCTACAATAGCAGGAGCGTTATTTGGAGCGAATGCGGTAGGGCGAGTTTCTTTATTTACCTAATTCACTGATCACTTCTTTAATCCTCTTTTATATAGCAATTTTGGAAAAATACCGACACGGGTGCAATATATAATCCACCCAACCATTACAGAGACGAATCAACGCCACCGCGCACACCCATTGACGATAGTTATGCAATTATTGAAACCGTAACAACAAATCGACAGGGACCACCTAGAAACTGTACATCGGGCACAGTTGGTTGTATACCCAAATGTTTCGCTGAGAAAGGTAATCGTGGTTTCCCTGGTGAGGCCGGTCCACCTGGACCGAAAGGTATGCCAGGTTATCCAGGACCCGAGGGTCCACCGGGCGATAAAGGACAAAAAGGTGATCCCGGTCCGCTGGGTCCACGCGGCTACAAAGGTGAACGTGGTGTAAACGGTATTCCTGGCATGCCTGGTGTACCCGGTGTACAAGGTATTTCTGGTAATCCTGGCTCCCCCGGTTCACCTGGTAAGGATGGTTGTGATGGTCAGGATGGTATACCGGGTTTACAGGGATTGAGCGGTATGGCGGGTCCCCGCGGTTATCCAGGTCAGCCTGGTGTTAAGGGTGAGAAAGGTGAACCGGCAAAGGAAAACGGGGACTATGCTAAAGGTGAAAAGGGTGAACCGGGTTTTGCTGGGCGTTCAGGCAATCCAGGGCCCGAAGGTCTACAAGGTACCAAAGGTGATCGTGGTGATACTGGCCCATATGGTCCCCCTGGCCCTCGTGGTGATCGTGGTCTCAAGGGTGATAAAGGTGCGCCATGTTTTGCTCCTCCACAACCGGGAAAGAAAGGTGAAAAGGGTGAAAAAGGTGAACCAGCTGCAACAAAACATTCAACTGGAGAAAAGAGTGTTACTGGTGAAAAGGGCGAAAGAGGCGAGAAAGGCGAACCAGGTTTTCCGGGCGCGAAAGGTGACCTTGGTTATCCCGGTGAAACTGGACGCGATGGTTTAAAAGGCGAAAAAGGATTACCCGGCGGTCCTGGTGATAGAGTAAGTTTATTTAGCAAGATTTTATAATAAATGGATATTTAGTATCAACATACTTTAGGGTCGACAAGGAAACTTTGGTCCACCTGGCCCTCCTGGCCAGAAGGGTGATCGCGGTGAAACTGGTTTGAATGGTTTACCTGGCAAATTTGGTCAAAAAGGTGAACCCGGTATTCCCGGACGACCTGGTGAACGTGGTTTGCTTGGACCACCCGGCCCACCAGGTGGTGGTCGTGGCTCTCCTGGTGCACCTGGACCCAAGGGTCCACGCGGTTATACTGGTGCACCAGGTCCTAAAGGTTTAGACGGTGTTGATGGTCCTCCAGGTCCACAAGGCATTTCAGGTCCTAAAGGTGGTCCAGGTTTACCTGGTCGTCCTGGTGTTGAAGGTCCTTCTGGTGAGAAAGGTGAAAAGGGTAATGCTGGTCGTACAGGGCCACCCGGACCTATTGGACCAATGGGACATACTGGTCCTCCAGGACCTGAAGGTCAAAAAGGTGAATCTGGATATCCTGGCATTGGTGAAATGGGTCCTAAAGGTGACGATGGCATTCCTGGGTAGGTTGCAAATAAATTTGGGTGTTTAAGTCATTGTTCAATGCTAATATTAATACTCTGACCTATCTTTAATTTGTCATCAAACAGTGTTCCTGGACAGAAAGGTCAAAAGGGTGAACGAGGTTTCCAAGGAAACGCTGGCGCTCCTGGTGATTCTAAATTTGGACGTCCTGGCTCTCCTGGTCGTGCTGGATTACCTGGTTCAAAAGGTGATCAAGGTCGCCCCGGTATACCCGGCTTAAAAGGCGACATGGGTTTGAAAGGTGATGCTGGTGGTAAATGTTCTTTATGTCCTGCTGGTTTCAAAGGTGATAAAGGTGATCGAGGCTTAGATGGCATTCCTGGTACACCAGGCGTACGTGGACCACCTGGAGCGATTGGAGCAGCTGGAGAACGTGGCTCTGATGGTATTGCTGGCATGGATGGACCGCCTGGCGAGAAAGGTGAGGACGGCAGAGATGGTTTACCTGGCCCTGAAGGTCCCGCTGGTAAAGATGCAATTGTTGACTTGAGTCTTGTAAAGGGCGAAAAAGGTGAGAAGGGTGACAGAGGTTTTCCTGGGCCGGTTGGTCTGAAAGGTGATCGTGGAGATGCTGGTTATCCTGGTTTAAGCGGTCTTAAAGGGGAAATTGGTGCTAAAGGTGATAAAGGTTATGCTGGCCAACCCGGAACTGATGGCATACCTGGTAACCCGGGACGAGATGGACGTGATGGTCTTCCTGGTATAAGCATTAAAGGCGAACCTGGTCGCCCAGGTCGTGACGGAATTAAAGGTGATAAAGGTACCGGCGGATATCCGGGTCAAAAGGGTGATCCTGGAACCTGTGATGCTGCTATGTTGACGGTGCCAGCTAAAGGAAATAAGGGTGATCGAGGTATACCTGGCATGCCAGGACCAATGGGGCCTATGGGCGAAAAAGGCGATCAAGGAAGACCGGGGCCAAAAGGTGATATGGGTCCACAAGGACCAGTAGGTCCTGTAGGTCCACGCGGCTTAGCTGGTCCCCGTGGCGATAAAGGTAACTCTGGTGCCATGGGTGCTCCAGGTAACCCTGGTAAAGATGGATTAAGAGGACCGCCTGGCAGAAATGGTGAACGAGGACAGAAGGGTGAGCAGGGTATATCAGTGGCTGGTCCACCTGGTCCACAAGGTCGTGATGGCTTATCTGGTCCCAAGGGCGATCGTGGTGCTCCTGGTGCACATGGTCCACCCGGCATGGATGGAGCGGTTGGATATCCCGGTGAAAAAGGCGATGCTGGTTTAGCTGGTCCAACTGGTTTGACAGGACCGGTAGGACCTAAGGGAGACACTGGTCCAATTGGACCAAATGGACCACCTGGACCTCCCGGTAAACCTGGTGTTGATGGTGTTCAGGGACGTGACGGAGCTAAGGGTGAGCCTGGAAATCCTGGTTGGGTTGGTATGCCGGGATCTAAAGGAGAACGTGGGGCCCCTGGTAATGACGGACTAAAAGGCTTCCCTGGTGCTACAGGAGCCCCAGGAAAACGTGGTTCACCTGGTCCTGCTGGTATTCCTGGTATGTATGTCGAAATAGAACGCTGACAATATAATTAATATAATTATTTTTTTATCATAGGTACAAAGGGCGACAAGGGTGAGATTGGTTTAACTGGAAATGATGGTTTAACAGGACCTAGAGGGCCTCCAGGTGCTCCTGGTCCTATGGGCATGAAAGGTGATATGGGCCCAGAAGGTCCACCGGGTACTGATGGCCGTCCTGGTATGGATGGAGAAAAGGGTACCCAAGGTTTGCCTGGTTTCGATGGCGCACAAGGTTTGCCTGGTGATGCTGCTGAAAAAGGACAAAAGGGTGAGCCTGGTTTGTCTGGTTTACGTGGACCTGAGGGTATTCCGGGTGCACCTGGTTTACCTGGTGAGAAAGGTTTCCCCGGTATGTCAATTCATGGAAGTCCTGGCTCCAAGGGTGATAAAGGTGATCGTGGTCGTGATGGTATCGATGGACGAGATGGTTTACCTGGACAAAAAGGAGATGGCGGATTCCCTGGTTTGAATGGTCAAAAAGGTGATAAAGGTGAAATGGGTGTACCAGGTGCTCCAGGAGCCCCCGGCATGGATGGAAGACCAGGTGAGGTAGGTGCCCCTGGCGCAATTGGCTACACTGGTGCAAAGGGAGACAAAGGCATGGTTGGTTATCAAGGATTACAAGGAGTTAAGGGTGATAAAGGTGCAACTGGCTTCCCTGGTTTGAATGGTGCCCCTGGACCTAAGGGTGAACGTGGTTTCCCTGGTCAAAGTGGGCGTGATGCTCAACCAATTACCATTAAGGGCGACAAAGGTGAAATGGGAGAATTCGGTGTTGTTGGTTTACCTGGTCCAATAGGCCCCAAGGGTAATCAAGGTTTGCCCGGCTTGAACGGACAAAAGGGAGAACGTGGATTAACTGGCCCGCTAGGTATGCCTGGCTTGAATGGTGCACCAGGCCTGAAGGGAGATCAAGGCCCAGTTGGTGAGCCTGGCTTACCGGGACCTGCAATCAAGGGAGAAAAGGGTCTGCCTGGTAGATCTGGAAAGAACGGACGCGAAGGTAATTCACTTTATATACAAAACTTTTAAGCATAAAATCTCTTAACTTTTTTTAATAGGTGCGCCTGGTTCTGCTGGTGCGAAGGGAGAAAAGGGTCTGCCTGGTCTTGCTGGTATGCCCGGTTTAGTTGGTTTACCTGGTCCGGTCGGTCCATCTGGGCCGAAAGGTGAACGTGGCCCCATGGGTATGGCGGGACGAGATGGTGCTGATGGCGTACCTGGTGCACCTGGCCTCAAGGGTGATATGGGCTTCCCAGGTCCCAAGGGTGAACGAGGTTTGGCCGGTTTCGAAGGACAAAAGGGAGAAAAGGGCGAACAAGGCTTACGTGGTTCACAAGGTTTACCAGGCTTGAATGGCATGAAAGGAGATCGCGGCTTTCCAGGTTTAGATGGTGTATCTGGACCAATTGGTGCACCTGGTGATAAGGGATCAACTGGACCAAAAGGCCGTGACGGACGAGATGGCATACCTGGTGCGCCTGGTCAAAAGGGCGAACCTGGCTTAGTACCACCACCGGGTCCCAAAGGTGAGCCAGGACATCCAGGACGTGACGGAGAGAAAGGTGATCGCGGTCCACCCGGACCACGTGGTCTCATTGGTTTACAAGGTGAACGCGGCGAGAAAGGTGAAATGGGTTTGACAGGTCTGATTGGTCAAATAGGACGACCCGGTCCAAAGGGTGATCAAGGTCTACCAGGCCCATCCGGCCGCGATGGCGCTCCTGGTCTACCCGGTCTACAAGGTAATGCCGGTGCGCCATGCACAGCTGCTCAAGATTATCTCACCGGTATATTGTTAGTAAAACACAGTCAATCCGAAGAAGTACCCCAATGTCCACTAGGACAAATCGAATTATGGAGCGGCTACTCAATGCTGTACGTAGACGGTAACGACTATGCACACAATCAAGATCTAGGCTCAGCAGGTTCTTGCGTGCGTCGCTTTTCAACACTGCCAGTAATGGCATGTGGTCAAAATAATGTCTGTAATTATGCCTCAAGAAACGATAAGACCTTCTGGCTATCTACATCTGCACCTATTCCAATGATGCCGATAAATAATCAAGAAATTAGCAAATACATTTCACGTTGTGTGGTGTGCGAGGTGCCAGCGAACGTGATTGCTGTGCACAGTCAGTCGCTCACCATACCCGATTGCCCGTATGGATGGGAGAGCCTATGGATAGGCTACAGTTTTGCGATGGTAAGTTTTGTATGAAGTTTTCCTCTCTCCACTATACATATCTTGCATATTCTGTTTCACCTTTCTCAAGAATCCTCTTTCCTTTTTTATTTTTTTACTTTTCACATTTCCTTGCCCTTTCACTTTACTATTTATTTTCCCTTCCTTTTCATGTCCCTATCCCCTGCACTTTCATGTTTCTAACAGTTTTCCTCTTCCTCTTTCCAATCCCCTGCATCTTTCCTTTTCGTTTCGCTCTTCCTCTCCCATTTTCTTTCCCCTTATGGTATTTCAGTATTTAGAATTGGTTTGTATGTGAGGTGCCACGCCCCTTGTTTTGAAATAGCTTGATAATGCTCATATCCTTCCCGAAAGTGCAAGCAAGGACAAATTATTCTAAATGGGTGTTGCACCACCCGCATAAGAGTGAACCAGCTCTAACTTTAGAACCAACAAAAGATTGAAATTGGTTTTAAAGTATATCACGGTTGTGGATACTACAATCAGTAAAAATTTGCGGAGCCCCTAACCGATCACTCTCAATTTTCCATAAAAGTTGTTTGGTGTTAAATAGTGGTTAACTGCTTCCACATGCCATTAAAAGTCTTCGTTAGAGAAACAGTAACCAAAGCAACAGCCTTTTTGTCTATCTGTTGTATATTTGCACGCTCACAACTCTAAAGCTGCTGCATATAAATGAATGAAATTTGCAGTAAAATATTTGTGTTCCCTCTGTATACAGTGATGGCAGTAAAAGTAGGCACAACATTTTTTTTTACATAGTGAAAGTGAAGTGAGATTGTAACAAACCGATTTAAGTTGATAAAATCTATGATTTCAGAATGCATATAAGAGGTCTTCACTAGAGTTGCGGAGCACAAGTAAACATTTCTTCGAATTTTTAACTGCCCTTCTGTATGTATCTTTGTACGTGCATAACTTATGTTTTTCCTTGATGGTTTTCTGGAGGTCTATCTTGAAATAAAGGGCATGTTTTAGCATTGATGCTGCATATACAACAGATAGGCTCACACATAAGCGTGCATATAGTAGGAATAATAAGAAAGTCGTCAACCAATGAAGAATTTGATGTAGAATAAAATAGTACCATATGTCATTGTAACATAACCTCATTTTTAACCCCTGCTTATAAAATTTTTCACCTGATACGGTGTTCGATTTCCTTCGAGATTAGAGTTACTTTCATCTTCCTTTTTTTCTTTAAGAAACCTTACTCTAATATAAATGTTCTTTTTCTCTCCCCTTACCTTTATTTTCAGCACACTGCCGTCGGTAATGGCGGCGGTGGTCAAGCATTAGCATCGCCTGGTTCATGCTTGGAAGATTTCCGCGCGACACCATTCATCGAGTGCAACGGCGCAAAGGGCCACTGTCATTTCTATGAAACAATGACCAGTTTTTGGTTGGTCACAGTCGAGAACAACGAACAGTTCCAACGTCCCGCAATGCAAACACTCAAAGCGGGCAATTTGCTACAACGAGTATCGAGATGTACAGTTTGTATGAAAAATTCGTAAGCCAAAGTTTTTAATTAGATTTTCCTTGCTTTCCCACTTTTAAAATTTTATGCCATTTATAAATTAAAAATAAATAACTTTATTTAACTATAGAAAATCACGAGTTGGCAAACAACAAAAAAAAAACCCCCCAAATTAGACTAAAAAAATAAAAAACACAAAATTTTTCACGAATAATGTACAACAACAAATTGCTCTTAATTCCTTAAAATCCTACGAGATTATAGTAAAAGCCAGAGAATGTTCTTTTTTTATTAACTTTAGTTTCTAATGATTATATATAATATGTCATCGTCAATTACTTGCCCAAGTGTTAATATTAACGTTTATATAAACAAAACAAAAAATTTTTTAAATAATAATAACACAATTCTGCCATTTGCCATTATATCATGAAGTTTGCAAAAGCTTGAAGCTTCTTGTTTTTTAATTGTAATATTAGCATGTAAACTATAAGCAAAAACAAAATAAAATAATATGTAATATTTGTAGTAACTGTATATTTGTATGTAAAAAAAATATAAAACGAAACACAAATACACCAATTTGTTGTAAATGGAATTTCTAGGCAATAAACAATATTTTTACACAAAACTACTAAATAAAGTGAAAAACATAAAAATTTTATAAAAAGCAATTGGTTCATTTCAAATACGGAATTCTGCGGTAATAAAAGATTTACGATTAATTAATTCATCGAAACGGTTAATTAACCTAAACAATCACAGAATAATCACTATCGATTAAACAAAACAATTAATTTCACGATTAATCACGTTTTAATCAAATACAGTCTTGTTAAACTTAATATTCAGATGATTGACTAATCATAGTCTGATAACTCAGAAAATTTCAATATTTATTACTTGACTTAACTCATCAACATCTGTCCTGATTATTCTCCACTCAACGCATACAACATTAAATCATACTTACTCTACGTAAAAAATCTAATATTAAGAGACTTCATAGTCTTGTTAAGTTTCTTTAAGTTTCGGGTAATCGGTTATATGCAATATTCATTTAACAGAACTGTAAGTGACAGTTCTTAAGTAAAGTCAAGTCTATGCCATGTAAGGCTAACAGCACTCTTACACTAAGTCGACATATCTAGCCCTTCCCGCAATTTTGGCGTACCCAACAGATATCGATAATTCTGTTTATTGATGTGTAAACATCTTTGGGTTCGGTAGGGGCTGTCCTGAAAAGTTACGCTTCGCTGCTTGTAAGCGGAAGTGTAAGCACCTTTGGGCTCGGTAGGGCAGCGAAATTACGCGTAAGAACTGGCTGCGTCTCTGTCTGTGCCTTGTTGTTGATGTTCTTTCTGTACATATCTGAGTTGTAAGTGAAATTTGGCTTAGTATGCGTGTATAGAATCTTGTTTGACTGCTTTGCTGATATGTATTTGACGCTCTGGTTATGTGGGTGCGTGTGTATGCAAGTGCTTTGCTGATTGTTATTATTCGGTAATCATGCCTAAACTCGATAAATGCTATCAATCGGCAAAAGACGAAGGGAACTGTTTTCTTCATAAATATACACAGTGTTTACAAAAACAAAATAAGTGATTACTCTTGTTAAACTTATTTTAGCATAGAATACCCAAGACTGTAGTTAATTTGTTTTGTTAGTGTAATCTTTGTAGTTATACTTATGGAATGAAATGCAAAAAAAAAATATATAATATAAAATTAAATAAATTAAATAATAATACAATAAAACAAAATAAAATAAAATAAAATAAAATTAATTTAAAAGAACTATGATAATGGGAAAGAAATTAAGTAAATAGAAAGAAAGGAAAGAAAAGAAAATTAAAGGAAAAGAAGCAAGAAAAGGAAACAATAAAATGTAATACAATAAAATAAAGTGAAAATAGGGACTGTTGAAAGAAGAGAAATGCAAATTAAATAAAAACATATTAAAGTAAAGGAACAGCATAGAAGAGAAGGGAAAGAAGGCCAAGAAAGAAGAAGCTAATAACTAAAATAAAATCCACTGGGCTTAACTAAATTTATGTACAGAGTACATGTTTACACATAAAAATCCATGGTATGAATCTGCTGCTGATACCCCAAAAAACAAGGAGGTTCTCACACCCACCAGACTTATCAGTTTCCGTATCTGTTCCCGTAGTGCTAAGACTGAATAAGCTAATAATGAGAAACGATCTTTAACTATTCTCCAGATGTGTAGAAGGGGCATATTCAGATTAGTTTCGGTACCAGCCGAACACTTGACTATTGGGCCTCAAGCGGCTTTGAGGGGAAAGAAATAGACCGTAGAGCACCTGATGTGCGATTGGGCAGCGAACTGCTTGAGCAGAATGAGATTTGGAGTCAAACCTTGTTTCCTGAGTCTTTCGGAATGAAGGAATATTATCTACGGGATCCTTTCTTATCTCTAAAATCAATGGAATTGAAACCGTGTGTCGGGAATCCCAATGTGGCCCCTGAGTACAGGGTGGCTGATGAATTTCGCTACATTAAGAAACTCAAATAATTTTTTTTTCAGTGTATGGAATTCATTTTTCTTTTATTCATGTTAAAGCTCATTAAATTTTATTAAATATAGCTTAATTAGTTTTAAAAATAATGGAATTTAAATGCCCCCCCTGCTCGTCGATGCATGTGCGGCATCTTACCAAAAAGTTGTTCATTACTGCTTGGAGAGTTGAGACAGGAATAGCTCAATTGTTTCTCGAATGGATTGCCTTAGTTCATTCAAATTTGTTGGTTTTGCTTTGAAGACTTCCTGTTTGCAATAACCCCACAAGAAAAAGTCAGGTGCAGTAAGGTCAGGCGACCTGGGTGGCCAACGGAATGTGGAGTTTCTGGATATCAGCTTATTGGGAAATTTTCGTCGCAATTCTGTCATAACAGGTTGGGCTATATGAGGAGCTGCACCATCTTGCTGAAACCACACAGAGTTGAAAGAAATTCTCATTCGGCGTAATTCTGGATAGAAAAACTCTCTCAACATGCTCAAGTAACGGTCTCCAGTAACCGTAACGGTGTGACCGTTTTCTTCGAAGAAGTAGGGCCCGACAATGCAGCGTGATGAAACTGCACACCACACTGTGACACGAAGTGGATGCAATTCCGTCTCATGGAGTATCTGTGGGTTCGAAGCACTCCATATTCGACAATTTTGTTTGTTTATGTTGCCGCTTAAATCGAAATGGGCCTCGTCAGACATGAAAAGACAGTTCAACATGTTTCCATCCTCTTCCACCATTTGAAGCATCTTCTGGCAAAATTCCAAGCGAATCGGCAAGTCTGCAGCGTTCAGTTTGTTGGCCATTTGAATTTTATATGGGAATAAGTCCAAATCTTTGTGCATAATTGACTGTAATGAATGTCTGCTTACACCCATTTGAGCAGATAAGCTTCTTGTCGAAACACGTGGATTGTTTTGTATGGCAGCAGCTACAGCAGCGATTGTTTCCTCCGTTGGAACTGAAGGGTTTCGATGGTAAGGTCTTCTGTTGACTGTCCCATGCTCGGCAAAATTGTTTACAAGTCTTATTATGGTCCATCTGCTCGGAGGATTGCCGCCAAACGTGCGCCTATACTCTCTTTGCACCGAAACTACGGACTCCAGTGCGTGATAGCGGCGGACAATCCAAATTCTTGTTTCAGTGTCCCAGTTATCCATTTTTGTTAAAGGTAAAAGTCAATCTGCAAAATAAAAAGAAAATTAACCAGATTCATTAAATAGAAAAAAAGTTATTTAATTTTTTTTTGGTAGCGGCTTTCATTAGCCACCCTGTATTTGTGTTGAGTTGTGGCATTTTTATGTAAAAATCAATATAAGACGCCAGCAATTTCGGTATAAGCCTGTGTGTTGTGCAGAGTCGTTGTGACGTGAAAGCAGAATGAAGTTAGGCTAAGAATTAAAAATATCCAAGCCCATATATTTACACACAGCTGGAATTATTGAAAATGTTCAATTGGACCGCATGAGCTCCCATCTAGTCTTTGGCTTGACGACTATTCCGGCCAGAAGGATATCGAATTACCCGCAAGGCAACCGGTCATCAACATCGGCCACCATTGGCAGCATCTACGTCCAAGATCAAACAGAAAGTCTTTTAAGATAACGCAATTGCAGATGAACCTCCAAGCATCATCCTTGATCTTTCCGCTTTCCTGCATGCATCTAAGAAACTCGTTTATTGCAGATAGTGGAATGTGGAATTTCAGCTATCAGAAATACAGATATCTCCTTTATAAGCATGTCAGAAAAAAAAACACACTACGAGTATACTGTCCATTCAGAGAAAATCACACCACATAAGTAACCTATCGTCTCCACCCGGTTATATAAAGCAAAAGCCAATATTTTGACAACACCTGATTAGATGGCGCTGGGAAATAAAAGGTCTTCTAAAGATTTCTAAACCCTTACTCATTAGCGACGTCGAGTACCGGATAAGATTTAATGATTACCTGTGTGGCGGCAGCCGTAGTGTGGCGGTAATGTTGCTGGTACACCACACTGAAGGTTCCAGGCTCAATTGACGGGACAGGTAATATACAAAATTTTTGGAAACAATTTTTTCAAAACGGGGTCGCCTTTCGGTAGTGGTCAGCAACCCTCCAAGTGTATTTCTACCAGCGACCGTAACTGTTATGAATTTTATTATAAACTTCGCTATTTGATCATTATTTTCCAATATTTTAAATAAAAATCAACAATACCTATTAATCTTCAAGTTTTATTTGTTTGATTAAGGATAATCATTTTTAATTAATTATTAAAAGTTTTTTTAATTGAATAGAGTAGGAAAAATGTTTAGAGACAACCGCTATAGCTTTTCTATAGATCCATTTCGGAAGCGGCTAAGAATAATGTAAATTTTTTGAGTTTAATTTTTCTGATCGAAAATAAAACTTATGTTTGAGCAATATTTTATCCTTCAAGGATAAAAATTAAATTTTAAGTTTTAATTTTTTTCACGGATCGAAAAACTCGAAAAGCCGCTGCGCTTTTTTGGCAAGTAATTGAAAAAATTAAAATTTTAAATTCATATTTTATCCGTGAAGGATAAAATATCGCTCAAGGAGTAAGGTTTATTTTCATCAAAAAAATAAAACTCATGTTTGAGTTTTATTCTCGAGCAAAAAAAATTAAACTCAAAAAATGATTATATTTGATTAAAAAAATAAAACTCAGAAAAGATTGATTAGATAGAATTTATATAGGTTTCGCTCAAATTTTCTTCATTCAATGCAGATTTCCGTTCAGCATGACGAGAAATTTAAGTTCATATACTTTAAACTGTCCTCCGATACTAAGAAGCATTGGATTTCTTTCATTAAAAATATAAAAATAATCATTATCGGGGGTCCCTGATTTCTATGTACCATGGAAAAGCTTCTGAGCAAAAGGTCTCGCTAATTTGTGGGAAAACTTAGAAGCACCCCACTACAAATTGGTAAATAAGCTCGGCCTTAATTTCTGCGAAGATATTATTTTTATTTTTTTGTATGAACTCGTTATGCAAATGAATGTGCACGCGCCCCCTTGCATTGTATTCTAAGCGGCTACCGGTGGAGTCAAAGGAAAAGGAGGCAATCACTACATTGGAAGAATCAATCGGAGAACGATTGGAGATACCTTTGTGTTTCTAACTGAAGTTATTTGACTCAACAAAGAAGCGACTGAAGCAAAAAAGTTGGTATAGAAAACCTGACGGCTGCCTAAAATGGGCCAACCCGGTTCCATCTTTTCTTAAGTTTAGTTACTTCCACTATTTCCTTACATCGTTTACCTAACTCACTGCCGATTTCGTTTAAATATCCGTCGCGTTATGATAAGCGGGCATTGTTGTTGTTGTCACTGCACTTCGCGCTACTTACAGAGTTACACTGAAATAAATGCATTTGGTTAGGTAAAACCCTCCTCACTCCGGAATGTAGAACCAGCTATTGTGCATTGTACGGTACGCTCGGATACTAAACCCTCTCGTAGAGTGTCTGTCATGCGAGGGAATTGATTTGACTACCACTAACATTGAACTTCATCTCCCATTACTTACCGTTCTCGAAAAATATGTTTCTTACTAATACCATTTCGAGTAAATAAGAAACAAAAGACTGGTAGTGTCATAATAATTCCGAGTCCTTGAAAAGCAGGGGTTTGTTAAGGGTCGAGGTCTAAAACTATTCAGCTACAGAGAATTTCTTGAACTCATCAGCTAAGTAACACAAGAAATTAAAACACATAAATAACGTATTAAGAGAATACACGATTGTAAAGACATATATAAGGGGAGGTATGGCCAAACTGCAGTGCCGTCAATTAAAAAACCTTAAAAATACAACTAATTATAATATAGAAAAATTAGTTTAAAAACTGCACCACCACAAATGCCAAACATGTATTCACACTCCCTGCAAAAACTATACGGGTAAAACGATTATTCAATTTACCTGGAGCCATACCGAAAGTTTCCGTATTTCTCCCATCACGTTTTTAAGAGCAACGGTAGACTTTTTGACTGTTTCTTTCCTCGCGTTCCTGTGTGTGCGGTTTTACATATCGCTCTTTCTCATTTATTTTTTGACCTAAGACAAACAAACAAAGGAAATGACAGGGATGGAAAGGAAATGAGAGTAAAAGGAAACGAAAGGGAAGGAATAGATAAGCAAGAAAAGATAACAATAAAATAGAAAACAACAAAATAAATTAAAAATAGTTAAAATAAAATAAAGTTTTGTGGTTGAATTTCAGCCACTGGGCGATCTCTGGCATTCATTAAGTTACTATTGATTAAGCGACAATAGCATCGATTTTTTAATGCTCAAAATCGAGTTAGAAATATCAAATGTGCTGGAATGAGTGTTATAATTTTCAGACAAATCCGCATATTAGCTATCGTTGCTACCCTTTGCGGAACCTATTAAAACTGTTTCTACGGTTGATCAGATACTGAACAATCTATCAGTATCCAAAGCTTTTTATTGATAGTGGGTCAATTGTGTTTTTTCAGACCAGTTCGCAACTAGTATGTGCTCCAGTTTGATGTTTCACTACAGTTAGTTAACTCGCTTCGACTTCGTATCAGTTTTTGATAAGAAAAGACATATCATACGGACAGGAAGCTCGCACACATATAGCTCGCATTTATATAGAAACATACATGTATACATACAAAAATACATATGTACATTAGAGTGTATCATAAAAAAAAATCCGCCGGGTTTGAACATATGGATTTGGGAAAATGGGAGTTAGACTACATGGGGGTTCAACGGGGTTCAAACAAACCACTGAACCACAGGCGGGCTAGTTTGAATCGTACCGGATAAACACACCAAATGCGCGGTTATTGGGCTCAGGACTACTAATCACTTTAAAATTATGTGGGTGTAAGAAGCCTAGTATGTGTTGAAGAGGAAGTTACGAACGACGGAAAAACCCGGAACCGCCAACTATTGCAATGGAGTCTGAACCAATCGTTGGTAAGCTGGTTGTGGTTCCTCGCAAAAAATCTATTTTTGTGTCTAGGTTCCATCCAGACACTACAGAGGATGATTTGATGTACCATATTTCTTCTAAAGTTAAAGATCGAAGCGTAACTGTTAGAAAATTTAATTTCACATATCAAAGAAGTATGTATGTGGCGAAAATTTCTCGTAATAACGTTGAGTCAAAAAACTGAGCACTAAATCCGTGAATATCTTTTATCAAAATGTCAGAGGTTTAAATACCAAATTAACTGATCTCTTTTTGAAATCTTTTCATTGTAAATATAATGTAATTGCTTTTACCGAAACTTGGCTAAAACCTCATGTTTTCAATTCAGAGTTTTTTTGTAATGAATATCAAGTATATAGAAATGATCGCTTGAACAGAGTCGGGGTTGGTGTTCTACTTGCCGTTCATTCCTCCATCCCTTCAGAAGAGGTTAATATTCCTAACATCGATTTCATTGAGTTCAAATGCATCTGCCTTCAACTAGACAACGTCTCTATGTACTTATATGTTTGCTACATCCCTCCAGCATCAGATTTTTCTGTCTACATGCAACATGTCTCTCTGCTCAAAACTGTTAACTTTATGACTAAAGCTTCACATTCAATTATTGTTTTGGGTGATTTTAACTTACCTCATATATCGTGGAACATATCTGATGGTAACATTATTCCAAATCCGTCCAAACTGGGGTACAATGACTTTTCAGATGGAATTTCCGATCTTTGCCATAATCAAATAAATGTTACCGCTAACAAGTTTGGGAAAGTCTTAGATTTAGTGTATGTTAATGATATAAACCAATTTTCTGTAAATCGTTGTGATCCGTTGGTTTTACCAAAAGACCTTTACCATCCTTCTATGGAAATAGTCTACGAAACCATAAGTAATGGCCAAGGCACTCAATGCTACTCATGTAGTAGCTTTGATTTTAACTTTTCCAAAGCAAAATACAAGAAATTAAATAAAGAACTGTCTAAATTAACTTGGCCTGAATTTGGTTGTGATATCGATCTAAACGTCTCACATTTCAATCAAACTATTTACTGCCTATTTGAGAAGTTTATTCCCAAACGTAAATTAACTTATGATCATCCTACGCAAGCTTGGTTTACTAAAGAGCTTAAGGCTCTTGAAAATAGGAAAACGCGATCATTTAATTTATATAGTCTACGTCAGAATTACATAGATTTAAATAAAAAGTGCTATACAGCTTATATCTCTAAAACCAAAAGAGACATTATTCTCAATCCAAAGTCATTTTATGGTTTCGTAAATTCTAAACGTAAAGTATCAGGGTTTCCCTCAGCCATGAAATATCAAGACATTATATCTAGCTATAATCAATGTATCGCAAATTTTTTTGCTCAATTTTTCACTTCTAACTATTCTGCTGTCACCAATTAAAACTTTCAAAACTATCCTTATAAGCTACACGGGACAAATTCAATTAATTCACCAATTATATGCGCCAAAGATGTTCTAATTTACCTTAAAACCTTACAAGAATCTTTTAAATACGGTCCTGATAGGATTCCTACATGTTTCTTGAAAAAGTGCGCGAACCATATTTACCAACCCCTTACCAATTTGTTCAATCTATCACTAAAGTGTGGTGTTTTTCCAACTGCGTGGAAAGAATCGTTTCTTCTACCGCTGCATAAAAGCGGGAGTACGTCTTCTATAGAGAACTATCGTGGCATCGCAAAGCTTTCTGCCATCCCAAAATTGTTTGAAGCTATTGTTACAAATCAACTTACGGGTCCGATCTCTACTTTGATAGCTGACTGCCAACACGGGTTCAGTAAGGGAAAGTCCACAGTTACGAATTTACTTGAGTTTACCAGTCATGTCTCAAATGGCTTTAGAAAAAATCTGCACACCGACGTTATTTATACGGATTTCAGCAAAGCTTTTGACAAAGTGTGTCACTCATTACTTATTCATAAACTCGATCAGTTGGGTTCCAGCCGGGTCTCAATCGCTGGATCTCTTCTTACCTTAGTGACAGGACACAAAGAGTAATGTTTAAAAATTAAGTATCCGATGTCATTTATGTCTCTTCGGGGGTTCCTCAAGGAAGCCATCTTGGCCCGATTCTGTTCCTGTTGTTTATAAATGATATTTCTACAATAATAAAATTTTCAAAAATGTTAATGTATGCCGACGACGTAAAGCTTTTCATATCATTCGCGTAATTTGAAGATAGAAATAAGCTACAATCAGATCTGGATGCACTAGTTACTTGGTGCGATTTAAATTATATGCCACTTAACCTTAAAAAATGTAAACACATGGGTTTTTCGCGTGGAATTTCTCAGCCGGCTTCCTCTACAATTAAAAATTATAGTCTTGAGCAAGTGTATGATTTTGTTGACCTGGGGGTTACTATGGACTATAAAACTTCTATTCGTCGTCTGTTGCTTGTAATTTTTTTCTACGAATTGGCGGGAGCTACGTGCTTTATGCCGACTCTGAACCCCACCTCCGCAGTCTAATGAATTGCTGACTCTGAACCGCACCTCCGCAGGCTAAAGAATTTTTCTGGGAGACTTTTTCATGGCAGAACACCTTTGGAGCCTTGCCCACCACTGACGAGGAACGACGCCGTTTTGAGAAAATCTCCAAGCAAATTAGTGTAGCCTATCCCGGCACTTTAACCTAGGAGCTTCGATGCGGTAGGCCAGCTAACTACCACTGAATTATTCAGCCTTTCGTTGGTACTTTTTCAGGGATAATATAGTTAAAAAAAACTAAGATAAAATTGGGAAGCTAAGTGAAAAAAGAACTATTTTTACAGGGTGGCAATAAAAATGTTTCACAATTTTTAAACGTCTCAAGTTGGTCAATTCAAGAGGAAACATTTTAATTTTTTTTTCAACCCCATGCATCGCCATACACCCTAATGTAGTACATACTCGAACTTGCAAGAATATTAGGGATGCAAGAATATATGTAAAACACTCCCAGATCTTCACGAACACGAGAACAAAATTCAAGTGCAATGAATGAATCAAATTACAGGGATGAACGGGTCTACACGAATGCCGGTAGCAAAACAAAGAATTTGATAAACTTCAACTAAGAAGCAAGTACTCAAGTAAAGCACACACAACTAGATCAAGTGGGGGTGGTAAATCTCACGGTGTGTGTGTGTGTGTAATGTTAGTAGAAACGTCAAATGGGGTTGTAGGGCTGATTAAATAACTAAATGACAAGACGACTGGCAAAATATTCACATGTAAAAGGGGGTTGCTGGGTAGCGTACGCGCAGTAATGACGACCAGAGACGTCTGGCTGACAGAACTCGCACCACAATGGAGTAATACAGACGAACTAACGAGGCACGGAGCGATTTAGCAGCGAGACGATAGTTCGATTAGTAAAAGTGCAAAATAAGGAAAATTCAATAAATGAATTACGTTACAAAAGTAACATTTACTTAGTTATAGAATAAGTTTTTTTCTTTGCTTCAGTTGATAGTTAGTAGAAAAAAAACGTGAAAACAAATAAATTTGAAATCAATAGAAGTGAAATCTTATGAATATTGAAAAGATATAAAAAAAATTATTGTGCTCCATTAAAAAAAAAACCAACCCCAAAAGCAAACAAAAAAACGCACGAGCATACCGTTGATGAGTACAGATTTTAGCACCACCGCCCAACACTGTATACCAAGGTCTGCCAAAACGAAAACTCACTGCTTCCTAATTCCTTTTGCAGCAAATTATAAAGTCAAAGAATATGACTGAGCTTTGGAGCACTTTAACTAGACTTTAGAGGGCCTAATACCAGTATTTTCTTTATTGCAACCGCTCCCCGCTCTACGTCACACGTCAATACCATCATATATGATTATCGTTTTGTTGTTATTTTTCACATCATTATGTGTATATTGTCAGCGTCTTGTCCTGCATGTACACGATCGTTGGATCAATCCAAAAAACGCACGTCTACTTAAGGAAGCCGATGAGACATCTTCAGCAGCAACACGTAAACTCCTACTAGAACAATATCGTACTGGTGGTTGCGTAGCTAGTAAAAAGCAGGCACGTAAACGTAACTCCGCTACAAATGCGTGTGATGAAGACGATAGTACACGGTTAGGTGGTATTTTAGCTGAATCTTGTCGTTTTTGCGCAAATAGCCCACAGGGTTATTGTAGACATCATTTCCACCTGCAGGAATTGGAATTGCAAAAAGTACAAAAACAACAACAACACACGCAGTTACAAACACAAACTTGGACACATTTCTGGCAAACACGTTTCTGGGAGACACTGACACTTTGTTGTGGTAGTAATACGTCCGATTGGGAATATATCACACGCGCTCAAAGGCGTCAACAACGCAAAGAGAGTCGCGAATTAAGACGTAATTTGAAAAATCGATTGAACGGCACTACGTCACATCAACATCAACAACAACAACCACTACATCCAATGCAAAAACAATTTCAGTTACAACGACAATTCTTGCGGCGTCAACAATATGTAGAATATGAAGAGCTTATGAGAGCTAGAAACTCCGCTAACAATTCGCAAAGTAGCAATAGTAGTTCTAGTAATAGTTCTAGCCCATTGTGGGACACATCCGCATCAAATTCCTCAAGTGGCTATCAATCACCATTTGCGTCTGTATATAATGTCAATGGCTCACTTTCTGAACTTGACACAGTCGATTCGGGTTTAACTACATCAATAGAAAGTATTGTTGCTCTCGCTGCTGAGGAGCAGGAGTCGCTTGAAGAATCACCGCAAGTTTTGTTTGAAACAGTCGGAACTCCAGATTCAACAATTACTACAACCTATCTGTAAATGGGGGAGGAGTGATTGAGGAATAACAATATAAATAAAGGTGAGTAAGATGAGCAGCTGTATCCCGCAGTTATTGGTGTTAAGTTATTGCAATAACAAGATCCCGAAGTTGGCGAAATGGGAAAAATACAATTTAGGGTGGCACAGAAGTAAACCGCTTTGTTACTTTTACTGTTCTTTTATTATAAAAAATATTTTTCCCTCAAATAAGTACAGCGAATTTTCCTACAAATCAGCATTTTCTTAGAAGACAGAACTTAAAAAGCTTCTCATAGCGCATTTATAACTTGATGTTTCTGACAGCGTGAAAAACTGAACTATTTTAGAACGATTTTCTGTCGTACCGCGCCATTTTTCATTTTTTAGAGAAATCGGTTTCGTGCATATGACTTAGTTCAATTGCTCGAATTATCTTCACCATTATCATAATCCACAAATAAGTGGTGCGTGCCGACTGTATATTCAGTATTCTCCTCAAGAAATGTCCTATATGGTTGACTCTCCAGATCTCAAGGCTCCTTGTTAAGAGTAAATAAACTTGTTGGCGATGTCCTCAGTCATTTTGCATAATGCGATGGAAAAACCTTATTAGCATTATCATTGATTCGAGGTTAACCGCCCATGTAACTGATTCCAATCGGAAAAAGCATGGGGCAAGTCACCGCCAAAGAACTGCCTTAAAATCGGGTGTCGATAGGAATACATAGTGGATGGAGCTTCTTTTTAGATTCGCATGACATGACCTAACCAACTGAATCTTAAGGTTTCCTTTTATAATCTCATAATCACACTTAAACAGTTTGGCGCATAATACGGCGACAAATTATTTTGTGGTTGACTTTTGGCTTCCTCGTCATCATAATCGTTTATTGGCATTTCACAACCTAAGCGATTTTGGCTTTTAAGCGATACCTGAAGCCTAATGGAAACATCTTCCACATGATTTTTCCATCTCAATAGAGGCCTGTAACCGCCTACGTGTACCAGAGGATGTTCATTAGGAGGGAGTTCATTTGCACTTAGGTGAGCTAGTTGGGACCCATTAATCTAGGCTAGGCTTCAGTGGCTGGGGTGGCTCTTGCTTCCCTAAGGCTACCTACACGACGGTACTATTGTATTTTTATAGAGTCCCGAATTATCTCAAAACAGTTCAAACAATAAACCAAATAATAACGGATAAAAGGTACCAAAAAAAAACTTAATAAAGGGCCGGTATTCTACAAAACAAATTAACAGAACTCTTCATGATGGTCTTTCTCAACTCAGCCCAAATTCAAAGCTAATCAAAGATGGAACTGATTAGCTGGCTCACTACCCTCCCTTCCGTGGTTTCCATTGGCTAGAATTTTTGGAAAACCCCTTACTATACCTGGATTAGGTTACTAACAGGGATTACCTACCGGACCACGAGAAAACAACAAAAAACTTTTCTAACTAAACATTTCGCTATTTATTTTTTATGAATTTCCAACAAGGTTTGTTTAATGCTTATGTTATCAAACAATTTAAGTATACATTAAGAACAATTTCGAAATTTTAAGTGTAGTAAACATTTCTTCCATATTTTGTTTCATTAAGGGTATATTGGTATGATTTCAAGAAAATTTAGTGCATCGAAAAGTAAAAATATATATAGTTCATAGGCTTGGATTTTTTTTTTCTTTTTCTAACTTCTCTTCGCTATATGTATACAAACACAAAGGCTCTCGGTTATACGTTACAGGCCCTTATTCTGCTGCTCACTGGGGAAACCTGTTGGGGCAGAGATTTCTTGTTCATTCGGATAACGTTATACAGTCAGCGGACTTTTTTTGGACTTTAATTCCATGCCGGGTACGGACTACATTCGAGTACGATACGCGAAAAGGTTAAATAATATTAATTTCCTCTCTCTCTCGGATCAGCAACGATACATGGAGCCTGGTTGGTCAATACGGCGGAAGTAACATGAAACAAGATGGCCGTTGAGCTGGTTCGGCGTGAATCTGCTTGAATCTGTCTCAGAAAAAGCGAAGAAGGTTCTTTCACTGCTGGAACTTTTTGCAGATTTTTTGGGAGACTCTGGCGAGAAAAGAACGGCCAACTTTAGAGTTGTTGCAGAGACACCTGGTTCAGCATGAATTTAATATATTTGCAGCCGATTGGGCATTGAGACAATCTTTTAGATATGGCTTTCTTCACCCCAATTCTAAGACGAGGCGTTTTTGTAACAATTTCCGTCGCGTTATTTTCAAGACCAAGATCCAGTTATGGTGTCGGTTTAAATCGATTATCGTTTTCTCCTTGATATTCCTGGCAACTCTATATGACAACAACATAATTTTCGGTTTTTGTTTTTATATAAATTTTGTTACTTTTCTTGCTCAGTTTTTTGTCAAACTATATACTGAGAATTAATATATTTTATACTTTTAGTTTACTCCTACGTCATAGTGGGAAAATCTAACTGGAGCCTTGTAAATTTAAAATTTTGGAAAACCATAATAAAATAACACTACAAAAGTGTCCACAAAGGATTCACTAAGAACTCATCGGAATCAACTTGAGCCTAACAAATGTATGTACACATAGCTACCCAACTGCTCACTTACAAAAGTCTTGCAACGACTGGGTCAAGAGTTTAAGAAGCAATGCCTTCGTCTAAAAATATAAATCCTTTCAAGTACGTACATTCCGCAAGAAGCACTATTAGCAGAGGTTAAAGGTGAAAGTCCTGCAAACAGACAATATTGATATGTGTACATAAATGTAGTAGAACAACCAGAAGTGACCTTTTTGTCCTCTCAGCACATTTAGAAAGCAAGTGACTAGACAACTTGAGTAAAAGAAATTCTAAAAAACAATAAAAAACAGCAAACCTCTAGAATAATATTAACCGAAGGTATTAACCTTTGAAGAGCCAATAAAGAACAATGCTCTCGTAGTCGATTATTCAATCAATTCGACACTTCAGTTGGCACTCCAGCATCAAACGTACCTCAAGTTTTTGAAGCTCTTTCATTTCCTTCTCTCGCTTTGTTACGTTACTACAACCACTACCACAATGGCTTCGGATGACGACAATAATTTCTTAAGTTCATCACCAAAACATGTAGAAATGTTGCAACCCACAGTAGGGTCGCCTGCTACAAGCACCTCTACAGCTCCAAGAAATTCGTCGGGTGGTGCTAACACAACAGAGTCTACACATGGTGTACGTCGTAAGAAGGTGATGCCACTTGAGCATGGCTGTGAAGATAATTGGACATGGAGTAAACGACACCGTTCGAAGGAGATAGTGTTGAGTGGTCCTAACAATCGTACTGTTCACTTTCATCCAAATTGGAGTAAAGGTACAGCGGGTGTGCAGGGCAAGCGTCCATTGAATAATGGCCGGTTTTATTGGGAGCTGCATGTGTCGCAACGAGTTTTTGGCACGAGCATCATGTTTGGTATTGGAACGAAACAAGCGCGTGAGTATCCTAAAAACACTTTACATCTATATATATATATCTTATATTATATATATAAAAGAAAGTGACGTTAGTTCCAACGCTCATAACTCAAGAACGCCTGCACCGATTTGGACGATTGACACTAATTTAGATTGTTCTATGACCAGAATAGGAGAATACCCAATAAAATATCCGAAAAATACTTGAAAAAAATTTTGATTTTCCCATACATTTTGTATGATGCGAATTTTTATAATTATTTTTTTTTTGTTAGAAAAGTTCAATAATGGATCGATCGATGGTGAAGTGGAATTGCGTGTGTGTGAAATAGTTACCTCTATAGGGATAGTGATAGGGATAGGAATGGGGATAAGGATAGGGATAGTGATAGAGATAATGATAGGGATAGGAAAAGCCAACATTTATAGATCCATTCAGGTAAATATCTGGGCAGGACAAAGTCTGCCGGTCCCTCTAGTTACATATAAAGAAGCTGGTGTAGTTCGATACTACACTTCTTCGAACCCTCAAACTCAATGTAATGTGGCGAAGCTTGAAAATTTTTGAAAAGTGCTACTGAAACATCATACCGTAACCCCCCTAGAAGTGGACTTTTCATTTCAGTGTACCTGAAATAACCAGACTCCTACTGTTGTAGATAACGGTACTCAGCTGGTTGAGGTTCTCGTGAACATAACAGCGCCGTCTAGTACAATGGCCTGAAAGATATTTTGAGTGGTGAGACGAGTGAGCTCAGCAACACAACAAAGTTCCTTATCCCCCTTTTCATCTGTGCCTACTTCCTCTGTGATGCAATCTGACCATAGACGCATTCTATAACTACTAACGGTCACAAATTTTGCAAAGAAGTGTCAGTAAAGAGAAAATCGGTCGTAAGATGCGACTAATATGCACAAAGGTAATGACGTGCAACTCGGTGGTTGATCTACGGATATGATGCTTCTCACCTCTCATTACCCATCTTATCCTTCCTTACGGAAGGAGGGGTGCCATGACCTAGAAGGTTTCACTGGTCATAAATCGCTACCACGACAGTCGGGCAGTACCGGAGCGTACCGGGTTCAAATCCGGCCAAGGACTGTTAATTCGACAACACTCCCTAAAACAACAACGAACGAAAAAATTAAAAAGTGTTCGTCAGTAAAAACTTGCAAGCAAAACAACTGTTGCTTTTTTGATTGGTTAATAGCTCAAATTTTCAAGTTTTTGTTGTTCCTTTCATATATCATGATCAGCTGTTTTTCACTTGCAAGTTTTACTGAGTGAAATTCCCGCAGCAGAAACTTGCAACTCTCTCTTTCAATGAAATGTCTAAATGCGTTCTCTCGCTGCAAATGTTTTGTCACCGAACACTTTCCAGTAAAATTTTAAAAGTTTTATCTTCACCGAACACAACAAATTAAAACAGTAACAGCTGATTTGCTTGCAAGTTTTGTTGTTCTGTTTTGCGCTTCGAGAGAGTTTCGCGTTATTTTCTCTTTGGTGACAGTTCTTGGCATGTTTTGTCACCGAACACAACTAATTACTACAATTTGAAAGTTGTCATCTAAATTTAAATAATAAGAGCTAGTTTTTTGGAAAAATAAGAACAAGAAAAGATAAAGAAAACAGTCAATTTCAAGCGCACTACAACGCCTTTTCGCTATGGGATAAATATGGTTGTAGTTTACTATTTATTAGGTACGTTCACGGAACCCATATTACGATATTACGATAGCGATAGATACGTACACATATAAGAGACGAGTGTTCAGTTCACGGAATATGTAGTTCGACCTCAGGAAAGAACTCCATTTCCGGAATTGTAATAAATCTTTCCTATAGAAATTTCCAGGAAGCTCGCAGCTCAAAAATTGTTGGACCATAGTGATCTTGCTGTTTCTACTAACAGCTCTTCCCGGTTCAGCAGTTGAAAAGAGGATTTTTGTCGGCTATTTTTATCTCTTGTGAACCGAGAACTGTAGAGAATTTGTGACCGCCTGTGGTTTTCTCTTGAATAAATGGGCTATGAGTCAGATGAGCTTAGCTGAAATTACCTGGTGCATGGTAGTGTGATCCTACTAAGTACAATGCAGGCGCTATGCGAAACTCATTGGGTTTACTAAGGCTCATTTATCGCTGATGATAGAAATGCACACGTTGCACCTCAACATATGTGAAAGACCTTCCTGCTGCAGTTGCAAGGTTGATGACTAGGTGGAATCAACGATTCACTTCGTGTTTAGTTGTCCAGGTGCTGCCAGTACTAGGCGGAGGTACTTCGGTCTTGGATTATTCGGTTCTAAAGCAATTTCTTCGTTAATATTAAATATCTTACAGTGACCTAAATACTCGTTTCTATTGCAGGACTTCACGCTAACTCTTTTCGAAATATGCTAGGTGAGAACGAACATGGTTGGGGTCTATCGCATAAGGGTGTGTTGTGGCACAAAGGTGTGGCGTTACTCTATACAAAACGTTTCAAAGAAAATCATCCAACTGTTATCGGTATACTCTTCGATGGCATTGAAGGAACATTATCCTACTACAAAGATGGCAAATGTCTCGGCGTTGCGTTTAGGGGTTTAGATAAGGTAAGACCATTTATGGTGCAAGTATATTGAATTATAGGTACATAAATTTAAAATAATTTCGCTATGCCACAGGTTAAGGAACCACTTTATCCGATCGTCTGCTCAACTGCGGCCAAAACCGAAATGACGCTTAAATGTACACGACGTGATTTCGTTAATTTACAAGATCGTTGTCGTGCCGAAATTATTAAACGTGTAAAAACGAGAGAGGATTTAGTGAAATTAAAATTACCGCCACTCATTACACAATATCTGAGTGAGGTGGTGAATGATGTGGCGCCACTGCGTCAAGTCGATAACTATGACATTTTATGTGACTTTTAAATGTTGGCAATCCGGAATCCCGAGTAAGTTAGATCATATTTAAGTATTAGTAAAACGGGTAGTGCCGCGGAGCTTTCCTTAATACCTACGTATTTGTGGATGTGTGTGTGTGTAAGTTCATGAAAAATTCAAATGGTACTTATTTTCGAGTTGTATATAAATATTGTATTAGAAATGTTTGTAGTATTTGTTGTAGTATGTATGTAAGAGTATATGTAAATTTTAAACTGCATGCGAGATGCTAGAGTTATCGTATTTATTTTTTGATTTGGCTAAAATGTAAAAATTTTGCTCGGTTAATAACTCTGCGTTGAAAGAACTCTAAACTTCTTATTCATGGACCGATTTGGCATTTGTAGGAAAAAATGATGTCGCAAGAAGTGCATTCGACCCTAGATCTATACTTTCATAAGATTTACTTGGTTTACTTATTTTTAATGTAGAAAAGTGCGTCAAAAATGTTATAGGTTCGAAAAATTGTGCCGCCAGGTTGTGCTGAAGTTTAACTTAGAATTGTATTTCTAATTTGATTTGGGCCACTTTTATTTGTTGTTACTTGAGTACGCTCTCTTCGTCAGTTACCTGGTTTGTGTGAGTAACGGCGAAAGTTACGTGGTCACTATTAGTCCTGCAGGAAATTGCTCCGGTCTTGAAACTTTCAGTCATCCACCCAATTTTTCGGCAGAATTTTCTGGAATTGTTTCTGTTAACCATCCATTCAAACTTAACATAACCTGAGCCCACATTATGTATTCACTTCCATAAATACAAGTATGGATGGAATAGAAGATATGAAGATACGTTGACAAATTATCGCAAAATGTCTTTTCATTTGGTAATATTATAAGCAAGGGACCCAAGTGAAGTAATTTTTCCGACAAAAGTTTTAAAAATCTATTTTAAATTAACTCAAATTAATTTGAATTGCTAAAAGCTGCAATAAACGAATACGGATATGTTTACTTCAGGAGAGTTCGCCAAAAAAATTTTGTTCATTCTAGGAATAACGGAATAACTCTGAGATTCATGTGAGACCTAACGGTTTAAAAAAACGCTGGTTTGGAAAAGAAACTTGATACCATCAGCTCAGATTGTGCTCCCCATTTCATGTGTTCTTCAAGTAACGTGTTTAAATTTTGGAATGAAAACTTTAGTCCTTAATGAGGCAATCATAAGGATGTACACCCACGTCTTGATACCTCCAAAGTTTAAATCGGTCACGATTTGTCTGAGTAATTAAAGATTAAAACTTTCACAGGCCCCTTACATTAAGATCTATTCATTTCTCAAGGAAACGGCATATTGTTTTGGAAAATAATTAAAAGAAAAGATCTTGATGGGAACTTTTTTGTAGCCTTAACGTAAAGTATTGATATTGAGCATTTGAGGTAGATACTTACTTCGTGGTAGATTTAAGAAGTATGACACACACTGTAGTACCCATGCCACTATATTCTACTGCTGATAAATATAAAAAAAAAAGTTTTTTTTTTGTTATTTAAAAAATATAGCTACAAAAGCACCAAAATAGCAACACTGCTAGCAAATAAACATATTCTGAATACCCTTATTAAGTTTGAAAACCTTTTAACCTTAAAAATAAAAGCAAAAACATTAGTTTAACATTCAGTCAAATTATGGAGATAGTTTCAAAATGGCCCAGCTCAAAGAAATCTAAACTTTTTTACAGAGTATTTTGGTCTTAAAGTACAATAGATTTGAATAGTCCAATGAAAAAATCGAATAATTTACTTTAGCTAAATATATATTGCATTTGCTCTATTACGTTCAGCAAAATTATTTTGTGTTAGGGCATTTTAAAACCGGAAACTGATATGGGACGGTCACCTACTTAGCCGATAATACATAGACAACAAATTTAAGATGAAATTCGATTTGTGTGCATGTGCGTATGTAACAGAAAACCAAAGGAACTACATTAATCTAGTCATTGCAATCAAATGGTAGTTTTAAGAAAAGTCAAAACAATAATTAGATTTGCATTTAAAAAGTTATTGTTTAAAAATATCTAAATGTAACAAAATAAATTAAAGAAAAAAATTAAATACCATAAAACGAGAGAAAATAATAATAAAAACATTTTTAATAAAATAAAAGCTTATTAAAGAACAAGAATGGGTCATAAACATCTTAAAACTTTTAATTTGTGTATGTAACAGAACAAGTGTGATAAGTTATATGTCAAACCTGAACGAGTATTAAAGCTTGCGTTGGACAATTTGTACTATTGGCGGAGCAGAGATGTGGCCAGGGGCCGAATTACGACATACGTTCCGTGATCGTAAACCATTTTTTTAGTCACAATAACTTTGAAACTGTCCACCTTAAAAAAAAAAACAAAAAAATTACGCATAATTGAACCGACCGCTACTTCCAGCCAATTGCTCACGTATGCCGTCATTCCGCATTATGGGCTTAGAGCTATTGTGATTTTAAAATTCGCTTTCGATCACGGAACGGATAACGTATTTCGACCCTAGGCTAATCTTGTTCATATCTCCACACCACGTGGAACCACCGTGCGGCATTACGTCATGGGAGGAAAGCGAATTTATCGCTCTTTTAGCTATAATTCGTGACATAACATGAATGCTATGCTGCTTACAACTTTTATAAATTGTGGACTTTTTCACATTTGTGAAACTGAACTCTTAGTGGAAGACTCCTTCCCCAATAGTCTGCCACAAAGTGTCGCTTTCTGAAAATATATTCTGTCCATTGGCTTTGTCCCTGTTATGTCGTCTTACAAAATCCAAACTTATGGTAAGACACCTGGGCTTTGGAGTGTCTGGTGTACATGATCGTTGATAATACGCTCGAAAATCTTTCCAGCGAATCTAGAATGCAAAACTGCGTATGCTCTAGATGTCACACTTGTTATGATACACTATGAATTAAGGTGAAAGAACATGAAGCAATCAGCTGATCAGAAGATAAATTAGCCTTGAAATTACAAAAAAAAGATTTAAATAAATCAAAAGAATCAAGAAAAATTTTGAATTTTAAAAACAAGGTATGAATCTTCAAACTTTGTTCAGCTAAATATCCCGTATTACATCCCGATTCAGCCATCATTTGGGGAGTTTCCATACAATACAATTAGTGTTCGGGCTTGACAATTTTTATGATACAACGGAATCAACGGTTTAGGGGTATGGCACTCCAAAATAAAAGAACAACCTCGTTTTTGCTTTAAGCGTATCATCGTTATAGATATTAAGGCTTTTTAGGTAAAGCAAGTCCACTCCACTGATACTGAGAACGTTTTTTGAAAAATGTATTCTGCTAATCTCATAAAAATCTGTACTTCTGAGCCTTAAGCTGAAATCATTGCTAAACGCTAATATGGTACGCTGCGCCCAAAGAGACGACTTCTTTAAGGGGTTATGCCTAGTTGTGAGGCCAAAAAAACGAGTTTTTTATAAATTTTTTATAAAGAGACGCTTTATTTAATCAATGTTTGATAGATATGAACATTTAGCGTATTATTTATATTTTAAACTGCCGTTGTCCGTTTTTAAAAATTTTAAGTCCTACGGCTCCTGCAGACGATCTCCTGGAGGTCCTTCAAAAAATAGTGCTTGGCGGTGAGCAAGATATCCTCGTTTGGATTATCTAAAATGAGAAATTTAAAAACAGTTATGTAGTTAATGAATGAATGCAGGTATTAATCGAAGCAATAGCCAAAATTTTGATTTTTGAAAAAACCGCGGCTTTTCAAAAAAAAATCCTCGAATTTTCGAAGAAAGTTTCAGTTGCAAGTGGTTAAAAACATAGAAATAGTTGCCAAAAAATGTATTCCTTCGACTAATACCTGAGGAATATATCTAAGAATATAGTGAGAAAATTTGAAAACGATCGGTCAAGCCGTTTTGGAGAAATCGTGCTCACCGACTTTCAAAACACCGTTTTGAGAAAAACTTGTTTAAAGTTTCAAAAGACTTTTTACACATAGTAAACATTTTTTTTTTTTACTCACATCGAGTCATCTATTCCCGGGCCATATGCTGAATCCTCAGCGACAATGTTTACATCCAATATTTCCAGCTGCTGTTGTCTGCGAGCCATTCTTCCCTCGCGTGTACTACCTTGTGCTCTAGAGTTAGCTATCGTAACTCGCTCAGCGTCCTCTTTTTTACGTAAGCGTGGGCATTGGGTCCAAGCGATAACCCTAAAGCTCTCATGTAATACAGGAGTGAGGTTTTACCTTCATTAAATATTTAAAATTTAAAATTCGATATTCGGTGGATGTATCGAATGGCACTGAAATGTCTTCCTGGGACTTCAATTTTTTAGCTGACGCACTAAAGCTACCTGCATCGGATTCTGCTGTTTTGGGATTAAATACATTTTTCCGCCTTCTTCCTCTTGATATCTGCAACTTTTTAGAAGCTCTTGCTGTTCTAGTACACTTCTTAGGCATTATCAAAGATAAAACACTGAACTAAGAGTACACAACTAAATTCAGCTATCAGCAACGCGTTTGTGTAAGTTTTATAGATCGAGCTTCTCTTTTTTTATAATTACACCTTGAGGCGTTGCTACAAATGTGCTTATATCTTCGAGAATATTGGTCGGATTGGTTTACATTTTTTTGAGAATATACTAAAATATATGTACATTCTAAAAATGCAAAAAAAAAATCGATTTTTCCAAAATTACAACTAGGCATAACCCCTTAAACACAGTCACTAAAGGGCTAGGAAACCATGAAGGTGCTTAGAACTTCGTCCTGCTTTTTTCACAGTTTTATAAAAAATGTCAATGAGTATGAAATTTCTTTATAAGATCAGACAACATGAACTATTCTCAAAAGGTCGAGTACACAAACAAAGCTTTTTCTTCACTATTTTATCAATTTTTATGTCTACACAAAAAATCTTTTACTCTACCACACTCCCCGTCAGAGGATATGTAAATTCAATTCGAGGAAGTTTCCGGTCCATCAATAAATCAATCATGGTGTCGCCCACCGAATTTCGACCATTTTTATCTAGTTTAATGCTCACAACTGAATTGATGATAAACAAAAGTGAAATCATTCACATAGGTAAAGGCTGTCATTTCTGCAACATTACTAAAGCTCAAAATGTCAGCTGATTCAACCAACCTTATAAAAAACCATGCAATCGATTATTGGTGCTGTATCGTAATTCCCTATCCGTAACGTAACCTTACCAATTGAATTTTGGTTTTTTCCTTACGTTAAGCATACGATTATAGCTATACGCCAACGGAACCAATGTTTTGAGCTTAAAACCTTCGGGGTACCAGAAAGAAGTCTTTGGTTACGTTGTAATGTACTACTGATCAGTCTACTTTTTTTTAAAGAAACAATTATGGTCATTGTGCCCAATGTCTGTTTAATCCGGACCATGGATTTATTTAGCAGATCCAAACGATTTCTATCAAATAAACTGAGGAATGGTTGAACTTTTCAGAAACTCTTATAATCATGAGAAATTAATTCCGTCATGGATTACAAAGGAAAGAAAAACATTGTCCCACCAAAGAACGTATAACAATAAGAAGGCTGCTGCCGAATTGCTGGTTGGCAATTCACCACCGCACCCAGTGGCGTAGTGAACTTAACTCGCGTCCGGTGCACAATACTTTTTAGCGGCTGCTCTCCTATATTTCGAAACCATATAATATTAAATATTAATATTATACAAAGTTACAGACCCGCAGAAAGCTCAGCAAGTCACTCGAATACTGCAATTGGGGACAAAATAATGAAACGCTGCTAGATAAATATAGGTGTACTAGCCCACGCTTCGCTTCGTCTCAGAACTTATAATAGACTCTGTCCGGTCGTAACAATTGTTTCTTCGAAGCCAGTTGAGATATTGGACTTAATCACATCGCTTATTGCAGCAATCATTAACACCTTTCGTTTGATACCCGTATTGTAAAAGTACATTTTGGTTCACCCTGGTCCGCATATTGATCAATAACTCCGAAACCGGTTGAGATATCGAATTAGACGATATCTTAAATTTTAATATAGACGTGACGTAATGCAAGTTCCATTCAGACAGACAAAAATCCTTAAATCTGTTGATTTGGATTCTATTGGCTAAATAATAATCCCTCTTATGAATTTTTCTTAAATATCTGCAATATACAGATATCGACCTGTTACAATTTTATTAAATGTTTAGAGTAACCCTCATTATATTACTCTGGGACTAAATTTAAAATCAACTTGAATCAATCAATTATAATACAAATAAAAACCATTTAGCCATTTATTGTTTTGCGGACCGTTTGGCGTCACTCTGTGAGTAGCGCCTGGGGCATAATGACACCCCATTCACCCCACTTACTACGCCACTGACCGCACCTGCCTATAAAACTGAAATTCCTTGTGTTTTATTTGAATACTTACAAAAAAATTATTGCATATATAAGTATGGAGTTACAGAAACGTTCAATTGTGAGTATTATATAAAAATAAGCGTGTTACTAGTAATTAAACTCACGAACTAAAAGCAAATTTCTCCAGTGGTTAGTAAACTACCCGCGAATTGACGAATAGTGGTCGCGTTGAACCTTCTTTATACTCTACGTTCATTGGTGCCATTTGTTGTTTGACTTTTCCTACTAATTTCAAGGCCGAATATATCTTTCAATCAAAGTCTAACAATTCCGAATGTGGTTTCTCCCTCAACAGTGGCATATGAGTGTTCAAGTTAATATTGTTAATAAATTTTTATTTAAAGCAACATATACCTATTTAGTGCAATATTGTGATAATTTTTAAAACCATGCTTAAGAATAAAACACGATTTATTTAAATTATTTTTAAAAAATTGTAAATTAAAGTTTTTGTTTTTCTTTTATTATATGCAAAATTGTGTTTTCTAAAATTAAGTTACATACCAATAATATCAAGAACGATTTTTGGGAAAAAATTACACCCATTGAAATGAGAAAAAAAAAATGTATATGAACCGACTTATATAGTTAAAGTACTAATATGACTATATTTCGAAATTTGCTATTGTGCAAAAGCTTTAAAGTTAAAAACACTATGTAATTTATTAAAAAAAAAAAATTATGAAAACGCGAGTGAAATTCTAGTCATGTGAATTGTTGGTCTGTTGGCGTTCGAAAAATTGAAATGGACCAAAAATACAAACAACAATTGCAAAATCTGCGTGCTTATGTAAAATAGAAATTAAGAAAATAGGCACTTAAGTCATGTATGCAAAATAATGCAAATAAAGAAATTTAATAAAAATGCACATTGTAAAAAATGAGTATCCTAATAAATGATTTGTGTCTTAATTATGCGAAAATGCAAATATTTTATTTAGTTCGAATGCTATGCCAAGGTAAGTTAAATTTTTCTATAATTTACTAAAATTTAAGCTTTCAGCGTGGTCCGTAACCGTTATAACTTTTATCATAACCATAATTATTCGAGCGCATAATCTTAAACCTTTTTAAGGGATTTCTGTTACCGATCCAACTTTACATATTTAAATTAAAATAAAAACAAGTAAGGAAGTGTAAGTTCGGGTGGAATCGAGCATTATTTACCTAGTTGTGTTCTATTATGGCATCCCAATTTACGCAGGTCTATTTTAATACTTTTCAGTTCGTATTATAAAACCAGCCGATTGGTTTTAATAAAAACACTTCTGTTATGAGTTTTGAGGTGTAAATTAATTTATTTGTTCATATATAAATAGCTTCCCTACCAACCACTGCTAACCACAGTTTCACAAAACACCAATACATGCACATTTTATATTTGAAAAATTTCCCAAATATTTGATATATTACAGCTGCTTTCCAAAATTAATTTATGTTTGTCAAACATATTCGAAAAACGAAAATATCGAATGAAAATCAAAAAAGATATATAACTTTCCTATTGCAGTGGGGTATTAACTACTTGCCCGGATATTTTGCTCGTGTGTTATCCAATTGGCAGGAGTATACTACATACCAGTGATGTAACGAATGCCACTTTCTAAACATTCGCGAGTGCGAATGCGAATATCCACTAATGATATTAAAGCGATGAATGCGAATATTCAGTTTTTGTTCAAATTTGTCGATAAATGTGCAGGGATATTCAGTCTCGTTCGATAGACGTGCGTTTCGCTTGCATTTTGTTCGCGAATCGACATGTTGCCGAGACTCCTGGGCATGGTTTACTCCTACTAGTTCAACATCTTCTCTTGCGAATCGGAGCGGAAGGCAGTGGATGAAGGTACTCCATATACTATGCTCCTGGGTACCCCTCGACATTTTTAATGGCGCCGTCTACGAAGTTTTCTACGATGAGTTTTTATATATATAAATAATCTAGTGTTTCTAGCCCTCCTGGACAGAGTATATGTCTACAAGTAGCGGACTCGGAGATCGAACAATATCACGGTTGATCCGGCCATTATTATTAAGTTCCAGTCACAAAGGGACCGAAACCCGCTTTTAAAAACAATTACAACCTTCAAGCGCCTAAACAACTGCGTTAATGGCAAAGACAAAAATAAAAAAGGACTGCGCCTCGCTCATGTGGGCATAAATTCTGCTACGCCAATATTTATAAATGAGTCTCTCTCTAAAGCGAACTAGGTATTCAAGGCTGCAATTCGTCTCAAGAAAAGGAACAGATTGTCCTGTGTTTACATATCGGGGTGTGGTACATTTCAAAAGTAAAGAGGTCATCCCAAACCCCAAACCTAAATCTTCTCGACCGCTTTGAGAATCCTGCACAAGTACGGGAAGATTCCTTGCGAGACGGTGGCGCACAAGCAGCGGCAAATCTCCCGAACGGCTTAGAAGAATAATATGTCCATTATGTAAAGTTTTCTACTTTTTAGTCTACGTATAATCTACTTCTACCTTGTTTCTCTTTTCACCAAAAATATCAGTTCTACGTCTTTCATGTCTTCTTCAGTTAAATGCAGTGCAAAGCTTTCCTTCCTTACCTCTTTTAATGGTGGTCCCAGATCATAGGTTGCCTAGTCGCAAAGACTGTCTTCGTACTATGTTGCGCGTTGTCAGTAAACGAGCCAATGGGCTGAAAATCATTCACCTCAACGCCCAAAGCCTCTATAAAAAACTTGATGAATTGAAATTTCTATGTGAAGGTTCCGACACTGATATCATTTGCATCTCTGAAACCTGGTTTTCTGCATTCCATAAAAATGCTTTGGTGAAATTAAACGGGTATAACAAGCTCCTGATTGGATATGCTTATAGACCTAATCGGCAAGTAAACTACTCAGGCTTTATCGAGTTTCTTCAACCACTACTCCTAAACTACGAAGATATAATCATTGCCGGCGATTTCAACAGCAACTTGCTCGTGGATTCTAGCTAAACATGGCCTCTCCCGGACTTTATCCCACTAATTCCTCTTCGCCTACACACTTCACAAATTCTAGTTCTTCCCTGCTTGACTTATTCTTTGTTAACTCTTCTTTAAAATGGGTCTATTACACCCAACTATCCGCACCCTGTTTTTCAAAACGTAACTTAATTTTTCTTTGCCACGATTTTCAAACTTCCCGCCGTTCTTGCTCTTTTACGTATCGAGACTTCAAAAGTATAGACTACAGCTCTCTTGCTACAGCCTTAGAGTCGGTCGAATGGAGCTTGATACAAACATTGACTTCGGTTGACGATCAGGTAATGTTCCTGCAGAATCATATTAATACTTTATTCGAAAACCATGTCCCTGTAAAAAGTAAAGTAGTCAGACATATAAACAACTCCTGGTTTAATGCGAGCCTTCAACATCTGATTCGACTGCGTAATCTTGATTTCGCGCGGCGGAAAAGATACCGTACAGCGGAAGCGCATAGCTGCTTCAATAAAGCCATTAGGCTAGCTAAAGGAAGGTTTTATAAAGATAAGTTCAGGTCCGCCCTGAGCTTGAGGGCAACCTGGAACACCATTAAGGATATCGGGATTGGCAAATCCAATAAAGCTCCCCCTGTTTTCTTCGACATCGACGTTAACGACATAAATACAAATTTTGAAAGCCTGCTAATTTCAGCTGATCGCATTTCCGATGACAGCTACTGTGATCGTGTTAATATTGATGCCAGTCCTTTTGAGTTTGTTTGTGTTCATGATTGCGATGTTGTTCAAGCCATACTTTCCGTGAAGTCCAATGCTATCGGGTTCGACGGTATATGTGCCAAATTCCGAAAAATCATTCTCCCGAAAGTCCTTCCCTACATCACCTACCTGGCTAATTTAATCTTGACGACCTGTGTATTTCCTAAATGTTGGAAAGCTGCAAAGGTATTCCCGGTTCCAAAACCAAAACCAAAACAAAACAAGGAGTTTAGGCCAATAGCCATACTGCCTTTCCTGTCAAAAGTAGTCGAACGAATCTTGCACGGTCAGATTTCTTCATATGTGCACGAACACAATTTTCTGTCAGACCATCAGTCTGGTTTCAGACCAAAAAAAAGCTGTACAACGGCACTAATATCAGTTATAGAGGACATTCGCGAAAGAATCGACGATAATCATACGGCTTTTCTAACCCTCCTTGACCACTCAAAAGCCTTTGACTCTGTGGACCATACTTTACTCTGCAAGAAGCTAGAAAACTTTTTCAATTTCTCCAATCGTGGCATGGCCTTTATTAGATCCTATCTTGGTGGCAGAGCTCAGGCAGTAAATGTAGGTAGTAGAAAGTCCGATTTCCTAAATTTTGTTAGAGGCTCAAGGCTCTATTCTGGGCCCTTTGTTATTTGTTCTTTACATAAATGACCTTCCCGCTGTTCTTAGGTACTGCAATGTCCACATTTATGCTGATGATGTACAATTCTACACGTGTTGTCCAAGTGATCATACCAGTTCGTGCATAGGCAACCTGAATTACTATTTGAACGAAATTGGTGTGTGGCCTACTAGGAATTTCTTATGCCTGAATCCTAAGAAATCGAAATGTGTAGTCATCCATAGAAATTGGCCCGCAACAATCGGCTTAGATCCCATCATTTTTGACAGTTCCCTAATCGAATACGTAAACACTGCAAGAAATCTAGGTATTGGTTTTAACAACACACTGACTTGGAAGGACCACATTTTTAGCACTGTTGGAAGGGTGTACGGGATGCTCCGTACACTGTAGTTAACTCAGTATTTTACTCTACTCTATACATCGTCTAGCAATAGCAAAAGCGTATTTAAAACCAACTCTTCTTTATGGTTGTGAGATCTACTCCAACTGTGACTACGTATGCAATAAGAAGCTCAATACTGTGTTTAAGAACATCGCTAGATACGTATATGGGCTGAAAAGACTTGACCATGTCAGAGATCTTGCAAAAAAGCTGCTAAACATTTCCTTCGATAATCTCCTAAAAGTTAAAACACTTATCACCCTACATAAGTTAATATACACTAAGGAACATGTCAGATACTGTGTGTTAACTTCTGATCGCCAATTCTTCATTACGTCAATACGTCTTTCGAACTCTCTTCCTTCTAGACTAAGGCTGATAAGTAATGCAATGCACTTCAAAAAGTAATTAACTAGCTTCTGTACCGAATTGTAATACAATTTAAATTTAAAATCATAGTTCCTATTGGAAAATGCTATACTGATATTTTATTTCTCTATTTTCTTTTCTATTCTCTCTTCTCCTTCTCTCTGTATCTTACTCTGCTGATTATGTACCTAGTTAATTTATTAATTATTTATTACCTTTCGTTAATCATTTAATTCATATTTTGTAACTTTGTGTAAACCTGACTAGCGCTATAAGATAATTTTGCTAAGTTGTTGTGCTAGGAAATGCATATAAATAAATACAAATACAATACAAATTATATAATATTGACCCATCACAAATAATTGGAAATAACGCAATTTAGCTCGCTAATTTTCAGAAGAGTGGCACCAAAGTCGTATAAAAAATTGGAATTTTTACAGCGCTCTGTTTAAATTAGAGTTAGTTTTTTTATGAACAGTATGTCTTGTGATTATGATTTCTGAGTCGCAGCTGTTTTGATCCGAGACTGTGACTGCAGAGTGAACCAATAGAATAAGAGCCGTAGCCGTGTTCGGTGAGGATTAAATGTTTAAAAATTTTGCAGCAAGAGAGCGCATTTTGACATTTCATTGAGAGAGAGAGCTGCAAGTTTCTGCTTGAAGAAATTTTTTATCAAATCGAAACAATAGCAATAGCAAAATGATTACCTACCTTTCCAAAAAACTACCAAAAATAACTATTAGTTTTGGTTTTTATACGACCTTTCCAAAGTAATTTCCTTTTACACACCAAAAGACAATATTCACATTTACTAAAATTGAGCATTCGAAACCTAAAGCCCATGGTAATTCATGTTGCAATAAACATTAAAAAACATTGGAGAAAAATCATACATTTTTTTAGTCTGCACGTATTTGTTTGTGTTATAAATTTGAATTCGCATCTGCATTCCTCTATCATCTAAATAACACAAATCACAGATTCATTGGTTCATATTGACGAAGCCAATACGTGATTGCGATTATTGCAACCGTGATTGAGAACGGAAGCAGATTCTGTCAAAGCCTGTCAGTCACGGGATTTTCTTTGAAGCTGTCCTGCGATTTATTGTTATATTTCAGTGGCTGAGGTTTAATTATTAACTAAAAAAATTTGTTCAAAAAAAAATTCATTTTTATTTTTAAGAGAGAATTATTTTTTTTTAAGCGTCTACAATTTTTTGTTTGTTTGTTTAGATTACATATATTTATAATTTATAGTTGAATTATTAGTTTTATTATTAGAGTTACTTTTTCATGCATTAAAAAACATTGGAAATAAATGGATTTTAGTCTTATTAACCTGGTATTATCTTCAAATTACTTTTTTGTCATATTCATATTCGCAAAACATTCACAGAAATTTTGCGAATGCGAATGTCCCAAAACATGCGAATATTCGCAAATGCGCATGCCGCATTTCGTTTCAATATTAATATTTCTAAATTTAACGTAATCAAAAGTGAGCGGTGCCACACCCATTTTCACCAATTTTTTGAAAAATTTATTTTCTTTCTTAATGTTAATGTACACATCAAATTTTATCCTTATACATAAGTGTATTATGTACTGAATAATCACTTTTTTTCGAAAATATTCTATATATAGAAATGCCTTAATCAATTTCTCTTTTCCTCCTGAACGTTTTGATATATATAAGTCAATATCTATCTCGATTCGTGTATGCCGTTACATACTACCGTTAGCCGATGCCCCTGCGGGTTAGGGGTTTAGAATATGCCCGAGGTAGGCATACCGGTCGTAAGAAGCGGCTAATATGCACAAAGGTAATGACGTGCAACTCTATGGTTGATCTACGGATATGATGCCTCTCACCTCTCATTACCCACCTTATCCTTCTTTACGGAAGGAGGGGTGACATGACCTTGAAGGTTTCACTGGTCATAAATCACTACCACGACAAACGGGCAGTACCGCAAGGGAGTACCGGAGCGTACCGGGTCCAGATCCGGCCAAGGACTGTTAATTCGACAACACTCCCCAAAACCTTCGGGGAGTGTTTTTGTCCTTACTACGACAACAACAACCGTTAGGCGAGTGAAGTTAATATACATTGTGTGCGTAGCACTACTAGGTATAACAAGTATATAGGTAAGTTCTGAAACCCTTTACATTTCTATACCATACTACACCTTTTCCAGTTTATAATCAGAAATGTAAGTTCGTATTGAGAAACCACAAGTTTATAATGGGAGATGTTAGTCCATCACACAATAATTATTCGAGTAATTTGTTAATGTTCTCGTTATCAAGCTCGACTTTTTAATTATCAACTTGATTATTTTCATTAAAAATTTACATATACTCAATATAAACTTACATTTCTCATTATCAAATTGTATTTTCTCAATATAAACTTGAAAAGGTGTAGAGTAGCATTCTTTGTTTGTGTGCAGATTTATGTTACTTCCATTTACATACTAAAATGTAAGATTTATTTGGCCCGGCTTACTGGGAATCTGTCACGCCATAATTAATTCTTGATTATGATTTAGTTTTTGTTTAGATTGGTTTCTTTCAAAAATTTAATTAATAATCTTTTCTGATTTTCTGTATTCTTTTTGGTTCTTTTCGCTTGAATTGTTGCCATGTGCTTGTACAATTGTTATTTATAGTTCCGTTATTCACTAAGTTCCGCTATCTTTACAGTTCCATTATCAGCGCAGATTTTCAATGTTCCGTTATTTTCACAAATCAAGTTTTTTCTTTTTCAAATTAAATCACTCTTTTCGCTCTTCCTTAGCGAGGAGCACAAAAGCTGTCGTTGAGACTAGCTCAAGGAAGCATTGGGCATCTCAAGTTCACGAAACGGCACGCAAGAGCTGACCAAGTCCACTTTTGAAGCCCAACCAAAACCAAGCCTATATATACAAAATTGGTTGTACAGGGTGGGTCAAAAGAAACCAAGGGGTGTAAAAGTTTAATAACTTTTTCGTTTATTAATTTTTTTTAATTTTTTCTTTCAGATTATATAATATACAAAAGGGAAATTTTTTTACACTAAGTATGAAAAATGATGTCTCTTAAATGACCGCCGTTTTCAGCTTCGCACTGATGGGCTCTTTTTAGAGCATTTTCCATAACATCTTTCAAAACTTGTGGCTGTAGCGTTCGAATTTCTGCACCAATGTTTGCCTTGAGTTCAAGGATTGTCTCTGGCTTGTTCACATACACTCGCTCCTTCAAATAACCCCAAATAAAATAGTCGGGTGCTGTCAAATCTGGCGATCGCGCTGGCCAAATAATTTCCGAATTTCTGGAAATTATTCGCCCTCCAAAAATTTGACTTAAAAGTGCAATTGTGTCTCGGGCAGTATGGGCAGTAGCTCCGTCCTGCTGAAACCACATAACAGGTCTATTTTCAAGAGCAGGACGTAAAAAATTTTCTATCATAAACCGATACCGCTCTCCATTTACGGTTACAGCACTTCCATCTTCATTCTCGAAGAAGTAAGGCCCAATGACATTTTCAGATGTGATCCCACACCATACTGTACACCTGATGGGGTGTAATTGGCGTTGATGAATGTCTCTTGGATTTTGAGAACCCCAGAACCTACAGTTCTGCTTATTAACAAAGCCATTCAAATTAAAATGAGCTTCATCACTCATAATCAAATTTTTAATAAAGTTGATTTCATTTCTGGCCAACTCTTGAAATTTAACTGCAAAATTTAGACGCTGCCGATGATCTGCGGGTTTTAATTCTTGCACCATTTGCACCTTATATGGGTGTAACTGTAAATCTTTTTTTAAAATGCGCCGTAGTGACGTACGAGACATTCCTAGCTGAGCAGAACGCCTTCTGGCAGATGTTTCTGGTGCTTCGTTAACACTTTGCTGTACTCGTTCAATATTTTCCGCAGTGCGACTTAAACGTGGTCTACCGCTTCGAAGCAAATTCTGACGTTAAAATGTCGACGATATGCTCTTTGCGTTAAAATAATTGATCTCTGGTTTAAATAATAAAATTCTATTGTTCTGGTTCTCTGTTCAGTTGTGAACCTCCCCATTATAAATTCTCCAAGTGTTGTCTATATAATCTGAAAGAAAAAATAAAAAAAAATAATAAACGAAAAAGTTATTAAACTTTTACACCCCTTGGTTTCTTTTGGCCCACCCTGTACTATCAAGTCCTTTCCAGCCAACGAAACAAACGGAAGTGTTGAGTAACATTTTAATTGCTGGTATCGATCATCTGGCAACTTTCACACACTTTGGTAAAAATTAACGAATATTTTTCTAACCACAAAAAGGGTAGAACTTTGTAGCGAGTTGTTAACTGAACATTTAAGTCATACAAGCACCCCTATTGCGAGTGTCAATTTGTAGTAGAATCGACTTTTTTTGATTGTATTTTACTTCGGTATTGTGTATCTTGATCGAACAAAAACTGCAAATTTTAAAATTTTTTTTTTTCAATAATTAGTTTTTTATTCCTTTTATTAGCACTTTTCAAATCACATTGACCCGATAATGACTGCAATATTGTTGCAGACGATAGATGGAGTATTCGCAGTCCCTCATTAAGCGATCGGGTCGATACTCGCAATGACTTGATGATCGCAATCGCTTAGCAGACGATTATGTATTCTTGTTAGACTTTCAAAATAGGGAGAAGATTAAGAAAGAGCTTTTCTCCCAATATGTGGTGAACTGGTTCTAATTTGTTCTACAAATTGGCAGGACCTATATGTTTTATGCCGACTTGAAACGGTTGGACCATAATAAGCCTGCTTTTAGAAGAGTTTGCCTAGTTGAACAGTTAAAAACATGATTGTTGTTATGGGGGGGCACACATTATGCTGCTCAAACATTTGGTATGTCGGGGATTATTCTGGATAGGGAAGATTGCAATATCTAGACCGAAGTTTAGTAACAGTTCCACACCTTATTTGTCGTAGAAGCCTACTAGGGTGTTGTGGCTTACACAAATTTTGTAGAATCGGCCTGTTGAGCTTTTCATTGCGTTCCTTTGACCTTTTTCGCTTGATTGTGTAAATGAGATTGTGGCCTCATCCACTACGGAAACGATCGGAGCTCCTTCTGGTGGAAAAAGGGAGCTTCGATTTTTAGACTTCTTATTTGAGTTTGGTTGGGCCATGAGGTAATTTTTTGGATCTTTTTATATTCAACTGCAGTGGTACACAAGGGATTATAACTTTGTCCACGTAACTGGAGTTTGAACCGGTTCTTAAGATGAATATGTCCAGAATGTCCAATCTGTCCCGTCCCACTCTTAAATTGTCATCCTCGGAGCAAACCCTGGCAGCTGGGTTACTCCATTGTCGAACCCAACCCTGGACCAAGAGATTGGATCTGCTGCGTTTGCTGGAAGAAAATTTGTAAGAGATGACTACATAAATCTGGATGCTCAGGGCTTAACCCTGCCATCCACAGACCCCGTACTTTCTTTAGTACTTTCGGGGCACCATGCTGTACACGCCTAAGGGCGTCCCGCGGTACACGTCGCTCTGGCGCTCCCCTACCGCCCCTACGAACTTCAAGTAGCCCCAATGGTGACTCAGTCTACACGACTGGCAGCACTGCTGCCATTCCCGCTTCACCCACTCCCGACTGTCGCTCACGCTCACCAGCGTTTCCATCTCGCACGGCCGCTCAGCACTCCTATCCCCTCCGGAATAGGTGAGAATTGAGCATCGCCGAGCGTCAGTCCCCTCTTTCTCTGTCCCCAATTGCCCCCCCCCTGCTTCCAGCTTGCACCACCTCCTTGTACCTTTCACTACGTGCACCGTTTGTCGGCAAAGATTATATACGCCTGCGATATCGGTCAAGTGCAACAATTGCCTTGGCCTGTGTCACACCCTAATGTGCTCTGGGCTCGCAAACGGTAACCTCTGGAAGGATACGTTCATAACCCCCTGTTGTAGTACACAGCCGCCTTCCACGCCAGATAAAAACGGCCATGGCGCTGTCAATTCTAGACTGCGACATAGTTTAGGCCTTAGCCTACCTCCTACCTAGGCAAGCGCATCCGTCCCTCACGCCAACATTTCCCCCTCCTACACGCTTCAAAATTTTACAGCTGAACTGTAACGGATTAGCTGGAAAGATCGCGGAGATAACTGACTTTATGAAGTCGCACAACATCAAAATCGCCGCGATACAAGATACAAAACTGAACACAAGATCGGACTTACGAACTTGTGATGGGTATAATGTACATCGAAAAGACCGTCCCAGCGGTCATGGGGGTGGCCTTGCGTTCATTACACATCACTCTGTTTAACTGTTAACTTCGTCATCTGGCGACCGATGCTTATATTAGCTTCAGACCACCTACCCATCCTACTCTCCGTTGAACGACCGACCGACTTCATAACGACTGATAAACTAACATACAATAACTTAACCAAAGTGGACTGGGACCGCTTTACGGACTATACAGAGCGCTCCTTCGCTGCCTTACCCACTCCGACAGACGTACGCAAAGAAAGAAGAGAGTTTCGCAAGGTCATTGTTTCAGCTTCAGGCCGATTTATTCCTGCTGGTAGAATACTAGAAGTCCGTCCGAATTTTCTTGCAGAAGCTGCGGCGATGGCAAGAGAACGTGACCAAGTGAGACTCATCAATCCCGCAGATCCCAGAATCAAAGATCTCAATGCGGAAATTCGTAGGACAGTCAACGAACACAAACTGACCAAGTGGAAGCAACACCTTGAAGTATGCAACCTCTCCGGCGGAGTCGGCAAATTATGGTCGACTATCAAGGCCCTATCCAATCCGACAAAATATAATGACAAGGTCGCCATTGCATTCGGCGACAGCGTCAAATCGGACGCCAGGAAATGCGCGAGCTTCTTTTGCCGGCTGTTTATAATGCATCCACCAGCGGATAGGACTAAGAGAAGAGTCATCCGACGTGCGCACAAAGGTCAAGGAAGCCATAATGAAGGCCAAACCCTCAAAATCTATCGGACCTGACGGAATCGCCATGAAGATGATTAAACACCTAGGCCACGAGGGACAGAGTTATTTAGCGGGTCTTTTCAACCTCTCTCTTACTACTTTCGTCATACTTGAGATGTGGAAACAGGCGATTGTAGTTCTCCTACTAAAACCAGGGAAGCTGGCAAACCAAGGAGATTCTTATCGTCCGATATCCCTCCTTTCGCCGGTTGCGAAATTACTAGAGACCATTCTGCTCCCTTAATTTATTGCAAATCTGAAATTGGCCGATCACCAGCATGGTTTCCGCAAATCTCATAGCACTACATCCGCTTTGAATGCCATTACAACACAGATAAATTATGGTTTGAATCAACACTCACCAAACCATAGGACGGTTCTCGTGGCACTTGACCTATCTAAATCATTTGATACGGTCAACCACGCCACACTCCTTCGAGACCTGGAAGAGACACCGCTCCCTGCCGGCCTTAAAAGGTGGACCGCTAATTACCTCAATGGTCGACAGGCGTCAGTCAAATTCAGGAACAAGAAATCTAGGCCACGAAGAATAAAACAAGGGGTGCCGCAAGGTGGTGTTCTCTCTCCCGTTTTGTTTAATTTCTATATTTCGAGACTTCCCCCCACCAGAGGGAGTCTCCATTGTTTCCTACGCTGACGACTGTACGATAATGGCCTCGGGCAAGGGTCCCTCCATTGACGAACTCTGTGCTAGAATCAACTCTGTACTCGCTTCTTCACCGAGCGAAATCTGACCCTATCTCCGGCTAAATCGACGGCGACCCTGTTTATGACATGGAATGTGCAGATGGGGGCAAGAGTTAAATGTCCACGTAGACGGAGTACCTCGACCTACTGTCAACCAGCCTAAAATCTTGAGTATGACGCTTGACAACGGCCTCACCTTCGGTGGTCATGCCACCGCAATAGCTTCAAAGGTACAGAGTCGCAATAAGATCCTCAAGTCACTGGCCGGCAGTACTTGGGGGGAAGACAAAGAAACATTGCTTGCTACATATAAGACTATTGGCCGACCGGTTATTGACTACGCTGCGCCCATATGGTCGCCCAACCTTGCTGACACCAATTAGGGGAAATTGCAATTCTGCCAAAACACCGCCATCAGAACTGCTACGGGATGTCTGCTTATGTCATCTGGGTCTCACCCATCAAGAGGCAAAATTGCTCAATGTTCAAGAGCACGCGGAACTCTTAAGTAAACAGTTCCTTCTGAACTGTCATAAACCCAGTCATCCAAATCGACATCTATTGGATGTAGCCCCGCCTCCCAGAGACATAAGGAGACATCTTCGTAAGCACTACGATGAGATCCGGCACCACATATCTTTGCCGTTTGATATGCGGAACTATAGGCGGGCTTTAAATTACCTCCTTACTGAGTCGGTAGATAGATCCCTCTGATCTCGGCCTGTGAATCCCGTTATCAGTACTCAACCACCTGAATTGGGTGAAGAGTAGCTTGTACTTCCGAGGGAGACTAGAGTCATGCTAGCACAACTTGGCTCTGGATATTGTAATAGATTAAACTCTTACTTATCCAGACTGAACCCCAACATCCCAAACACATGCCCTGCATATGGTATGCCCCCCCATGATACCAAACATCTGTTCTCCTGTTCAGTCGATCCTACTCTTCTAACACCTACATCACTCTGGTCCAACCCTGTGGAAACTGGGCGTTTCCTCGGACTTCCGTTAGAAGAGCCTGATGACAATTTAGTGATCGAGCCCATTGGGCAGGGCGAAGCACTGTTAACAACAACAACATGAATATAGAAGTCGCTTGAACCCTATCCGTTCAATATGGTTAATAAAAATTCTGTATAAATGCTATTTTCCGGACAAGGAAGGTTGTTGTTGAAAATGAGTCAAGGTTGATGATAACCACGCCCTTACTTTCTATATATAGTCAACGCCGCATGTTAGCGAACACATTTTAAAATTTCGAAATTTCAGTGAAGTGAAAGTACGCCCCTGCGGTTTAGGAGGTTGTACTGGCATCAGACTGTCGGGCTACGCCAAGCGAAAGCAACCGCTATAAAGAATTAATAACCCTATCCACGAATAATCTCAGAATCATGACCGGGGTTCTCACGGGCCATTGCAGGCTCAAGGCCCACCTGCACAAACTGGGCATCACTTCCAGTAGCCTCTGCCGATTCTGTGATATGGAGGATGAAACGGCGGAGCATATACTGTGCAAATGCGACGCCATTTCGAGGAAAAGACAGAAGCACCTAGGTTTCCCCGACACTAGAGTGCAAGCACATACATGAAATAAAGCCGACTTCCATCTTGGATTTCCTGAGCGGGATCGGCCTAGATGGTGTGCTGTTAGATTACGAGGGCACAATAGATCTCAAGTTCGCAGTGCACTACCTCACTACTATTATTATTATTAGGGGGGGCTTTAGAATATATCCGAGGTAGACATACATACCGGTCGTAAGAGGCGACTAATATGCAAAAAGGTAATAACGTGCAACTCGATGGTTGATCTACGGATATGATGCCTCTCACCTCTCATTACCCATCCTTCCTTACGAAGGGAGGGGTGACAGACCTAGAAGGTTTCACTGGTCATAAATCGCTACCACGACAGTCGGGCAGTACCGCAAGGGAGTACCAGAGCGTACCGGGTTCAAATCCGGCCAAGGACTGTTAATTCGGCAACACTCCCCAAAACCTTCGAGGAGTGTTTTTGTCGTTACCACAACAACAACAACAACGCATATAAGTATTGAATTCTAGTCTGCTGAGACATCGGCGAATAAAGTGAGATGAGATGAGTACAAGTGAATTGATGATGGGAGAGTACAAGTGAATTGTGCCATCTTCTTTTCACAGTACCTCGTCCCAGCCGAGCACTGTTACGAAGTCAAGAATGGCATGTCGTCTTCTCGCGATTGCTTCACACTCGAGTCTGCAGTCTCATCACTGTTGTCGCAGAAAGGGCAGTGGCAGATGTCGAGTTTGTGGGGCATCGTATAATAGAGTGGCATGGTGGCCTTTATTAAAATTTGTATGCGGGAACGTAGCGCGGCAAATTACAATATTTAGATCGCCGACTAGCTGATCGGGCTCTTTTATTAGAAGTCTTTGCGATGATCATGGCCGTGCAGTAGTAACTGTTTGTCCTAAGCACTATCACGCAACATTGCTTTATTTAATAACAACGATGGCATGCCTCGCACAGCCAAGTGCAATTACCGGAATGAAGGTTGAAGAACTGTAGTAAGCAACAATGCCAACTCTAACTATAGTTACATATTTGTATATTTAAAACACAATTTTTCGATTTCTCAATATATGCTTTTCAAACGACACGGGATCTACAATGTAACAAATAATTCTACATAAATTCCTATATTATTATTTAAAATTAAGTAAAAGTAAATGAGTAAAAGAAAATATTTCGTAGAAACTTAAAGTTACCTATGTGTTTGTTGTATTTAGTTTACAATACGAAATCAATTGTACGTTTGGTTTCGAATAAATAGCACGTGTACGTGTTTAGGAATAGCAATACTACAAAGGTTTGGCTTAGGGACAGATTTCTTTATTTACAATTCATCTTCAAAATGATTTATATTTTGCAAATGATCACCGTAATCTGTCGCTTCGCTGCCTACAAATGTATCATAATTAGCCAATATTTCCAAATAACTTAATCGATCATCGTGATCTTCGTCAGTTGATACGAATAAATGATCGACTTCATCTTTAGCGATTGTCTCACTATTCGGCACTACCCAATTCAGTACCTCATTACCCGTTAAAAGGCCATCTTTATTGTCATCCAAGTGATCAAAACGTTCCTTTTCTTCTATAAGCCATTCACGATTGTGTTCTTGTCCAGCATTACCAATGAATTCCGCGTAATCTATTTCACCATTATGATTTGTATCCTTTTCCCGTAATGTATGTTCCAATACTATTGGTAGCATCTCGGGATGTTCTTCTGGCGAATAAAAGAGAACATATTCTTTGGCATCAAGTCCACCATCTTTATTTAAATCTGCTGCATTAAATAATTCTTTATCGGATTTAATCATTTCTTTCTCTTCGTCGTAACTATCAAAGTCGATTAATTCCTTCTTTTCATCTTCATCTTCCATTGAAAAACTATCTCTGAGATATTCTTTCCATGTTACTATGCCATCACCATCCATATCGACCTCTTCCATGCGATCGGCCGCTTCTTCTTCGCCAAGTTTTCTGTATAGATAGCGGTATATAAAATGAAAGCGTTATTTGTGGTACAAAATGCGTAAGTTATAGTATAGCTAATGTTTTAGTAGACTACTTGAGCACATTCATGATTGTCAAAACGGTTATTTAAAGAGTGATGCTGGATTAATATTGTATATTCTTGCAATGGGCGTGGAGTGCTTCCGAAAGACTGATGCGATAGTGAAGGATACGTCAAAATTCGGTGGGAAATAGTTTAAAACTAAAAAGTAAATTCGAATCGTAAACCTTACGCTGTATGCCCTTTTAGCGGGTTGAAAGTAACTTGGCTTCTGGTATGTTTGATCGGGGTCGAATGTAAAAACGTATCTGTGGAATGTCTCAACAACCTTAAGTCTCCCTTGTTAAATATGTATAAGTGTATTTTTTTTACATAATGGGATGGCCCAGAGGTTCGCATTGTTCACGCTATAGTTAGGTTAGTAACATTTCTGCAACACTTCCCAAAACTTTCGAAGAGAGTTTTCATCGGTATTAACACAAACAAAGAAATGGTCGCAATGGATGAATATGTATAAGTGTATGTATAAGTGTACATTCATATTCCTCTACGAGGGCAGGCGCCTCGCCCCTGCGGGTTAGGGGTTTAGAATATGCCCGAGGTAGGCATACCGGTCGTAAGAGGCGGCTAATATGCACAAAGGTAATGACGTGCAACTCTATGGTTGATCTACGGATATGATGCCTCTCACCTCTCATTACTCATCTTATCCTTCCTTAGGGAAGGAGGGGTGACGACCTAGAAGGTTTCACTGGTCAGAAATGGCTACCACGACAGTCGGGCAGTACCGCAAGGGCCAAGAACTGTTAATTCGACAACACTTTCTAAAACCTTCGGGGAGTATTTTTGTCATTACCACAACAACAGGACAGGCACCTTGACGTTAGTGTAGAGGCTTATGTCGAACGCATCCGATAATGACTAATGGGGCTGATAAGGCCAAGGCAATGTCAACCTCGTTAATCAAAGTCGCATGCGATCGACAACTAAGAACTGTCACCTCCTAATCCAGGGTGTTATGCGTCACCGTGCCCATTGGATGGTTTGCAGCCAGAAAGTTTACAACCGGCTGTATTATAACGGCGCCTCCCCAATACCGGGGCACCTTGGGGAGTAACTATAGCCTTACCGTGGCAAGGGGCTCTGCCGCGGCGTACGGATCAAGTTCCCCATCATATAGATTAGACCACTGCGCTCGCCACGTCAGGCAGGTGGTCGTACGAAGAAGATGAGTAACCAAAACAATAACAATCCGATGTAAAGAGGGAGGAGGAAGACGTCAGAGAGGAAAGGGGGAAGAGGACTGCATCCGGGGAACTCGAGAGAGCCGATAAGGGCAGCAATACTGAACTCGAGCCAGAGCATTCTAGGACTAGACGCCCTTCTACCGACAGTTGGGTCCAGAACAGCCCCTTGAGGCTCATTCATATTTGTAAAAGGATTCACCACGTGTAGGCGAGGTTGACTATTGGAATGCAGAAGCTATGTATTGCGCCTTAGAAACCCTAGATTCTAATCGAATAGGACCATGTTTTTTTCTTTGGGGCGTGTTACCGTTTGTTTGGCCTCTTGAATACTCGGCGTTGGGGAGTTTAGTAGCCTCGCGACAACCATACCTACCGCGGGCATATTATAGGCCCAACCAGCTGGAGCGCCAATAAAACTCAAAAAATCTGACAAAAAGTATTTAGAGAATTGTAATGGGTATTCTTACGTTCAAGACATTGTTGATGGGTCCATGTACTGAAAACAGTTGAAAACAGTTATTGTTCGCGAATCTGTACACATGCGGAATCATGAACTTTTCTTTGTTAAAAAAAACTGCAAAAATAACGTGGAACAGCTTCCGTCGTATGACTATAAACCTTAATTAAATAACGTCAGCTATAACACAATAATAGTAGTTGTTATACCAGCCTTTACCCACATATGTATATATATTTATGTGTTACATGAAGTTTGCAAATTAAGCCAATAATGTTTTTGTTCAAAGACTGCTAGCAGCGCGGGCCAAGCATTGCTAGTGTTGATACGATAGCAATTGAAATAGCAAATATGTTGTATAGATTAAATTTAGTATATACTATATCCACAGACACAAAACTTGTAGCGGGGTCGAATGATATGTGTTTTCTTTTTTGCATTAGTACTTTTTTAGAATAGAATGAGATAAATGAGAGCATTAATCAACAACATAAAACTCACTTAAAAGACCTTATAATCCAAGCCTTTAGCTCATGTCGATCAACAAATCCATCTTTGTTCAAATCCATAAGTTTTATAAGTACTAGCAAGCGTTTTTTAGATTCCTCTGGTGTAAGTTTATCAAACTCTTGTGCTTCTTTGACGCTACCTGAAATTTAGATATGATGAATGTTGGTTAAAATGAATATTACGACAAACGAAACTTCTTTTGAAAAAAATTCCAGAAATAGATCAATTCCAGAAATTGAACAAATTGGTACCAAACTATTTGTAAAATCACTTAGTGGTTACTAAGACGGAAGATAAGGCGTAACCAACTGGGAGAAATACATGCCAATGTCAACATGAATATTGATTGGGGATGCTGTTGTTGTTGTAGCAGCACTTCACCCTGCTTAGTTGAGACGATTATCTATGGACTATTGACAAGGTATTTTAACGCAAGTCCACGCAAACTTGGTGGGTGTGTCACTTTAATGTTGATAAAATATTTATGTTGATATGAGTTTTCTCTACTGCCGCCAAAAAGAGATGTCCTTTGGTTGTATAGAGATTAACTCAGGATAAGTAAGCGTTTAACCTATTACTACCGGAGTCATGCCGGCAAAGAACTAACCGTATCTGTAATACTCTTCAGTTTTTGGTTAAAACAACAAGTTTCTTATCGAAACATTAATATTTCAAGTCTGAACATTAAAATAGGCAAATACTACCCGAATTAAAATATAGTACTCTTGATGCGGACAGTCGCTTGCCGGAAATGAGTCAGATACATTCCGTCGAACCTTCGTATCATGTATTTTATTCGCCTTGCTATTCCAATTTGTCTAAATTTTCATTTATATTTTTTTTAATTGCTAGCCACTACGGGTTTACTCATTAAACGTTGTCATTTAATACCATAGCATCCAACATGTATTAAAGTCTGAATCTATTCTAAATTATTTACAGTTTTCCCTTACCAATAATCGCTTCATGATCAAATTCCACATTATGTTCTCCATCTTCATGATGATGTACATCTCGTGTAGCATATACTCCATCTCTAACACGTTCTTTGCTATTATGTATTTCATGTTTATGAGCATGAGCAATGGCTGCGTTGGCAGGCATGGTTTTGACGACCAGCATAAAAGCTGTCAGCAAAAAGAAAACTCCCAGTCTAGACATTTCTGAAAATGTTATGCACTTTAAAATGTTTGGTAGTAATGGCCAAGGTCTTTGCCACTCTTGCACGACACTTATGGGATAGTATACTATATTTTAAGGTCAAGGATATTGACTTCGCCACCACGTTCCAAGTTTTTAATTTCTGTATTTATAGCACACTTGTACAATTTGGTTAAAATATTGAACGACTACTTCTTTCTTTCACTTTTAATCCCATACTATAATTTGGCAGACTTTTTTAGCTTACGTTTGTCTACTACATCCATATGCTAGTTGCTCAACAACTATATGCGCATTGTACATTTGTATATACATCCGATTTTTTGGGAGGCTGTAGGTATGTATGTTTATATATATAGCATTTGTATATGCGCTTCAATATTTTTCTTCGATTTCTACTTTATTGTTCATGGGAAAGGCCAAGCAAACATTTGTTAGCAGCGGTTCTCTTTTTCAGTTCACGCTCCCTGTTTTGTGCGTGATGAATGAACAGAGGCACGCTTTCTATGAGAGATTATAAACAATATATATTTGAAGCAGCATCCATCCGCACTAAAAAATTTTCACATGTAAAACCTATAAAGGGCATATACGTTGCGGGGTTCACCAAATTTGTTTACTTGCTTCGCTGAAAAGTCCACTTATATAAATGAAGAATGTGGCAATTTGATTCAATTGTCCTCTTACCTTATCCTTTACAGCACATCGTGAGATAGTTTTTGTTTAATACAAACAAGCACATGTATTTTATTATTGATTTTCTCTATATGCAAATGGTAATACGCTTTTGATTGTTTACTTGTTTGTAGGTAGAGTAGAGAGTTTCCGCTAGAATTTTCATTCTATAGGATCGATTTCATTATTTATTAAAACGAACCTCCCATCATTATTATCGATAGTCGGCATACACTCGTGAGCAGTTTTTTGGCCTCTTTGGAATTCAACTCTAAGGGCCACTTTCATAAAGGCTGGTTAAGTCTAATCGGGCATTAACTTGATAGCTAACCGTACATAATACGTCAGTTAAACTCCGGTTAGCAGTTATCGGCTTTTATGAAAGCTGCCCTGAGTCGCCATAAGCGATGGGTGTGAAAAGAGGGGTATCAAGTATCTCCGTACCGTCAACCCATTTCCAGTTTTTCTTCGTATCTGTCTCTCTCTCTGTCTGTGTATTCTGTAATATAAAACTTAAAGGAAATTTCAAGCAGAGCTCAATTCAAAAAAGCGCCCTTATGTATATTTTTACCATCTTCAGTTAAGCTAACTGTAGCCCGTTTCTGTAACTTTTCGTTATAATAAGGCATGATTATGTATCGCATGGCTTGTAATGATTTGTAATGATATGTTCGTGGTGTAAATGAGAAAATTATAGGCAAAAAGGCCTAGGTAACAAATAAAACATTTGACGCACACAGCACAATGGTCTGAATTGCCTAGTAGATAAGATATTGCTCTAACTAGCGGGAGACTCGAGTTCGAATCGCGGCAAAATTTTTATTTTTTTTTCCAACTTTTTCTTACATTTATTTTCGTTTTTATTATACCTAGTAGTGCCACGCACACATATTAACTTTAGTCGCCTAACGCCAGTACGTAACGGCATAAACGGATCGAGATAGATATTGACTTATATGTATCAAAATGTTCAGGACGAAAAGAGAAATTGATTAAGCCATGTCCGTCCGTCCGTCCGTCCGTCCGTCTGTGAACACGATAACTTGAGTAAATTTTGAGATATCTTAATGAAATTTGGTATTCAGGTTCCTTGGTACTCATCTCCGAGCGCTATTTGAAATGGGCGAAATCAGATGATAGCCACGCCCACTTTTTATATATATAATATTTTCGAAAACACAAAAAAAGTGATTACTCAGTACATAATACACCTAAAAGGATAAAATTTGGTGAATACATTGAGATTGAGGCATAAAATAAATTTTTAAAGAAATTTTTGAAAATGGGCATGGCACCGGCCACTTTTGATTAAATCAAATTTAGAAATAATATTAATCATAAATCAAAAACCGTTCAATATATCGAAACGAAATTCAGCACGCAGGTTTCCAGGTATGCAAGGAATGTTCCAGGAAGAATGGGCGGGATCGGTTAAGGTCTACGCCCACTTTTATATGAAAGATTTTGAAGAGGATCGTAGATATATTAAATAGGCAATAACTTCGCATAAAATATCTTTACATCATTTATATTTAACTTTTAAAGTTTCCGTAAACAAAGAAATCCAAAAACTTAAAATTTTCGAAAATGGGCGTGGTCCCGCCCTTTTTATAGTGGACTATTCCACAAAACTTTTTATGTCATAACGAAAGGAATTTTGGTGATAATGTTCTATATATAAAGGTGACTGTTTGCTGTAAAAATGGGCGAAATCGGTTAATATTCACGCCCAGTTTTTTAACATAGTTCTGAAAAATTTTTTTGTAAAATTTAAAAAGCGATATTTCTACAACTAAGCAAGTTATATCAATAAGATTTTGCACACGTAATGAGCTTTTCAAGAAAAACTCGGCCGCAAAAAAATTTTGTGAATTTTGAAGAAGTAGGCGTGGCGCCGCCCACTTTTCAGCATAAAATTTATGCTATTTTCAAAGGCAATCGCTTATAATTTAATCTTGATATTTCAATGAAAATTGGTCAGCTGCTTCTTAGTAGTATGTATTATAATCCTGCAAAAAATTAGCCAAATCGGAAAACACAAAAGCAAAATATTCGGGCACGTATTAATAGCCCACTGCAATAGCGATGTTATATATATTTTTTGATTTTCATATCTTTCATAAACATTAAATGTATCTAAGTATGAGAAGAAGAGAAAAGTTCACTTAAATGATCGGCACGATGAGCGGAGTCGATTTAGCCATGTGCGGCTCTCCGTCCGTCTTTCTGTCTGTCCGTCTGTCTATTTGAACGCAAATACGAATTGAAAGTATTATAATCTTCTTCTTTAAATGGTCATCTAACCGCCTGGGCGATTTTGACCGTCCAACATAGCTCGCCAGTCGTTTCTTCGTTGCGCCAACTGTCGCCAATTGGAAACACCGCGGGATCGCAAATCGGTCTCCACTTGGTCCTTCCATCGGAGTGGTGGTCTCCCTCTTCCTCTGCTTCCACCGGCGGGTGCCGATAAGAATACCTTCTGGGCTGGAGCATCTTCGCTCCTTCGTGGCCTAGCCAGCGAAGCCGCTGTGTTTTAATTCGCTGAACTATGTCGGCGTCTGCGTAATGTTCATACAGCTTATCATTAAATCTTCTTCGGTACTCGCCGTTGCCAACGCGTAGAGGTCCACAAATCTTTCGAAGAACCTTTCTCTCGAATACTCCCAAAGCTGCCTCATCAGATGTTGTTAGTGTCCACGCTTCTGCACCATATAGCAGGACGGGTGCGATGAGTGACTTGTAGAGTGTTATTTTCGTTCGTCGAGAGAGGACTTTACTTTTCAATTGCCTACTCAGTCCGAAGTAGCATTTGTTTGCAAGAGTAATTCTTCGTCGGATTTCTAGGCTAACATTATTGTTGGTGTTAATGCTGGTTCCCAGGTAAACGAAGTCCTTTACTATTTCGATATTATTGCTTCCAATAGTGGCTTGGTTGCCAAGGCGCGAATGCGCTGACTCTTTGCATGATGACAGAAGGTACTTCGTTTCGCCCTCGTTCACCACCAATCCTATTTTCTCCGCTTCTTTTTCTAACTTGGAGTAAGCAGAAGTTACGGCGCGGTTGTTAAGGCCAATGATATCAATATCGTCAGCATATGCCAACAGTTGCACGCTTTTATAAAATATTGTTCCAGCGCGGTTAAGTTCTGCAGCTTGTGTTATTTTCTCCAGCATTAAATTAAAGAAATCGCACGATAGGGGGTCACCCTGTCTGAAACCTCGTTTAGTTTCGAACGGCTCGGAGAGGTGCTTCACAATTCTGACCGAGCTGGCGGTGTTGCTCAAGGTCATTTTGCATAGCCGTATAAGTTTTGCGGGGAAACCAAATTCAGACATAGCGGCATATAGGCAGCTCTTTTTCGTGCTATCGAAAGCGGCTTTAAAATCAACAAAGAGATGATGTGTGTCGATTCTCTTTTCACGGGTTTTTTCCAAGATTTGGCGTATTGTAAAAATTTGGTCGATGGTAGATTTACCAGAAGCCACACTGATAAGGTCCAATCAGTCTGTTCACATCAAGCTTCAATCGTTCGCACTATACGCTTGATAGGACCTTATATGCAGTATTCAAAAGGCTGATTCCGCGATAGTTGGCGCAGTTTGCAGGATCGCCCTACTTGTGGATTGGGCAGAGAACACTTAGATTCCAATCTTCAGGCATGCATTCATCCGACCATATTCTGCATAGAAGCTGATGCATGCGCCTTACCAGCTTCCCGCCTCCGTGTTTGAATAGCTCAGCAGGCAAACTATCAGCGCCAGCTGCTTTATTGTTTTTCAATCGGGATATTGCTATTCGCACCTCATTATAGTCGGGTTGTGGAACGTCAATTCCATCATCTTCGATTGTGGGATCGGGTTCGGCATCTTCTCTGGTTTCTTGCTCAGTTTCTCCATTTAAAAGGGCAGAGAAGTGATCCCTACATATTCTGAGTGCTCTCTGAACATCGGCCACCAGGTCGCCGTTCTCATTCTTACAGGAGTTTGCCCCGGGCTTAAAACCTTCTGTTATTCGCCGAATTTTTTGATAGAATTTTCGGGCATTATTCCCGTTGGCCAGCATCTCAAGCTCCTTTATTTCACGCTTTTCTGCCTCTCTTTTTTTCGCCCGGAAAAGCCGCCTTGCTTCCCTCTTCAACTCGCGGTAGTGTTCACACACACTTCTCGTTGCATTCGATCTCAGCGTTGCCTTGTAGGCTTCGTCCTTTCTTTTCGTTGCAGCGCGGCACTCTTCATCATCATACCAGTTGTTTCTACGCGTTCGCGGGAATCCAATTACTGTTTCGGCTGCGGTACGGAGTGCTCCTGAGATATCATCCCACTGCTCATGCATTCCACTAGGTTGAATTGTGCTCTCGGAGAGCAGGTGTGAGAGGCGATCTGCGAAATAATTGGCGGTCTGTTGCGATTGCAGCTTTTCGACGTCCAGCTTTCCCTGCGTTTTTTGTTGCACCTGTTTGGTCGTACAGAGGCGGGTACGAATCTTGGCTGCTACTAGGTAGTGATCAGAGTCGATGTTAGGTCCTCGTATTGTGCGAACATCTAAAACGCTGGAAGCATGCCGTCCGTCTATCACAACGTGGTCGATCTGGTTGCGTGTTTTTCGATCGGGGGACAGCCATGTGCCTGATGGATCTTCTTGTGCATAAACCTAGTGCTGGATATGACCATGTTTCGGGCACCGGCGAAGTCGATCAGCCTGAATCCATTTGGCGAAGTCTGATCGTGGAGACTGAACTTCCCGACAGTGGGGCCAAATACACCCTCCTTACCCACCCTGGCGCCAAGCACGACTTTGATATCATGACGGGGGCAGCGATCGTATGCTTCTTCCAGGCGCTCGTAGCATGCATCCTTTTCCACCTCGTCCTTCTCTTCCGTCGGTGCATGAGCGCAGATAAACGATATGGTGAAAAATCGTACTTTTATGCGGATTGCAGCGAGACGCTCGTTCACGGGTGTGAACGACAGTACTCGGTGACGGAGTCTCTCTCCCACCACAAATCCCACGCCGAATCTGCCCTTGGCTTCATGCCCACTCCAGTAGATGTTGAAAGGTGTTCTGATCGTATTTCCTCGCCCCCTCCATCGCATCTCTTGTATGGCGGTGATGTCAGCTTTTGCTTTCCTCAGGACCTCAACCAGCCGGATAGCGGCACCTTCCCCATTAAGCGACCGGACATTCCAGGTACATGCCCTTATCTCATAATCCTTATTTCGTTTGCGGGTGTTGTAATCTAAAAAAGGGGTTCTCATATCCGAGGCTTTGTTGTTGAATTTCATTGGAACGTTGTTTTATGTGGTGGGTCCCAAACCCAACGCACAACCCGTTTCACGGGCGGTTGAATTCTATTACACGTTTGTATAGCGAGCCGCTTGATCCAAGACAGACGCTTGCAGCCGCACCACATGGTGATCAGACGCTGCTGTTTGAACCCCCCAGCAAGCCCTTAAACCGATTATGTCGGAGTGGCCTTACCAGGTTGTCGTCTTCTCACGTTTAGCTCACCACCAAACGGGTGTTCGGTGGTTACCCAGAGGATACTTGGGCGCAAAGCCCGGAAGTAGTGAGCTGCTTGAACCGCATGCAAAAGAATCGCTCTGGCCATTCCCAGGTGAATGGCGATCAGAAACTTTCCCCACTTGCACACGGCCCCATCCTCCGTATCCTGCGTAAATTGCGAGGCCATAATAGATCACTACTAGGTATATAATGTTCGGTTCCACCCGAACTTAGACTTCCTTACTTGTTTATATCTATTTTTGTTACGCACAGAAGGTATATTACTTCATTCAGCTTAAACGAATCAAGATATATATTTATCAATGTATATCAAAACGTTCAGGATGGAAAGTAAAATATCCGGGCAAGTAGTTAATACCCCACTGCAAAAGCTAAGTTGTATATCTTTTTTGATTTTCATACCTTTCATGAACATGAAATATTTGTACGTATGAGAAGAAAAAGAGATAGTCCCATCAAAAAGTATACTGAAATGATCAGGAGGATGAGCTGAGTCGATGTAGGCATGTCCGTCTCTCGATACGTCTATCTGTCTGTCCGTCTGTCTATTTGAGCGGAAATACGAACTGAAAGTATTAAAATAGACCTGCGTAAATTGTGAGGACATAATAGATCACTACTAGATATATAATGTTCGGTTCCACCCGAACTTAGACTTCCTTACTTGTTTATTTATAACAATTAATTTTTAATAATATTAATAACATTAAAAATTTGCACATAATGGAATTAGTTTGGATTTTCCACTTGTTACCACTGCCATTATAGGCATCGTTATTTTTATCCAAAGCCATAACGAAAATACATTTTTACCACACTATAGAAATACTATTCAGCCATAACTACATAACACGGTTGCACTTTGCGTTAAAATTCTAATCGAAAGGTTACAGAAACAGGCTGCTGACACTTTATTTGACAGATAGCAAAACAATTTCTTTTAGATAAACTGCCAATTAGCGTTAACTGAAGGCGGTGAAAAAGGCGCTTAAGAAAGGCAAAAAAGCGCTGAAAGTAGGAACACCAAATATTAATGCAGTTCGCACTATGCAGTTTTCGAGCTCTATACATATCTCTGCACTCTTAACTCTCATTATCCATAATGAAATGTTTGGTTAGCGCTAACAGTCAGGTTTAATGCAAGCACATGCCAGCGATAATGGTTATGAGTATGGCAAACATGCGCCAGGCCTAATGGTTATGAATGGCGAAAACTTCATATATAGCTAACAATGAAAAGACAATTGTTTGTATTATTAGATTTGGTTTTTAATGTTTATTATAATTTAAAATAACATAATTTTCACGTTTACAATAGTCAATAACATCTATAAATACATATTTATATCACTAAACATCTAAAAATATAAAATGTTGTGTGCATATAATATAAACCAAGACTTGAATTGGGAAATAACAATATTTTGCACTATATACTTGCCTTTTCTTGGCGTATTAGTGGCAACTTCATTGCAAAACTCCTTGTTAAACATTTTATAAATTTTTTAAAGACGCACTTACATTTTGCTCACATTCTCAAAGAAGAAAATACCAAAAAAAAAGTAAAAACTTGACAAAGGGATTTGTCTGTGTTCGTAATTTACAATTTTTGCTCGCTTGTATTGGTGAGTGTGGTTAGGCCCGCCTAGTAGGGAACAGTCGAAAAGAGTTGTACCCATTACTGTTAAATCTAACACTACTAGTGATATAAGGCATTATAAAACTTGCGATGGGAAATCTGATGAAGTCTCTTTTCATTTGACCAATCCTCAAAAATTAACTTAAGATTCAACAATTATAACATTTTATACAATAACTCGCAATTTCGCTCCCTTTCAGTTGAGTTAAATAGTGCCGCAGAGTTGTTAGATGGCTGTCAAGGTATAACCGCACTTGTGTTATGCAAAGTGTTTTACACGAAAACACATTTTATGCTGTAGTGTAATTGCCGTCATCACGGCCGGAATATATGTATACTACCTTGCCACTAAGTTAAGTTATATGGGACGTCACCGTCTCTTTAGTTTCGACCCAATTGCTAAGCAAATTAGGTAAATAAGTACTAGATTACAGAGGTATTTTACGATAACACAAGTAAAAAAACCTCTAGAAATCCTTTAAAAATGGCTTAAGTAAATAATAATTACATTTCGCAAATCATTAAAATGTATGTAGGAGTCGATAGCAGTACTTGTGATTGTTTGAACCGTGTATTTATTTTTTGATGCAAATAAAAACTTTTGGGGTTATTTCATGAAAAGGTAATAAAAATAGATTTCACTTGACATGAATAACTTGTATCCTATGCCCTAATTCTAGTGTCGTAACAACATTCGTTTTACCGGCAAATAAATAGTTTGAAAACTTTTACCACCTTTTGGTGGTTCCTCGCGTAACCGCGAAAAATTGCACGTGTTTTGTAAACATTTTTGTGGAAAGAAAATACCGCAAAATTTTGTACACATACTAGTTCACAAGAATTAATAAATAATATAAGAACTTTTTTACACAAAGTTTCGTTCGCGTTTGCATTTTATTCTCTATTACGCATGGTTTGTTTTTGACAGCTTTGGCATGAACGCTAGAATCGCGGTTACATGAACTGCATTGCCAACGGTTATGATTTTTAAATACAAAGTTACCGGTTACGCACAGAATTGATCCGTTAATGTTAAATATTTACACGAAAACTATATTTTTATGGAAAAAATTAAATGAAAATTAATAGAGCTGTTCATAAGGCACACAGATTTCTTATTAAAGGTAATATCCATATTTCTATATGGATATTGGGAAATTCCATACTTAAAGGGTAAGAAAAATATGTATCCTTAATATTGTGTACTGTGAAGAGCGTAGACGATGTTGGATCAGGTTATGTTTTTCAAGTGCGACCCAAGGTCGTCCACGCAGAAGGGTGGGTAATTGTTTCCTTTAGGAAACAAAAAATTGAAAATCCACTTCCGGATTGTTGATACCGAAGTGAAAACGCGTTGTTTGATACCTCTCTCGATATTTTTGGACGTGTTTTAGCGGTTGTCTCCTAAAGGAAACAATTACCGAAGGGTGTTCTGAGCAGAAAGATTGTGGATGACGTAGCCGAAAGATAGCCATTTTTCGATCAAATTAAGGATATACAAGTATTTTCACAAAGTATTCTTTTAGACCAGTTGTATACCTAGTAGTGCTACGCACACAAGGTATATTAACTTTAGTCGCCTAACGGCAGTGCGTAACGGCATAAACGAATTGTGATAGATATTGACATATTTATATCAAAATGTTCAGGACGAAAAGAGAAATTGATTAAGCCATGTCCGTCCGTCCGTCTGTGAACACGATAACTTTAGTAAACTTTGAGATATCTTGATGAAATTTGGTATGCGGGCTCCTTGGCACTCATCTCCGAGCGCTATTTAAAATGGGCGAAATCGGATGATGGCCACGCCAACTTTTTGTATATAGAATATTTTCGATAACACAAAAAAAGTGATTACTCAGTACATAATACACCTATAAGGATAAAATTTGGTGAATACATTTAGATTGAGGCATAAAATAAATTTTTCAAGAAATTTTTGAAAATGGGCGTGGCACCGGCCACTTTTGATTAAATCAAATTTAGAAATAATATTAATGATAAATCAAAAATCAAGGTATCGAAACGAAATTCAGCACGCAGATTTTCAGGTATGCAAGAAATGTTCCAGGAAAAAATGGGCGGGATCGGTTAAGGTTCACGCCCACTTTTATATGAAAGATTTTGAAGAGGATCGTAGATATATTAAATAGCCAATAACTTTGCGTAAAATAGCTCTACATCATTTATATTTCACTTTTAAAGTTTCCGTACACAAAGTAATCCAAAAACTTAAAATTTTTGAAAATGGGCGTGGCCCCGCCCGTTTTATAGTGAACTATTCCACAAAACTGTTTATGCCATAACTTCGCCAACAATTGACTTGTCGAAACGAAATTTGGTGATAATGTTCTATATATAAAGGTAACTGTTTGCTGTAAAAATGGGCGAAATAGGTTAATGTGCACGCCCAGTTTTTGAACATAGTTCTGAAAAATTTTTTTGTAAAATTTAAAACGCGATATTTCTACAATTAAGCAAGTTATATCAATCAGATTTTGCACACGTAATGAGCTTTTCAAGAAAAACTCGGCCGCAAAAAATTTTTTTTAATTTTGAAGAAGTAGGCGTGGCGCCGCCCACTTTTCAACATAAAATTTCTGCTGTTTTCAAAGGCAATCGCTTATAATTCCATCTTGATATTTCAATGAAAATTGGTCAGCTACTTCTTAGTGGTATGTATTATACTCCTGCCAAAAATTAGCCAAATCGGGAAACACACAAGGAAAATATTCGGGCACGTAGTTAATAGCCCACTGCAATAGCGAAGTTATATATCTTTTTTGATTTTCATACCTTTCATAAAAATTATGTGTATGTAAGCATGAGAAGAAGAAGAGAAAAGTTCACTAAAATGATCAGCGCGATGAGCGAAGTCGATTTAGCAATGTCCGTCACTCCGTCCGTCTGTCTGTCTGCCCGTCTGTCTATTTGAACGCAAACTAGTCTCTCAGTTTTACAAAAGAATGCTGAAATTCGTTGTTTGCTTTCGCCATTTTATAATATACTAGCAAGCCCGGTATACGTTGTTTTGACGTTTTGATACATAGAACACATCTATATATAAAATGTCATTAACTTGAACCAAATAAACTCCTAACTATACCGAACTGCAGCTTTATATAACCTGGGGGCTTTTCCAAAAGCTATATGCAGACGGTGTCGTGCCCAGCGAACTCGTGAACATATCGTGAAAGTTCAAAAGCAAAACAACCCAAAAATATGTGGGCGTGGCACCCGCCCACTTTTGAAAAATTATGTAGATATTGACTAAGTGAAACATATATCAAAATTTCCTTAATTTTGACCAAAAAAGTTCGGAGTTATGACGAATTCAAACTTTATATAGCCTGGGGGCGTGGCTCCGCCTACTTTTCCAAAACTATATACTGTCTATGTTGTACCCAGTGAACCCAAGTATATATTGTGAAAATTTCATAAAGATCGGTTGAGTTCTTTGGCGCCTACAAAAGACACCCTTTTTTATATCTATTTTTGTTACGCACACAAGGTATATTACTTCATTCGGCATAAACGAATCGAGATATATATTTATTAATGTATATCAAAACGTTCCGGATGAAAAGTGAAATATCCGGCCAAGTAGTTAATACCCCACTGCAAAAGCGAAGTTGTATATCTTTTTTGATTTTCATACCTTTCATGAACATGAAATGTTTGTACGTATGAGAAGAAAAAGAGATAGTCCCATCAAAAAGTATACTGAAATGATTAGGAGGATGAGCTGAGTCGATGTAGGCATGTCCGTCTCTCGATACGTCTATATGTCTGTCTATTTGAATGCAAATACGAACTGAAGAGTAAATTGGGATGACATAATAGATCACTACTAGGTATATAATGTTCGGTTCCACCCGAACTTAGACTTCCTTACTTGCTAGTACATATGGATAAGTTATACATTTAGTGATAGATATTTTCATAAGCTATTTTCAGATCCAAAATTTTTTAAAACCCGTGTACTGGTTTCTCAACCAGCAGGGAGTCTTACGTTTTCAGACAGCAACTTTTTTCGTCGTTTTTCAGATCGGCTTGCGGTCCAATTAGGCTGATTTGTTACCAGATGGAAGTATTTCATTACAATTTTCTTTCAAAAACTTAAGTCTGGCAACCATATTATTAAATGTGATAAACGAGGAATCAAAAAACTATGTTTTATATTGAAAAATAAAATAAAAAAGTATAAAAGTTTTTGATCCAATGTATCTAAACAATTAGGTCAGGGATTTCGTGGCTGCTCATAGTGAGTAAAGAAATACCTATCTCGTTTTAAATAAAGCTCGAGGAGCTAACATGCATAATTTATGCAATTTTTCCAGTCAATTGCAGTTCCAAAATAACTGGGAAGCCCGATCGAGGAGAGACGTTGGGCCTCTGAAGTGATATATAATAACTGTTAACGCAGTTTATATTATTCACACCTTTGAAGATTTCGCATACTGAAGATGCATGTCCTAAAGTAATTGCTATGTTTGCCGTTGGTGCTTTTTTCATCATTGTTTCTATAATTAGTTTGTAATTTTAATGTTTAATAGTAGGTTTGGGTATTACTTGGATATATGCATGCACTGATGTGCATAAGCCACAAAGAACAATATTTTCAATTTTTTTCTATTTTTCTATGGAATCTGAAAATGTGGTAAAAAATATGCAGCGGAATTCCAGACATCGCCATCGCCTAAATGCTAAGATATGCCAAAGGAAATAACCCCTCAGAATATTAGGCGATTTCGCTTATTTGCGATTCTGGAACGCAAGTCGCCTAGCTAAAATTTTGTTACGTGGTCTGTCCGCTGGGGACGCTGGGATAGCACTGCCAGCAGTAAATTTAGTTGTGATTCCTTACGAGGCAGAAACTGCCAGAAGTAGTCATACATAGACGCAGCTTACTAGAAGTCAACCCCATACTTTTTAGCGTTACTCCAACGGTCTCAGTAAATTTAATTCGAAAATTTTACTAGTTTTAGTAAGAGAAATATGGAATTGGACCAAAAAAATTTCGAAACTAAAAAAACTTACATTTAAGTATTGCGGATATTGAAAAATAGAATTACTAACAAGTTAAGAGACATTTTTTTAGCTTACGGAAGTCACGAGTGTCGCCAGAATCTAATCGGATTTCAATTAATTCGCAAAGAATTTTATAATAGAATGCCTTTATTATTTCGAAAGAACGGTTTCTAATATTAATTATACACAATGGTTTGAGCCTTCATATGGCCATGCCTCAATAAATAAGTAGGCTAACTTCTAGAAAACCTAACGGTTTAGTTAACTTAACTTCGAGGGTCTTGAGCATGTTCTTCGCAGTCTCGTCCTAATTATCACAAAAACGAATTAAAATATTTCAAAAGTGATGATGACTTCAAAAAATAAAGATAATTCGTAATAATTTGAAGCAATTATTTCCATCATGAACAGACCTTATGTGTCAACAATTACTATACGCTACTGAACGCATCACGTAATACCAATATTGTAATGCCTACGATAAGTAAAGTAACCTCTGTTTTAAGATCGCCTTGCCGATCACAGAATTCGGAATTCTACCTCAGTAGCATGGCACTAACAATGTATATGGTTGTTGTAATTCGGAAGCTTTGTATCGAAATTGCACTAATGCGCCGAGCAGATACAGTACGTCACCGTCGACGTATCAGTCAAGCGTCAAAATATAGAGCAATCGAATCTGTTGTTACGCACACAAACACATACATTCTACTTAGCTGTCAGTTTTTTCAACGTATCGCCGTATTGTATCTGATTGGTGCATAATGCTGTAGAAATATTTTAAAATAGTTGCACTCAACACAAGGCGAATTTATAGAGATGGCCGCGGGAACATATATGTAAATTTCCCATGTATTTGTTTTTGTAAATCGGATGCGAGCTGTCAAAATCCAAATTCGCTTTTGGATTCGCCTTGTGCGCGATTGCTAAAACTCGAATTCGCCTTGAATTTGGCTGAGTTTGACTTTACCCTCTCGACTGAAAATAAAAAAAAGTTCAATACATATATGTTACGAACTCCACCTGTATTGAATTCCCCTTGACCGAACCCAACCTTTCAGAAAACATTCCGATAACAGTGCTTACAACTCGATTATAGTCGATTTCTTCTTTTTTCTTAGAACTACTCATTACTAACATTTGATAGAAAATTTTGAGTGAAAATCTGTAGCAGGACAAATAAAGTAAATAAAATTAATTTAACGAAAATTGGGGTGGATTCGAAAGTTTAAAACTAAGATTTCAGAAATTAACAAACAAATGAATTCGAAAAGGATATGAGCAAACAGCATTAGCACCAAGAATCCAGTGTAATAATAAACGAAAAACGTGAGTTCACAAATGAAATTAAATTTTTTCCCTTTGTTATGGAACTTTGTTTTATTTTTTTTACCAAGAAGGTAATACTTTACATCCAACGTCAACTGTCAAAACTGCACTAAAAAGGTCGGTATTTGTTTCCTTTAGGAGACAACTGCTAAAACGTCCAAAAATATCGGGAGAGGTATCAAACAACGCGTTTTGCCTTTGGTAGGCAATTTTTTTGTTTTTTTCCAATAACTTAAATTACTAAAAATAAATGGTTTCTCCCACCGGATTAAGGTTCCTGGGACGGAAACGCGTCTCTGGGTACCAATATCTAAATTTTTAGTGTAGTTTTTCCAGTTGACGTTGGATGTAAAGTATTATGAGCCCGGTACGCTGCGGTACTCCATTGCGGTACTGCCCGACTTTCATGGTAGCCATTTGGTATGACCAGTGGAAAAAAATAGGTCATGTTACGCGTTTTGGTCCCAGTAAAAGAATAAACGGTAATTGTTTACTAATAATTGTACACTAATAAGAGTCCGCCTCCGGAGAACAATTATTTTTTATAGTTTGCAAGACAAGTTAGACATTTCTTCCCCCCTGTCTAAGGCCCGTTGTCTGGTTATGATAAACTCTATCATATGATAAGCTAATCTTGCCTTAGAATGACATTTTCGTTTACACAAAAGTCTGATTAAGTTATCAATAAAGTTGGTCATTGTGGACGTTTTTGGAAAAAAAATTCACAACAGTTGCATTGTGAACGAATAAAAAGTGACAGCTGCTATATTTTCAATTTTAAACGAACCATTTTGGCTTACAAATTTCGATTGTGATATTTCTTTATATGGATATTATTATATTTTCAAACTTTTGCAGAGCTTGTTAGCAAAACAATTTATAACAAAATCAGACTTTTACTTTCAGCTGTCACTTTTTGTCCATCCTTTGATAACTTTTATCAGAAGATAATCAGCGCATCGTCGATAATCAGACATTGAGTAAGGGCCGCTTTCATAAAAGCCGGTAACTGCTAACCGGGGTTTAATTGACGTATTTTGTACGGTTAGCTGTCATATTAATCGCCGATTAGGCTTAACCGGCCTTTATGAAAGTGACCCTAAATGGGTTTTGGACCAACCTCTGATAAACTCTTGATTAAGCAGTTAATCAGATTTTGAGTAAACAGCCCTAGAGCGTTGGACCGCCAATTATCTGATTGGTCGGCGGTCATCGGTTGAATTCAGAGGCGAAAGATCAAAACTACGTATAATCAAACGGTAATTGTTTGCGACAGCCACCGAGTGCGAAAACACGTCCAAAAATTTCGGGAGGGGTATCAAAAGACGCGTATCGGTCCCAGGAACCATAACCCGGATCCGAAGATCAGCTATTTTTAATAGTTTGCAAGATATTTGCAATTAAAGTTGAAAATTTTCTGCAATTTTCATGTGGTTGTTGTAATCACAGTGTGTGCCGAAAATTGCAGAAGTGTGTTCTGCTCAGAAATACTGGGGATCGCGTAGCCGGTGTTGGGCCGGCCAAGGGCTATTTTTTTTTAAATTAGAAAGGTATTCTGCACATAAATACCTTGGATCAAGCCCCCTATTTGGGTTCGGACCTGGGTCATTTTTGGGTTTTTTTGCGAATAACTGTTCACTCAAACAAAAAATTGAAAATCCGCTTTCGGATTGTTGATACCGAAGTCAAACCACGTTGATACCCCTCCCGATATTTTTGGACGTGTTTTTGCAGTTGTATCCTCAAGGAAACAATTACCAAATATTTGTTTTCCGGAGGCGGATTCTTATTACTGGGACCGAGACGCGTCTTTTGATACCCATATCGCCATTTTTGGATTAATATTAGCACTCGGTGCCTTTCGTAAACAATTACCAATCAAACAAGGGGTTGTTGTTGTTGTGGTAACGACAAAAACACTCCCGGAAGGTTTTGGGTAGTATTGTCGAATTAACAGTCCTTGGCCGGATTTGAGCCCGGTACGCTCCGGTACGCTCCGGTATGACCAGTGCAACCTTCTAGGTCATGTCACCCCTTCTTCCGTAAGGAAGGATAAGGTGGGTAATGAGAGGTGAGAGGCATCATATCCGTAGATCAACCATAAAATTGCACGTCATTACCTTTGTGCATATTAGTCGCCTCTTACGACCGGTATGCCTACCTCGGGCATATTCTAAACCCCTAACCCGCGGGGGCTAAAACAAGGGGTGCCACAGGGTGGTGCGCTATCCCCGCTTTTATTTAATTACTGCGTCTCGAGACTCCCCTCCCCACCAGAGGGTGTCTCGACCGTCTCCTAAGCCGATGACTGCACGATCCTGGCGACCGTTTTTTTCTTTGGACGAAGTCTGACATTGTCACCTACCAAGTCCCCAGCCACCTTATTTACGACGTGGACAGCGCAGGTGAACATGGAATTAGACGTCTACGCCGACGGCATCAAGTTTCCGACTGTCACACGTCCTAAAATCTTAGGGGTTACGTTTGATAACATGTTCAACTACGGCGCTCATGCAGCCGTGATTGCCACCAAAGTACAAAACCGCAACAAAAGCCTCAAGTCACTAGTTGGCAGCGCTTGGGGGAAAGATAAAGAAACTTACTGGCAACGTACAAGGCAACGCCTCCTTATGTCTCCTGAACATCATGTCCATAGTGAGGCAAAAATGCTCGGAGTAAAAGAGCATAGCGAAATGCTGATCAGGTAATTTCTGTTCAACTGCCATAAACCGCAGCACCCGAACAGAAGCCTGGTCAATGAAAATCCGCCTCCCAGGAGAATAAGGAGTCATCGTCGTAAGCATTATGATGAGATCCGGCATCATATTTTCTCGCCGTTTGATCCAAAGGTGCATCGGCGGGCCCTCAATCTCATCCACACTGAGACGGTAAACTCCTTTGTCAGCTCCCGTCTGGTGAACGCTGTCCTACAGTCACAAGCTCCACCTGTTGCCGAAGAGGAACGCGAACTGCCTAGGGAGACAAGGGTCATGCTGGCCCAACTTCGTTCTGGATACTGTATAAGGCTAAACTCTTACCTATCCAGACTGAACCCTGACATGCCAAATGTCTGCCCGGCACGCGTCGTGTCTCCCCATGACACTAATCATCTTTTCACCTGCACAACTGAGCCTACTCTTCTAACAGCAATTTCACTCTGGTCCAATCCTGTTGAAGCCGCGAGGTTTCTGGGACCTCCGTTAGAACAGCCTGATGACAATGTTGGATACGAGGTGATAGTCGCTACAACAACAAAAACAACCTTGTGGTACTAGTCCGACTAGAGTGGGAACGATTTCGTTGACCTCGGGTCGAGTTGGATTATAGTCGCCTCTTACGACCGGTATGCCTACCTCGGGCATATTCTAAGCCCCTAACCCGCAGTGTTGGAATGGTGAATGTGATATTTTGTTGATTGATATTAGAGAAAAATTACAACGATATGCACAGCGATGGTATGGGATGACATGTTTCGAAGTGCCCAACTTCTCATCAGACCCCTTCTCGGACACTGGGATACGAGCCCAAGTGTCTGCACCAAAGCCGCTGTTAGAGTACTCTAACAACTAAGCTATGATGCCCTGTAGCGTCACGATGCATTTTTCTAATGTGCTATTTGCTTTATTCCTTGTATACATTCTTTGGTACATATATTTTATATGTCAACTCAAGGAAAGTGGAATATTTTTAGGCGTGTTCATAGAACAGTTTGGATACAGAAGGGCTTTTTTGCATATCAACACTTCCGTGTTATTATGCACCCGCACTGTACCTGTATCAATTATAGTTATGGTAATTGTTGTTCGAGCACTGCTCCAACAACAATTACTGTGATATTTTTTAATTTAATCGCTTTTGCGCTTCAATTTTACTTTTTCCTTTGAATTAATTACTACATTTAATTCTGCAAATTGGTAATGTATACACTTTACACAATACTTTAATTATCATATAATTTTTTCATTTCCCTCCCAAAAATGCTGCCCATGAAAATGTGTTAAAGGACAAAACAAAGTTAATAAAAAACATATTTCGTCTAATCAAAATCTAAACCAGCAATAAATAAGATTTGATAGTAAAGTATAACATATGGATATACGAATGTATGTATGTATGTGCATATGCATGAAATATAACAGTCATGCAATATCGTCTAAATAAACATTAAAAACGCCACAGTGTAAAAAAAAAGCTAACATAAATAATAAGGACAGCCACAATCTGCACCAAGTAACAAATATCTGAATTGTCAACAAACCCGGCCTAATGCTTAGCTTTGAATAAGCTTAGTCGTATGATAAAAGTACTCGCTTCATGAGCACAAAAATACGTATTGGTAATCAGTTAATGCTAGCGCTTCAAAGGTACGGTTTGAAAGTGTGTTGATCGTTTTTGTTTTGTCTGGCTTGCTGTTGGCGGCTAGTGGTTGGAAGCAGACACACCTTTGCTTGTTAACTGTGTTTGGTATTTGCATTCATTACTGGCACGGGTTAACATTGAGAACGTGACTATCGCCCATTGCCATTGTTGTTAGTGTGCATAGTTTTGTAGCAATCGATATCGCTATCATCATTATCATATCATCATAGCTATTGGACAAATGCCTTATATTATCATACGTGGAAATTTAGCATCGTACAGCCATAAATATCCGTGGCGTGTGTTGGTCTCGGGACTGAAAGGTAACACATGTAATAATATTTAGCGAATGCTTTTTATCTGTATTTTTATGTTCAGCATTTTGTGCCTTTAATTTAATTGTGGTAAAGTTTGAAATTCATGTCCTTTTGGCAGGGTAGTACGTTGTTGTTGTGCTAGCGACTACTTAACCTGCCTAAAGTATCACCTCTCATCCAACACTGTCATCAAGCTCTTCTAACGGAAGTCCCAGAAACCTCGCGGCTTTAACAGGGGTGGACCAGAGCTGGATAATACGTCGAATCTTATAGTCATAAATATTAACTAACCCTAAATATTAAATATTAGCAAACCCTGGCAGCTGGGTTGCTCCATTGTCTCTTGTTACGGGCTGGGGTCGAACCCAAACCTGGATCAAGATATTCGATCTGCTGCGTTTGCTGGAAGAAAATTTATATTAAACGGTCGCGTTCGGTTCAATGCGCCAAGTGTAAGAGATGGCTGCATAAATCTGGATGCTCAGGGCTTAACCCTGCCATCCACAGACCCTGTACTTTCTTTAGTACTTTCGAGGCACCATGCTGTACACGCCTAAGGGCGTCCCGTGGTATACAAGAGACAAAATTGAACACAAGATTGGACTTACGAATTTGTGAGCGGCCATGGGGGTGGCCTTGCGTTCATTACACATAACTCTGTACAATATAATCTATTTTCCCTTGACGTCGACCCCAGGGACTCTACCTTAGAATGCCAATGCATAGTAGTCCGGTCAGGCGACGTCGACCTGCAAGTTATAAACATCTACATTCCCCCTGCCACGTGTTGTCCTAGATATTATCATCCCGACATTAGTGCGTTGCTAAGGGGCGATAACCGTCTAATCCTAGGCGACTTAAACACATCACGATATCTGGTACCCCAACTGGCCAGTAGACAGCAGAGGACATTGCAGACCAAATAGGCAACTCAGCATTCAGTACAGTCAATAGAGGTGCCCCCACCAGGGTGGCAGGTAACTGCCACAGTTCGCCAGACATCTCCATAACGAGCGACCGACTTACATTAGCTTCAGACCACCTACCCATTCTACTCTCCGTTGAACGACCGACCGTAGACGGAGTACCTCTACCTACTGTCAACCACCCGAAAATCTTTGGTGTGACGTTTGACAATGGCCTCACCTTCGCTGGTCATGTCACCGCAATAGCTTCAAAGGTACAGAACCGCAATAAGATCCTTAAGTCACTGGCCGGCAGTACTTGGGGGAAAGACAAAGAAACATTGCTTGCTACATATAAGGCTACTGGCCGACCGGAGGAAATTGCAAGACTGCCAAAACACCGCCATCAGAACTGCTACGGGATGTCTGCTTATATCATCTGAGTCTCACCTCTATCAAGAGACAAAATTGCTCAATGTTCAAGAGCACGCGGAACTCTTGAGCAGACAGTTCCTTCTGAACTGTCATAAACCCAGTCATCCAAATCGGCATCTATTGGATGTAGCCCCGGCCCCGAGAGACATAAGGAGACATCTTCGTAAGCACTACGATGAGATCCGGCACCACATATCATTGCCGTTTGATCTGCGGAACCATAGGCGGGCTCTAAATGACCTCCACACTGAGTCGGTAGATAGATCCCTCAGATCTCGGCCTGTGAATCCCGTTATCAGTACTCAGCCACCTGAATTGGCTGAAGAGGAGCGTGTACTTCCGAGGGAGACTAGAGTCATGCTAGCACGACTTCGCTCTGGATATTGTAATAGGTTAAACTCTTACTTATCCAGACTGAACCCCAATATACCAAACACATGCCCTGCATGTGGTATGTCCCCTCATGATACCAAACGTCTCTTTTCCTGTTCAGTCGAACCTACTCTTCTAACACCTACATCGCTCTGGTCCAACCCTGTGTAAACTGCGCGTTTCCTCGGACTTCCGTTAGAGTGATCGAGCCCATTGGGCAGGGCGAAGCACTGGTAACAACAACAACATGTTGAGGGAAATGTTTATGTTTACGATTGTCTTGCTGGATTGTAAAGCGAAATAAATACTCATGTATAATACCGGCCAGTATTTTTCTTATCAAATTACAGACTGTAATTTGGGGGACTCTGCTCGCGCTTGCTGCTTTCTTAGTGCTCCATATTTTAAAGTTTGTGATCAGCCTCGCAGTTTATCAGCACTCTTGGCACAGTCTCAACGTTTCCCAGCTGATTTGTTTGGACTCACTCTTAAGGGATCTTCATCCATTTGTTTTTTTGATTTCCATGGACTTCTTTTTTGTACCGTCAATAGGTCGATGGTTGTCATCTGTATGGCTGTTCCTTGTGTTGTGTTATTTGTTTACTGGGGTTTTTTTATCTTAAGTGTTTCCGCCCATAGCTTGGAGTCATACAGTGAAGTGGATATAGTAACATCCATCGACCGTTTCCTTTTGAGGTTCTGTAGGTACTCTGGTGTTTGCCATCAGCCTACTTAGCAACGATTCATGCTTACATGTCTTCTCTGGCACATGTTGAATTAGCTCCCAGTGTTTATGTTAGTCGGAAGTATAATCTTAAGCAATTTGTAGAGGTACTTTTTTGTTGGAATTATCATTCGTCGATCCACTTTGTATGAATATCATAACCACGCTGAGGTTTCTGCGTGGGTGTTTTGACTGGCAATGGGTGCGCATCGGACTAAGACGGTATCATCGGGGATTCGAGGTTAAAAATTTCATCGTAACTGTAGGTAACATGCGATTTGAAACCGTTGCTCTATCCATCTCTATCTCGCGCTTTTGAAATCATTTCTAAGCTTGGACTATTTCGTTTTGATGGATTCGCTTCGATGTAGTAATGACGCTTTTTATCAAAAGTCACCTCTTACAACTCGGATGCCTACCTCGGGCATATTCTAACCCCCCTCCCGCAGGGGAGGCCTTATTTTCTTGATTTGATGCACTTTTTCCAATAATCAATGTAAATTAAATTTGGTCTAGTTATTGGATCACCCTTTATAAAGCTTGGAAGTGCTTCAAAGCAAACCTATACGTACGTGAATCGCCACAAACACAATGACACAACGCCGGCGAATAACATGGCCAAAGAAAAGCGAAAAATTAACAAAACAACATAACAAATAAAAAACCAAAAAAATAAAAACAAAGATAACAATTTAATGACTGCTGCGCTACTGCGTGCCAAGTCTATCTAAAATGGAGAGAGACGAGAATTCACTTCAACTTTGCTTGCTTAATTCATTCCATTTACTAACGTCGTTTAGTGACTTTGTGCTATTGTCAGGCGCTCTCATAGTAAATTCAGCTCTACTTAATTGAGTTGCAAATAACTAGTATCTAGTGAGTAATAGTAGATACATTTAGTTGACAAAACAAAAAATCTTGTGATTATTCGTATTTTGTAAGTGGTTCATTGAATTTGTTGGGTGTGGGTAAATGTAAACGCGCAAAAACTTTTTATTTTATTTCTGTTCGTGGGTGAATTAGTGAAAGTGCAAACTTATTACAATTCTGTTTAGAAATACGTCGCCACCAACCATATGTAGAGCATTATTAAATGTGGAAACCCCATAGAAAATGGAAAGTGATTTCATGCTTTTGTGTAATAAAAATTGCTGGGGTTACAACACCCCCACCCGCAGATACACAGTTAAAATGAAGTATCGATAGTATGACTAATATTTTTCAGAGTCAATAATTTACGAACTCTGACCAAATTTTCCTTGGCCTTTAACTTTTATCGACCTACAATGGCTTAGTACATACAAACATATCTTCACATTATCTAAATATTTACTACATATATCTGTGGTCACAAACCATAGCAGCCTAAGCCCTATGAAAAAGTATAGGCCTTACGCGGTTATGGTTTTTAGTCACAGATATATTTATACCCAGCGTGTACTAGTACACAGGGTATTATAGTTTTTGTCATATAACGGTGGTTTGTAACGGTACAAAATAATAGAGATAGATATGGAGTTCCTCTCCGAGCCGTTCGAAAATAAACGAGGTTTCAGACAGGGTGACCCCCTATCGTGTGATTTCTTTAATTTAATGCTGGAGAAAATAATACAAGCTGCAGAACTTAACCGCGCTGGAACAATATTTTATAAAAGCGTGCAACTGTTGGCATATGCTGACGATATTGATATCATTGGCCTTAACAACCGCGCCGTAACTTCTGCTTACTCCAAATTAGAAAAAGAAGCGGAGAAAATGGGATTGGTGGTGAACGATGGCAAAACGAAGTACCTTCTGTCATCATGCAAAGAGTCAGCGCATTCGCGCCTTGGCAACCAATCCACTGTTGGCAGCAATAATTTCGAAATAGTAAAGGACTTCGTTTACCTGGGAACCAGCATTAATACCAACAATAATGTTAGCCTAGAAATCCGACGAAGAATCACTCTTGCAAACAAATGCTACTTCGGCCTGAGTAGGCAATTGAAAAGTAAAGTCCTCTCTCGACGAACGAAAATAACACTCTACAAGTCACTCATCGCACCCGTCCTGCTATATGGTGCAGAAGCGTGGACACTAACAACATCTGATGAGGCGGCTCTGGGAGTATTCGAGAGAAAGGTTCTTCGAAAGATTTGTGGACCTCTACGCGTTGGCGACGGCGAGTACCGAAGATGATTTAATGATGAGCTGTATGAACTTTACGCAGACGCCGACATAGTTCAGCGAATTAAAACACAGCGGCTTCGCTGGCTAGGCCACGTAGTGCGAATGAGCGAAGATGCTCCAGCCCAGAAGGTATTCTTATCGGCACCCGCCGGTGGAAGCAGAGGAAGAGGGAGACCACCACTCCGATGGAAGGACCAAGTGGAGACCGATTTGCGATCCCGCGGTGTTTCCAATTGGCGCCAGTTGGCGCAACGAAGAAACGACTGGCGAGCTATGTTGGACGGTCAAAATCGCCCAGGCGGTTAGATGACCATTTAAAGAAGAAGAAGATATGGAGTTCCATACATCAAAGTTCTTAGAATGAACAGAGGAATTCATTAGACATGTCCGTCCGCCCGTCCGTCCGTGGACACGATAACTTGATTAGAAATTTAGATATTTGAATGAAATTTGGCACACAGGTTGCTTTCCGGCCAAGGTAGATTTCTATTTGAAATGGGCGAAATCGAACATACCCACGCCCCTTTTTTCGATATCGAAAATTTCGAAAAACGTATAAAGTGGGTTAATTCAATAATAAAAGCAGCTACAACGATGAAATTTGCTAGGTTTATTAATTTGGTTGTCCCATTGACGATTTTATCAAATTTTTGGAAAAGGGGCGTGGCACCGCCCACATATGAGTGAAGAAATTTTCAAACTTTGACTATTAATAACTTCAAAACCGTTTACGCTAGTATAAAAAAATTTCGTAGGTAAATGCACCCATAGTAAATAAGCGAAGTCGCTTCTCGACCACGCCTACTTTTTCATAAAAGTTATATGGAAAGGAGGTAGAAATATTCAACTACCCATATCTAATTAACTGATACAGGTATAATAATATAATTTGGTACTTACATCCGTTCTCATATTCTTTATATGATTTTTGCAAAATTTTGGAAAGTGGGCGTGGCACCGCCCTCTTATGAGTCAAGCAAATTTCAAATTCAACTCTTAATAACTTCAGAAGGGTATAAGATAGAATTACGAAACTCAATACAAGGTATACTATAGACACGTAAAGTACGCCCACGGAAAATAAGCAAAATCGGTGGACGACCACGCCCACTTTTGGAGCTAAGTTTTTTAAAAAAAGAGGTAGGAAACCGGAACATGCCATATCTCCTTCACTGATGCAGACAGAATACTAGGATTTCCTAGTTCCAATGACCTGATGATCTTACTAATGATTTCTTTTAAATTTTGGAAAATGGGCGTGGTACCGCCCACATATAAATAAATAAAATGTAAAATTTCAGCTATTATTAGCTTTAGAACCGTGTTAAATAAAATTACGAAACATGATACGATGTATACTATCTACGTTTATATATAGCCTATGATGTAACCAGTCAATCCAAAAATCGACTGTGAAAATTTCATAAAGATCGGTTGAGTACCTTGGACGTCTATACAAGATTAAAATTGTATATAGCATGGGAGCGTGGCACCGCCCACTTTTCCAAAATTATATATAGCCTATACTGTAACCAGTGAACCCAAGTATATAATGTGAATATTTCATAAAGAGCGGTTAAGTACTTTGGTCGCCAGACACACATTCATTATTATTTATAAGATTGCCCACATGGTAGTAGAAAAAGATTAAAACCTCTATAGGTCATAACTTCACAACAATTTACCATATTACCAAGATTACTTTTATACAGCTGGGTATTTAATGTTCGGTTCCACCCGAACTTAGACTTCCTTACTTGTTTTTTAATATAATTGCGGCATGCGTCAATGAACTCGTCAACCACTCTACAACGAAGTACATCGCAAGTGGATATACATTTGTCCACAAAATAATAGGAGCGACATTGATTTCTATGAGGTTGGTTGGACCAACTGTTTTATATGGATATGGCTATGAAACCATTAGCAGGGCTCAATAACGGTACACATAATGGGGTACTAGCATTAAAATCTGAAACAAAGTTTAATTGCGGTGTTATTTTTTTTAGTGTATCATTAATAGTTTGTTGAACAACTCGTTATTGGTTTGGCCAAGTGCGTTACTATAGCACTCTCAAAATTTAACCTTTCAAAGAAATGCACAAAGTTTGGAATACATAGGTACATAGGAAATGATCGTTTTGGTGTGCATATTGATAGACCTATCTATCGAACCAAAGGTATAACGACATTTCACGGTATACAAATTTGTGTTATATATGGTTGAAGTGTAATGAGTTAACAAAGTAATAAACACACAAACTGCTACCCACCGAAAAATCGTGAAGTTAGTTATTAGCAATTAAAAATACGCCAACAGTGCTTACCACGTGCGTTTCGCTTGTAGACCCTTTTTATACCTTTAATGAACATGAAATGGTATAACTTTGGCCCGATGTTTGTAAGTAAGAGAAGAAGAAGAGATATACGCACCAATAAGTATACCGAAAGGATCAGGGCGATGAGCTGAGTCGATTTAGCCATGTCCGTCTGCCCGTGCGTCTGTCTGTCTGTTTGAACGCAAACTAGTCCCTCAGTTTTAGAGTTATCTGGCCGCCATTTTGTAATATATTAATCATTTGTCGCAACCAACGAGATCCGACCAATACAACGGATAGCTCCCGTACAATCGCTTGTTCCGCGCTTTGGGCTATAACTCTTGCAATTAAAAAGATAGAATCATAAAATTTTGCAGGTTTAGTACGTATAATAGAAGTAATGTGGTTGTGAAAATCACCCAGATCGGACTAACATAACATATAGCTCCCATACAGTCGATTGCCATTTAATAGCGGGTAACACAAAATTTAGCAGCTACAGTCATTATTATATATATAATATGTGTTGTGAAAATCATCAAGATTCGACCAATATATCGTATAGCCTCCATACAACACATTTTTCGGATAAACGGGGCTTGGGCTATGTTTCTTAAAATTAACAGGGAAAGACTACCAAAATTTTGCAGAGTTTGTACTTATTGTAAGTAAGGATTGGACACTTAAAACCGTGATGCGTATTCATAAAAGGTATAAAGCCTTCGGCACAGCCGAAGACAACGTTTTTCTTACTTGTTATTAATAAAGTCGATTTATTTTGGGACAACAACAAGACTCAAGCAGTTATTTGCTGTTTAACTGGCACCAGTTAGAAATAGCTTGAGGTAGGTGTGCCTGTCGGAAGATGTGACTAAAATCTACGACCCGAAGGCTCGAGGGGTCAAACAAACCGTTGACGCGGCAATGGATACTATCGGAGTATTCGAGAGAAAAGTTTTATAATGAAGAAGATTTTAGAACGAGCTGTATGAGCTGTATGTAGACACCGACATAGTTCAACGAATTAAAACCAATCGGATTCTTTGACTAGCCCATGTTGCTCGAATGAAGAAAGATGTTTTGGCCAAGAAGGTATTCTTATCGGCACCTTTCGGTGGTAACAGAGGATCGGACCAGGTGGAGACCGATTGCGATCCTGTGCTGTTTCCAAAATCGTTTAGACGGTTAAGCGCCATTTAAAAAAGAAGTAAGGTGTGCGCAAAGTTTAAAATACAGGTTCGAGCCTTAAATGAGAAAAATACAAAGAAAAGAAGAAGCTGTGGCAATCAAGGTTTTTATAAGGCTTATAAAGATATTATATGGGCACTATATAAGGTTCACATTAATTGGTTGGTAGGTAGTATGCATGTCCAAATGAGGTTTATTTTACGTAAAGTTTGTTCTTTTTAGCTTTATAGTCCTGCAATGAGGTAATCTAATGTCCTAAGTTCATGTTCTAAAATCACCCACCAATTTCGTCAGAGTTTCAATGCTTGCCGAAACGTTTTAATAGCATTTTGATGACATCACTCGTAGTTCGGCTTGAATTTCTACTTTTATCGTATTATTATACTTGTTTTTGCTATTTTTTTCATTGTCTCGTTCTGTGCATTTTCTGATTTTTTTGGATTTCCCATTGTTTTCGTGTTTGTTTCAGGCTTACGAATATTAAGTTGGTCATTTCAATGTTGATTTGTTGATTTCATCTTCTTTTTAAGTTAAGAAAATTTATAAATTTAATTTTACAAAACAAGTTAATTAAGAAATATTTTGCATTGAAACCACAATTGTTTAACAAATAAATAATAAATAACAAGAACTTTTACTTTTACAGCGGATGAAATTGAGCAGTTAAATAAATTTTCGTGCGGAGGTTACAGTGATGAGACAACAATAGTTTATCTGGTGCATCCATGTCGTATCTTATCTGCGCTTGAGGTAATTAAAAATACTAGACAAATAATTTTATTATTAAATGTGCAAATATGTATAGATGTACTCGCTTACATATGTACAGCTGTGTTCACAATAATAGTAGTTTAATTGAATCGGATATTGTTCGACGAAATAAGAAGAAACTGTGCTTTCGATAATTTTCATTTAAAGAATAGCGAATTCTACAACATAAACCACATAAAAAGAAATTTCAAATTTGATACAGAGTTCTGGAAAGTAAATTAAACTTTTTTGGCAGAGTTTCAAGAAAATTTTTCATTACGCAGTATTGTAGCGCAATCAATTTTAGTACAGGAATGTGCAAGTCAGAACTTGCTAAAAAATTTCCCTGAATTTTTAAAATTTTTATTGATATGCTGTTCAAAATTTTCTTCCATACAAAATTAATTTTGTTCATGCGTTGTATGTAAGAAATCACGCAACACTCGACGAAAAAAATTCTGAAAATTCAGGGAATTTTTTCTAACTTGCACATAATTATCCTAAGATTGATTGCCCTACAAAACTGCGTACCCAAACATTTTCAAGAAACTCTGCCAAAAGAGTGGCGGACTTTGATGCCCATTTTTTTAAGTTTAATTAAATTTCCTGAACTTTGTGTAAACTTTGAAATTTCTTTTATTTAATTCCGAGCTGGGCGATAAGGATTACATGCGTAATCGATTACAGCTAGGATTAAATTACGATTACAGTAATCGTTAATTTAGATAACTAGAATTACGATTACGTAATCGTAATTTCAAATTTTTTAAATTACAATTACAATAATCGTTAATTTAGGTATTTAGGATTACGATTACGTAATCGTAATTTCATTTTTTTTAAATTACGATTATTGTAATCGTTAATTTATGTACGTAGGATTACAATTGCTATAATTTTCAAACACAACTTTTGAAATTATACATTTTTTAGCCAACCTTGAAAAAGTTTTAAAAATTTTGATACATACATATATGCTTGCGTAAATTACTTGTTCGTACTGCAGTATTTTGCACTTCATAGTAAATACAAGGTGGCGCAAAAGTAAGCTTCCGATGTTCAGCATGTCGGTTGTGGCACGTGCAGTGTGCTGTTGCACCGTCTTGTTGGAACCACATGTTTTCCAATCCCAATTCATCAAGTTGCGGCAAAAAGAACTCGTTGATCATTGCTCTGTAACGCTCACCATTCACAGTAACCGTTTGGCCCCGACCGATTATTGGTCAAATAAATAGTCAGCAATATTCCGCGTTCTGGAGCAGTGTAGCGTAACATTGTTTATTAACGTGTATTTCGCATGTGTTTACTACACAAATGTCAAAACAGAACTGACTTTAGGGGCCAATCGCAAAATTTATAGCATTTTCTGATAGGAGGATGACTTTTGCGCCACCCTGTATATAATATAGGAGTAATTTGTTAAATTTTACAAAAACTAAAAATTCCCCACGTCAAAAAATTGAGTGAAAATGTGTTTATTTTAGAGATTTCTAAGACTGCCGACAAAGTGAAAGCTATAAGTGATTTTATAATATGAACATAGGAAGCTATGAATTTTATTTCTAATGAAAAACTTGCCTAGCGGTCAAGTCTTTACGCGCCGAGTCTGTTAGTATAACGGTGATTATCGAGTCAATCAGGCGGTTTTGCAATATAGGTTCATATACGCTTATATAGGGTGGTTTTTTTAGGGGTATAGAACTTCGAATTGAAATAAAACACAAGAAAATCGTTTTAAGGTCCATCAATTTGGCTTTATTGGAAGGATAATTTTATGCCATTAATGTTTAAATATGATTTCGGGCATGTGGCCGCCGCGGCTGGCTCGAATAAAGCCAATTCTACAGGTCCAATTTTCAACAACCTTTTTCCAGCATATGGGGCCGTATGTCGGCAATAACGCCACGAATGTTGGCTTCCAATTCCCCTAACGTTTCTGGTTTGTTGGTGTAGACGAGCGACTTCACATATCCCCAAAGAAAATAATCCAATGGTGTCAAATCACACGACCTTGGTGGCCAATTGACAGGTCCATTCCTCGAAATTATGCGCTCATCGAATGTTTCCTTCAATAAATCGATTGTGACGTGCGCTGTGTGGCATGTAGCGCCGTCTTGTTGGAACCACAACTCATCCACATTCATGCCATCCAATTCGGGAACAAAATAGTCGGTTATCATGGCTCTATACCGGTCTCCATTAACGGTAGCTGCCTCTCCAGCATTATTGCGGAAGAAGTATGGCCCAATGACTCCACCAGCCCATAGAGCACACCAAACAGTCAGTTTTTGTGGATGTAATGGCGTTTCAAGGGTCTCATGTGGATTCTCTTCACTCCAAATGCGGCAATTTTGCTTGTTGACGTAGCCATTCAACCAAAAATGAGCCTCATCACTGAACAAAATTTTGCGATGAAAATCAGCATCGAAATCAATCTCATTTTCGGCCCATACACCAAAATCACGACGCATTGCATGGTCTCGCGGCTTTAATTCTTGCACAAGCTGGATCTTGTAAGGTCGCAAGCCAAGATCTTTGCGCAAAATCTTCCATAAAGTTGATGGACAAAGCTCCAATTGCTGTGCACGGTGGCGAATCGATTCATTCGGGTCCTCTTCAACACTTTGCTCTACAGCGGCAATTGTTTCTTCGGTGCGCACTGTTCGACGTCTCTGCGGATGCGTATTATCACATAGAGTAAACGTAGTTCGAAAACGATCCATGGTTAACCGAATTAATTGCTCTGATGGACGATTATGTCGACCATAAAATGGACGGAGCTCACGGTAAACTTCGCGAAGTGAACCATTATTTTCGAAATAAATTTGCACGATTTGCAAGCGTTGTTCTTTTGTCAACCTGTTCATGATGAAATGGCAAACCAAACTGAACATAAATGACATTAGAGTTGCCAGATTTGACCACAAAATGCCAGTTTTATCTCTATTCGAAAAACAAACCTGTAAAAAAAACACCCTGTACCATGCCCTCTCTGAATTTTCTTTTAAAAAATTAGTCTTGCTTAAGGCCAATTTAGAATAAGGCTATACAATATAACTTTGAATTTCTAAAATTTGTCGATGTTATTTGCGCAAAAATGTGACAATCATAATTTCTTAATTTTAGTTATTTACTTAATGTTTACTTAAATAAAGGTTCACTGAAATCTGATCTGAAAAGGAATAATCGTTACTTTTACAAGTATTTTATTAAAAAATCCTAAGCAACGAATATAGTAACTGTAATTTAAAACATATGAAATTACGATGACGTAATCCTTAATTGTTGAAAGTGCGATTCCGATTACGGTAATCGTAATTTATGTTTCCTAGAATAACGATTACGTAATCGTAATCGCGGTTCGATGGATTAATGATTACAGTAATCGTAATTTAGTTTTTTGAAATAACGATTACTGTAATCGTAATCGTCTTGTAATCGTAATCCTTATCGCCCAGCTCTGATTTAATTTCACTACTATTATTGTGAACACAGCTGTACGTATATTTAAAAAGTTTACGTCATCTGGCTAAAGCTTTGGTTGCCTCCAAAACGATGGCGCCATATAGCGGCCGTCACATAGCGGTAGAGTAGGTTGTAATATAGCGGCAAGCATAATATATTTCGGCCGTCATGACGGTCGAAATTCGTTCGGCAACGTTTTTTCCCACCGTCATATTTAGAACGGTGAGAATTCAATCAAAAACTTCAAATCTTTTCACAAAAAAAGAAAACAACACAGACATTTCTGTTTTTTTCTTTAAATAGATTTTATAAAAACATAAAAATTAAAACGCAGTCAAAATCGTGCAAATAGCTTAGGCCAAGTCGACCTCATACAATTGGCTTAGTTTACAACAAAGCTAAACGCTAATGGCGGTAAGCACAGCGGCCGTCGTATAGCGGCACCGCTTTCCAAGGAAACCACGGCTTTACCTAACGACGACCGTCATCACGGCCGTAATATTTTATGCTATGTTAAAAAAACTTTAGCCCCGTATCCCTACAAACAGCTGGGTAAATTCAATTCCATTACAATTACAATTAAATTCCTCAGTAATTGGGAAAAGTTATTAGCTCCGTTGCCTCACATAAAAGGAATTGATTACATTTCAATTCCTCAAAAAAATTTACCAAAAGTATTTTCCCCTTTTTTTAGGCTCGATCACAAGAAATTGCAAATTACTTTTGGGATTCCTTGTAATGTACTTGGAAAAATTTCAATTACATTTTCAATTCATTTTCAAAGTATTCGGGAAGAAATTACATTTGCGCAAATTTTAATTTTTTCAATTCCAAAAAAAAAGCTTTTGTATTCGAGCATCAAAACGAGGAAATTACTTTTGGTAATTTTTTTTTCAGGAATTGAGATGTACTCAATTCCTTTTGTGTGGGGAAAAGGAATTGATTACTTTTCCAATTACTTGTAATTGGGAATTGAGAGTAATTTGATTCCAAAAGTAATGATTACTACTTGTATAGGGATAAACTGGATAAAATAAATTATTTTCCAAAGTTTATGCCGGCACCCAACATTTCAATTCGAGATATGACGAAAATTGTTGAAACCTCCAAACCAACCATGTATAAGGATAAAGAAAGCTTTCAGTTGAAAAGGTACAAAATCCATCACAAGAAAACGAAATAGTGGCAAAAAATCGTTCTCAAAAATTCAATGACAGCTTTAGTACTAAATTCGATTTTTCAGTAATTCATAACGAATCATACTGTAAAGAATACTTTTTGGTGAATTACTCTAGCAGTTTATGGTCAGGCAGGCGATTTGCAGCTGCGGTCTGAGAACTTCGGAATTTGTGACGCAGGGCCAAATGTTTGAAGTCCTAACATAGTGCCATTTAATCGAAAGCACCAAGAGTTTGTTGGGTTGTGGTCAAATTAAGTGACCAGCCACTACTTGAGAAGTACCATGGGCTGATATCAAGAAAATAAGGTAACAGTTCTACCGAAAGAGCTAGTCCACCCAACTGTCCAGAACTTCAGTCAATAGAAAGTATTGGGACAAAAGTGTTGTAAAAACTTGAATGGAAAGCGTTAAACGAAAGGTTCCCAAATTTACTAAAGTAAATTGAAAATACAAAATATTTTTTTTTTTGAGTTATAAAATACACAGGATATTTTTAGAGACGATTAATTATGTAATATAATATAATTTAGAGACGGTTAAAATGATTCTCTCCGAACATTTAGACTGGAATTTGACGCAATTCAGTTTGTAATTGGTAGCAGCATAGCAAATGAGTGGATGAATTATTTTCGGTGTGGACATTATTTAAATTGAAACCACTTTAAATCCACTTTTACCTTTAAACTCGAGTTAAGCAAACATGATTTTGATTACATTGACCGTGTTTTGAACTCACATTAAAATTTTTTTAGCATGATGCCCTAAAATAGCTATTGGCGTCCATGCTATAACTAAATGAAGGTAATTAATGTGCGGGTAATTAATAATAAAACTAGTTTCTGTAATCTTTACTTAAGGTACTGCAATCAAAATAGTGGTGCCAACGATTATGATTACTGCAATCGTTATTTAAAAAAAAAAGTAGAAACTATATATGCCCACGTCTGATAAAGAAATATATAGCTAATTGTTCTCTTTCCTATAAATAAACTTGTCTCTAATTTTAACTAATTTTTAGATTTTAGGGTTTCGTGTAGTCGCCTCTTCATCAACAGCCGTTAAGCAGGACTATAACGAATATATGTGGACGATGCGAAAAGAGTTTCATGAACCCGAACCACTTGAAACTGAATCTGTTGAACGCGAAAATCTTTCGAATATAGGACGTGAAGCAGCTGGAATGGGCAATTATCATAAAGTTGATTCACCCGAATAAAAAAAAAAACGAACAAGAAATATACAAAAGCAATACTTACTAAAACTAGACGGCAATTTTTAGACAAGCCGCTGATCTCCCCGCCATCAAATAAAAATATCTTCTAAGGCCAAGAAACAAGCAAGTAAGCCGTCAATATAATCAAGTAAAGAACAAATAGTACTAAATTAAAATCTCAAAAGTGTAAGCGCAGTAAAGAAAAATCCGAAAATTTTCATAATAACACAAATTTGTGCAGGAAAACAATAGGGTAATCCTTCGGGTTTGTTGCTCTTAGTAAAAAGTAAAAAAGTGCGTGCATTGTAACTAAGGAGTTATTTAAAAGAAAGTAACTGAAGCACAGTCCAATTTTTTGCACCTTTTCTGTTTTTTTCTTTTTCCCAACTTTGAAAATTAAATTCATCCCAAAACTATTTTCTAACCAAAGCCAGAAGCTAATAAATTTATTTAGTAAAAAAGAAGAAAGAATAATTTATTATAATGGACTCTCAACCGCCATTAACACAAGCAGCCGCAGAGCCCATGCAAGCGGAGACACAAACCACACCCAGCAATCCAAATACTAGTTTGGTTGATGGTGTTGCGCCACCGGTCGCTGTTAATTATGTTGCTACTACAGCTACTACATCCACGGTGGCTGCACAAACGGCGACCTCAACAAATTCAGTGCCGAATTCGGTAGCAAATGTTGTTACAATACCCGTGCCGATTGTACAAAACGAAGAGAATTATACATACATAACAGTGAAGGGTTCTTTACATGATCGTTCATGCGCCGTTTTTGGTCTCAACGAAATGGAAATGCAAGCGCTATCGAAACGCTTCGGTCAGGGTGTGAAGGGTGCAGTGAATGGCATAATGGTATCTATAACACCAATGGAAATGGTTAATACATTGGCGCAATTGGGCTATAAAGTTATATGTAGTTGTGGTGAAGCGGAGATCAGTTGGACAATGCAACGGGAAATCTAAATAAACTACGAAATATATATGTATGTTAGCAGAACTTGTAAAGTTAAATATTTCTCAAAGTAACTAATTAAAATTGTTAAAAAAAAGACCAAATAATAAACATGTTAACAAAAAACGTAGAAAAAACTATTACAAAACATTTTAGTGAATTGAACAAATATTAATGAAGGAAATTCATACATACATACATATGTGCATATACTATATAATACCAAAAGTTTAAGAAAATTGTAAACATTTTATTTTTCTTTGTTAGGAATTAAAAACATACCAACTGTTTTCCAAAAAATAACCAAAAAATAAGTGTTGCATTTTCCAATCATTGCGCTAAAAGCTAATCTAAATATCTACATAAAACGTGTAAAAGCTAAAATTTTAAACATTAATAAACGCATTATTATATATTGGAAAAATATAAACGTGTAAATTTGAAATATAAAAAATCAAGCAAATTACCTACTAATATTTAGCTGAAATGGATCATCATGACACCGACAACTGCAAGTGCCACAAACAAACGGCTCCTGCGCAACAAACGTTGAGTGATATGGATTTTGATCGTGGCATCTGGAATGCAGGTGAGTTTCGGTATTGTCACTCGGTTTATTGCAATATACTCGTAGTAGAATCCATAACTAACTTTCATGCCTCCTTTGGTTTTTCCTACAGCCATCTACAATGAACCAGAGCGCGTGCGCAGTTTCATTAGTCGTGGTAAATCGATGGAGCGCGATGACTTTGATTATACAGCACTCCATTATGCGGCGCGCAATGGCAATGTTGAAATATGTAAAATGTTAATCGACGAAGGTAAAGCTGATGTCAATGCTATAACCAAAGCGGGTGCTACAGCGTTACATCGTGCTGCAATGATGGGTAGGATAATCGGGCGACCATCAATGGGTTATCTGTATTGGTACATTATTTTATAATATAAATACAAAATTTCTTCTGATTATGGTCTTTGTTTATCTAATAAGACTGCTTGTAAAAAAATCGAAATGGCTTACAGCATCTTAAAAAAAACCGAATCGCGCTCTAAACGAAATCCATACAAAAAAGTAAAGTTCGGAAAATCATTTTCGAAGAAAATTTGGATATTTGTCTGCACTGTCAACACTTCAAAAGGAGCAAAGAAAATTTTAAAGAAACTTTAATTTTGACGAAAAAGACTCAAAGTGATCTTGCTTCTGATGCTACAAAGAAACAATCAGAAAGAGGTTAAAAACTTATTCTATAGTTTAATATACGTCAGTATTCATGATAATTTTAATCACCCAAAAGTCTCATGAAACCTCAAATCCAAGTGAAAGTGAGGTGCTGTAAAGAAGTATCGGAATGAATTTTATTAATTAAGTTTATTGTCTAATTTAGGAAAGCAGTAAAAAGTAAACATCGAGAAAATTAGTGCTTTGATTCGGCTCTCAGAGTAGGCTGCTGCCTACTGTACAAGATTGGATATTTCGTTCATATGAAATTCGTTATAGATAGATTATATGACAACTAGCTTGAGAATACGGAGGAACTCGATGACGCTTGTTGACAGAGTTTATAGGGTAGGCTGTGGTGTAGGGAAAGAGTCTAGTATTTTCCAAGGGCAGGTACTTGATATTGAGAAGGCCTGTGGGGTCTTGCTATAAAACTTAATAAGAGAAGGTATAAGAAGGCAGGAAAAGGTCCACTCACACATTCTGCGAGCTGAGAGCGCTACTATCGGGGCTGCTTAAACATGAAGCCAAAAAAAATTGCACTGTAAAAAGATAAAAAGAGAGAGTCAACACGGGTTTCAAGATATCATATAAAACATAAAATACTTAAAAATAAATATAAACTGAGAAATATGAGAGATTTAGTAAGAAGGCGACATGCCACCAACTTTTTTGCAACTGCCGAACTGAGCAGATTTGTAGCTGGAAGCTCTATGGTCCAACCCTATTGAAGATGCTAATTTCCTAGGACTTTCGTTAGAAGACAATGCGGACAATTTCGAAAATGGGCTGTCGATTAGGGAGGGCGAAGTACTGTTACGACAACAACAACATGTTCATAATGTTCTTTTCGATAGGGGTGTTGATGGAAGCGTGAATACTATAGTCATCTTTAATCACCTAACAATGCCGATAACAGAGCGATTGCCCCGCCTAATTTATGCTAAATCCAGAATTGAATTTTTATTAATTTTTATTCCACTTTTGCAGGTCATCTAAATGTTATAAAATTATTGGTTGCCGCCAAAGCGAACCTGCAACTTCAAGATGAATATGGTCAAACTGCACTACATCGAGCTGCTATCCGTGGTCATTTGGAAGTTTGTAGATTTTTGCTTGAAAAGGATCCCAAATTGAAGCAAATTGCAGATAAGAAAGAAAAAATTCCCTATGAGTATATAATGGAGAATGCCAATGATGATTTCAAATTATTGCTTAAGCCTTAGAGTCCAAACATTAAAGCGTGAGCAAAACAGAAAAAAATACCCATTTATAAAGACAAAAATTTTGACGATCAATCAAGCGTTATCACATTCATGCACATAAACCTACTAGTTACATATATAATGACCTGTGTAAAACCAATTTATTGGCATAGCTAAAAAATTATAAACAATATACTTTACTTGAACAAGAAAACGAATTTCGAAATATTCTATTGTGTAACCTTTGTTTTTAATTTCCACAAAGCCATGGTTGAAATAAAAGTTTTACATTGTGCATGTATGGAACTCATATTAAGGGATTATAATGTTTTACTGTTCGATGCCTGAAGTGAAACGTTAGGCTTTCCTTATTACAACTTTTCATTCATTTATATACAAAGTTTAGAAGTCCTTATTTAGTTTAAGCTCCACTTTTCTGCTTATTGCATACATTTTAAATAATATAAATTGTTAATTACTTCCTACTATCTTATTGATTTAATGAGGTTGAAATAATTGCTTGTGTCACTTATTGAGCTTTTACTGTAAAGCTTTTTATAAGTCTACAGTCTATTTAAAACTCATGAATTTTATTCGAAAAGTTGTGTACTATCACGTTTAATTTTTGAAAACCTTTTGTAAAGTATGTGAGAACTTTTAAAATACTATTTTTAAACGTATACTAAATGCATTTCAAAAATTAATAAAATTTGATATCAATATATTTGTAGATATATATAACATTGATAAGAATTAATATGTATTTTTACTTTTTCCGTTAGTCTAATTAAACAAACAGCAAACTTCTTCCGCTCAACTGCTACACACGTACATACGGATACCACGCCAAGGAAATTTAGTATGTTTTAAGACTTCTGTCAAAGAACTGCGGAAACATGTTGAAATTTACGTGATCGAAAGTTCGCCGTGGTTCAACAAACAAAGTTATGTTTAAAGCGGTAGCACTCCTCTTAAATTTCGGTATAATTTTACCCGCTACACAAGCACAAACACAATTTAACTAGGCTGGATTAGTAAGATAAGGCAGTGGTACCAACAAAGCGATCACCTAAATCGATTTAAAAAACATCTGGTCCCAATGTTAGCTTTGAACATTTTTAAGAGGTAAGGTGAGACGACAAAAAGGTTTGCCGTAGTCAAATAAATCTAACTTGCGGGCTAATGCCAGAAAGTGATCCTTGTCCCTTAAGGGTCAGAGTGTTTTGCCGTTAACACAACAATAATAATATAAAATTAGCTCTTTGACTTTTCTCAGAAACGGTACATAATCAAACTCTATTAGTCATCTCCCATTTTTCGAATTCTGCTTTCTGCAAATGTAGCAAAATTTTTCTATTTTGATTTGAATAGTCTAAAATAATGAACTAAGGGTAATCGAAAAATTTCAATACAGCTACTAGAACAGCAAGTTTTCCGGATTTTTTTAAAAGAAGTCTTAAAATATACCGGCCAATTCTAATCTAATTTTTCCCGGAGAGTTTTTTTTTTTTCATTTTCATAAAATTCGAAAAAAAGCTGAGTAAAAATCCCAGGGAAAAATTATTTTTTAACTGGGGGCATAGTAAATTTTCCGTCAGAAAAAACCACCGAATTATTTGGCTTAGGCGGCCATTGTACCTGGATTATTCATATAGCAAAGACATTTTTTTGTTAACAATTTATTTTCAAATGCAATCTTGAATTGGGTTAACTCTATATTGAAAAAGGGTTTACCTAAGGAACACTTAAAATGTGCCAATTCTACCACTACATTGTAGGTTTGTTATTAATATTGTAATACTTACATAGGTAGATATTTGTATTTTTCATAGATGGGCACTTTGTACTGAACTAATGGTTAAGCAATTCCACATCCATTTGCATTGAAATAAATTTTTTTTCTAGTGCCTCATATTTGGAAATGTATTCAAACAAGTTTTAACGCAAATTAAGGTGAAATTGCTTGACAATTAGATTTTAGTGCATTCTATAATAGAGCCCATCTATTCTTGTTTTGTTTGTTTTATTTAGGTTTGAGATTAACAACTTTAATTGTAATTGAATGTACCCGTAGGAAAATATGTATATATAAATATTTGGCGCGATATACGTCTGAGTAGATTGAGGCCGAGCTTCTCTACCAACTTGTGGATTGCTGCTTCAAATTTTTGCTACAAATTGGCGGGACCTACAGTTTTTTGACGATTCCGAACGGCATCTGCAAAGCAGATGAATTATTTCTTAGAAGCATTCCATGGCAGAAATACACTCGGAGAGTTTGCCAAACCACTGCCGAGGGGTGACCCCGTTTTGAAAAAACTTTCAAACCACTTCTGATGTTACCTGCCCCGGGTTGGAACCTTGGACCTTCGGTGTGGTAGACCAGCAACACTACTGTCACACCACGGCGGTCGGGAAGTGTTGTGAGATTAATACGGGTCTTTAGAGCACGCAGTATTCTTCTTCGGTAATATGTAAATGGTAATCTGAGTGGTAGCTCTGCTTCAAGTAGGTGTTTACTCCAGTGCCCTACACGCATACATCCTAGCAAAATGGCATATTATTCCTATTACTGCGCTCTTCCACGTCATAAGCATCACAAATGAAGATCAAGTCCAGTTTATGACTCTTGTAGCTATTCTGATGGTGGCTTTCCGACGGGCCCTCCTCCCCCATTCTGTGCACGATGAAGTAGGCAACTTTCCGAATTTTTGGTTAGCTAGTTGAAATCTTACCTCCTGTTGGGCTTTATGTAATTATTCTTGGTGTTGTTGTTTGCTTCATGGAATCGGTTACGTGCATAATCTTATTCGTTAGCCCATAGAAATACGGGTGCTGCGCGGCTTAAGATATAATTTGGGCTACACATACGCCGAACTTAAAAGGATTATTATGTTAGCGCATTCAGGCGACCAAGCTTTGAGATATGACAGTTTTGATTTGGATATTTGTCGGTCTAAAAGATGGTTATAAAAGAACAAGTATGGGTCCATTTCGGCAGGACATAACAAATATGGGGTGAATTTAGTCTCTACAGATCACCACACTTGGTGCTTTTTCGGGCCAGGAGTTTCACATGAGAGTTAAAGAGAATGTATGGGCCCAAATAATGTCCATGCCGACTACGATATCCTACGGATGCGTTACATGGCATTCGCGACAAGAACGGCTTTCGGTATCAATCTCAGTTCTGTAATTCTTTGTAGTCTTCCTAAACTCGGGAACAAAATAAACAAGCACAATCAATTACTTTAAAGCCGTACTCTAACCCTTAAACAGCATAATAACCTACTTTCCTATTCTACTCATTTAACAGCCTTTACTTTTTTGTTTATCTTGCTAACCTCCACCATCCGAATTGCAAGCATTTTTCATCACAGATGCACAATCATCGAACTCTAATAGATATTTTTGTAATACTCTCGGTATAGCCAATAAAGTAATCATACGACTCAAACTAGATTCTTGCTTCGTTGTTGGATATCGTTGTCTCACCACAACCGAACTATTGAGTAAGCTTATCAACTGATTTCTTATCACAATGCGACATAAGGATTGCAGGGGCAAGGGTGTACCACACAAACGGAACATTTCCAAGCCAAACTGACGACGCTCGGCGGTCCATGTATTGGGAAATGGAGGACGTAGACAAGGAAATTTAAAACCAGCATAAACTAGAAAGAAGGTTAAACAAATTTGAGTCTTACTCTCTATAGGTGTTAACGTCCATCAACTTACCTAATAATTTGGCAAACTCCAAGCATCCCACCACATTTGTGGCACGCAAATTATTCACCACATGATCGCGACACACCTGCGTTATGTCAACGCCCTCTTTAACCAAAAATTCTGCTATATCGAATTTATGCAACATAACAGCGCGTGCCAACGGTGTCTGGCAATAAGGTATGTAACATGACCATGAAAGCGATGTAAACGAGGCAGACATCCAACGACCTTCGCTATGTGCGAATAATATTCGTGCAATAGGTTTGAAATCCTGCACCGTATCGATATATTGCACCGCAATCAGTAACTCGTTTTCCACACAGTCCACAATTGTGGCACCCTGTGATTGCTGCACAGTAGCGACGCGCAATAAAAGTTCCAACATATCCGTCTTTTGACTAAGTATTGCTAGTAGTATGGGTGTAACGCCATCCTTATTGCGCACATTCAAACTATCACCATGGTTGATTAACGTTTCTGCCATGTCAGACATATTGTAGCGCACGCAGTGATGGAGCAGGTAATGTGAAGTAATGCGCCGCGCGCCACGTTGCAGCAGTCTTATTACTAATGGTACGTTATTTTGTATAACGGCATAGTAAAGTGCATTACGACCCTCCTTATCTTGCAGGTTAATGCGGGCACCATGTTCGATCAACATTGTGGCTACACCATCAAGATCATTGGCTATGGCGCACATAAGCGGCGTTTGGTCGATATCATCCGTTTCGTTGATATTCGCATTCGTTTGCATGATGACATTGATCTTGAAAGATAAAGAATTTTTATTGAAATAGTCAAAAAAGCTGCACCAAGCAAGGGTCAATAAAATAAATATTTTGTCTACCCTCAAAACAAAAACTGCGTTGAATGGGACTCAACTATTTTGTACAACAGAGACTATCTGATCCTATCCTACGATGCACAATCCGAGAATTATGTTCCGAAAATATTACTCCCTATACGTATATGTATTACCATATAATTTTGTATACTCCCTTTTAGCATTGCATGTCCAAGGAGGGCGAGTAATAGAAAAACTTCCTTCACTCCCAAAAAAAAAAAAAAATAATGGGGGAATGGAAGCAATCTCATATCAGAACAAAAGGGATTAATTATGAAAAATAATAGTTATTATAATTTTAATCTTTACCTAAATTATGTTTGTTTCTCATATTTGTACGAATGCAGCTTTTTCTTTTTTTGAAATTTTTTTTTTTTCATTTGTTGTAACATAAGAGCAGAAAATGAATAAAATATCTTGTATTGTTCCAAAAGGATGTCAAAGAGAGTACTCTCTTATTCATCGTTTGGGGAGATCTCGCTTCAAGTTCTACTGGGTTAATACTAATTTTAAGTACTTCTAAATTCCGAATGATTAGTCGAGTTTCTCAATATTGTGAAGCGATTTAATGGACCTCGCGGGGAAGTTCAGATTCTTCGAAATTCCCTTTGAGTTTTTTCGTGTTCCTCGCACTGGTTCACTAATACGAGTGGTCAAAATAAATGCCTAGAACGGTCCTCGATAAGTTGAAAGCTTTCCACACAGTCAGCCTCGCTAACCTTCTTGAAGCCTCGATGGAAAACAGTTTGTTAATGCGAAGTCGGCAACTTATCTTAACGGTGGACAAGTATAAGTAGAACTCCGAAATAAAACAGCAAATCTAAAGTTAATTAGGGAAAGAGTCGCACAGGCGGTGTCCTATATCCAATTTGCGTGCAAAGAAGTTTTATTGCCTATATTAAAAAAAAACATAAACTAAGCCGATCTTTGCAGGCAACTCATCCGGCCATCGTCAATCGCGGCTAAGAGAAGCAAAGAGCAGATCTTATACCTGCCATTTTATGCCTTCTTTTGATGCCAGTGCATCATCCTAGTAAGCCTTCACCCTTAAAGAGCTATTACTTTAGGGGACATGAAATCCGCCACTGCATAAAACATTCGTTTGATCACTGGTTTATCGATGGGCCATCAGCGATAGGCTTTAATCTACTTAACCAAATGATAAAAAAAAATTGTTTTCAGTAGAACTTACCACGGCCGACGATCGATTTCTTATAGCCAGATGCAAAGCAGTTTCGCCTGTGTTCAGCGTCTTTAAATTTGGATTAGCGCCATGCTTTAGTAATACATGGGAAACTTCAGCATATGCCACTCCCACATGCAATGGTGTATAGCCATCACTGTTGACCGCATCCAATGTTGCTCCATGTGAAAGCAATATTCGCACACATTCCAGATGTCCACATGCAGCTGCATAGTGCAGTGGTGTCATTAGAAGAGCATCCACTCGGTGGATATCTTGTTGATGGCCACAGTTAGACGATTTTGCGTATGGTTCATCCATTCGGGTAATAATGGCACCGGTACGTTCAAATGTCTTGGCATAATAGTAATAGAGAGAAGTGTCCTCAGTGTTCGCGATATCTTCTTCACCACTTTGTCGATCACATTCGTTACAATTTTCGATGAATTCATCCTCCCACTCGAGATTGTCCATGCCGTCTGGTGTACACTCCGTTTCCATTTCAAACGAGTTAGAGCGGTCTGTAAAGATATGAAAAGGAAAATGAGGCTTCAAGCTTTATATGATTTTTTTAAGAGACTAAAATAATTATTTATTAATGTATCTTTTATCTTTCATTCAACGAACTTTTTTGATACAGAGAAAAATAGAAGAGCTTGAAATAGGTATATGTTTCCTATCACAGTTGACCATGTTTTGTTAAGTATCCAGAAAAAACGGAGGTTGTTCGAAGATGGAATCGGTCTGTATGCTCCTTTTACATTCAATTTAAGTCTAAAAGACATTTAGTGTACCCACTCAGCTCTAGTTAGGGTCGAATCCCCGGGGGGGGGGGATAGAAAAAGCTATATTTTCACAGCCATTTTCCATACGAATTTATCTTTGGAGCTTGACCAGAATTAAATTAAAGAATTAAAATAAGTTGTGGTATTCATTATCTGATAAAAAATATTGAAGCACAAATTTCAAGCTTTGTTCAAAACCTCGGAAAATGTAACCAAGTTTCATCAAAATTCCATACTTGTTAATCCTAATTTTTATAAAAAATTTGAATATGCAGTTTTATGACCTATTCAATTTTAGTATTTATAAGAAAGTTTCAGGGTGAAGTTGGCAAAAAATTGTGCCAACTATGGGAATTTATTGATAAATTTATGGTGTAAGTTTTGTCATGCGAAAGGCTCAAAATTTCAAAAATTTAAACATTTTCTCTATTGCTTAGTATTATACAATTCTTAGATCAACATTAAAAACTATTTCTTTTAAATAATAAACAAGTCTTTTAGCATCTTTGTTAACACAATGCATTCTGCCTTTGTGTAATAAACTTCAACAAAAAAGATAGACTAAGGGCTACTTTCATAAAGGCCGGTTAAGCCTAATCGGCGATTAATTTGACAGCTGACCGTACAAAATATGAAAGCTGCCCTAAGTGCTTGTAGTGGATTTCGCAAAAGACTTAGTACTAGAGTTACGTTGTTCAGAACTTGTGACATGGATATTGAAATCAAATAGACCCGATTCAAATCTAGTCAATGTCTGCAAGCATGTAACCTAGATGTTTATTACAAGATTTCTGTTTTTTTTATCCATTCATGTATTAATCATATAATGATGGGAATAGATAGACGATTCACTCAACATAACACTATCTTTAGGGATTTCGCTACGGTTTTTCAACAAACCACAGAGAAGAAAATTAATAAAATTTATTTAAGTTTGCCGAATTTTATGAACCACTTGTTCAGAACCAAAATATAGGGCCGAAACCAATTTATGGAGAAGGTTCTTAAAATTGACATAATCTTCCGCCAAAAACTGCGTCTTACGCACTTCAGAGCTGCAACAAAACGTCATTTCATAACTTATACAAATTGTTAAAAAGTTGTGCAACGCTCCCGTTTTTCTCTTCTACAGTGGAACTCACCTTTTCAACCCGTCTTTTTTAAATGCCACCTAACCGTCTAAGCCATTTTGGCCTTTTACCATAGCTCGGCACTCGTTACGTCTTTCTGCCAATTGGAAACATCACGGGATCACAAATCGGTCTCCACTTTGTCCTTAAATCTGAGTGATGGTCTCCCTCTTCCTCTGGGTGCCGATAAGAATACTTTATGGGCCGGAACACCTTCATTCATTCGCAGAACATGGCCGAGCCAATGAAGACGTTGGGTTTTAATTCGTTGGACTAAGTCGGTGTCTGCATATAGCTCATACAGCTCATCATTAAATCTTCTTCGGTACTCGCCATCGCCAACGCGTAGAGGTCCACAAACCTCATCAGATGTTGTCAGCGCCCAGGCTTCTGCACCATAAACAAGGATGGGTACGATAAGTGACTTTCGTTCGTCGAGGGAGGACTTTACTGTTCAATTGCCTACTGTCTAAGTCTACCGGAAAAGTAATTAAAATATTGATAGAATAAGTTAGGGTATTGTGATATAGGCATACCTTTTTCGGCTGCTACTCAACATTTTATTAAGTAGACATCTATAAAATCATACAATTCAATAGATTCTAGTATTGCGAAGCACATTCCAAGACGAGATCGATTTACCTTAAGTATTCCGGAAGATATTTATTCAAACCCATAAAAAGTCAAAAAAGCCGTTTTGTCAAAATAGGGCGGCAATGTGATATACTACGAGTATACCAAATACTTGGCTCTCCTATGAAAGATGTGTAAACCGCATGAAATAATCCAGCCACATTGTAGATATAGTAATTTTCATTCATTCAGATATGTGCCAAGCTGATTCGGAACGAGGCAGAGCATGTTCCATCAAAAGGGAAGAAGGTTTTCTTTGTTCTGTTGATCTTATGCACCCAATTTGCTTTTCTGTTTTAGCTAACATTTTTGGATGCTTACTTGGCATGATAGACACTCCTGTGTGACATCAGCGTTCCAAATCATAGTTGGAGGAAATTTATACTTTTCATACCCCTGTTTCACATTGAACTACTTTTACCATATCACATTACCCAAACAAGAGCTTTAAAGGAACGAACAATTTCTTCACCAAAATTAATTTAAAAATAATAAGAAGTCAATTGAAATATTGGTGCCTATATTCACCAGAAACGAAAATAAAATATAAGAAGTTTACAACCTAAGAACATTTCTGAATTATCCTTGTTTTAAGAGTGCTCTATTATTGACGGCCGCACGATAGAATGTTTTTTCACACTGATAGCAACCTAGTTTACCAATGCCAGCCGTTGCTTTGTAGTAGCGGTTTTTGGCCATTACCATTATAGTAAAGAAGATATTCTTGCTCAGACATGAATAATTTAGGAAATACGCAGGTATATCACTTAACCAACCCTTATTACAATACCCTAACTTACTCTATGTACATCATGCTTTACAATTGTTGAATATCCTATCTTATGTATCCCTTCTCTTTATACATAAAGATTTAAACTCGCTTTATAAATAATAATATTTTCTTGGGGACTTCTGTATTTTCCTCAATACAAGGTTATAAAAGCAATTTATCTTATATGAAAGAAAACACTTTAGCTCTTCGGAAGAAAAAATTGCCTAAAATCAGCAAAATGTGTCACGACCTTAAGATTGACCCATTACTATATTAAAATTGAATCAACTACAAAACTGCATGCTCCACAAAATTCCAAAAATTCTGAAAAAAATGTAAGACTGATAAATTTTTGCGTACAGTTTTAAAACAAAATTTATTGTGTGTTTCAAATTTCAGGTTCCGATAAAAATTTGTTTTCAGCCCCTTCCCAGAATCCTGGCTACGCCACTGACCCAAGACAAGTTTGACATTTTTCAACAGGATCCATAACTTACCTATCAGGTACTAGTAAGCTGGATGCTGCATAATTCATTTCAATACATTGTACTAACTAGAATATTCTCACCACTTATATTACCGTTAATAATAATAAATGACAGTTAGTCCACACACACACACATAAGAGTAATACTTGGATTATTGATTTTTTCTCTACCATTATCATTACTTACTTCTATTAAATATATCCAAATCCGGTTCTTCGCAAGATTGTATCAACAATTCAAGAATTTCAGCATCACCTACTAATGCCGCTGTACCAACAGCTGTACGTCCGCATGTAGTGGATATAATGGTTGCCCTGGCACCCTCCATAAGACAATCGAGTACACCATGAAAGTTAGCCGTCTGTATAGCGGCCAGCAGCCGTTCGTTAAGATCGAAAGCGTTTATAGGTGAAAGCATTGCATATTTTCAAAGTCCTTCAGGCGATTGTTTGTTTGCTTGCATAAAACATTTTTTTTTGTTATTGCTGAGTGGACTTTGTTCTTACAATAATTTATTGTTTAGTTATTAAAAAGCTTTAAAATTTAGAATGAAATAGTACAATTGGCGAAATAAGAAGAAAAACTTAATGTTCACAGTATGTTTAGTCCTCACTTTACGAACTTATGCTCAATTCTGATTCTTTTCATATACAATTTTTGCCGTGTTTCAGTGCTCTTGACACTCATTTTTGTTGCTGCGGAGTCAAAAGCAACCCAATGCAGGCTGTGGGTGTTCTCTAACCAAATCACAAAGAAAGGGTGGAAAACGGTTGATAAGGGTGTGCTTTTTATAAGAAGGGGGTACTAAAAGGGAAGGTCGACATAGGTAATGCTTAAATATTTGTTATTTGTTTACATTTGTGGCACGTAATATGTATCTTGCCTATCAATGAGTTAAATACATAGAAATATAAATAAAGAACACACACAAAGAAGAAAATCAGCTGTGATTGACTAGCTTGACGACTTTGCCCGCTTCTACTTTTGATGAACATAAAAATGGCTCGTATTTTAACGGTTTCTAACACAAATTTCTTAGAAGAAAGGACAGATTAAAAAGGCTGCGTGATGAGCAATGTCCAAAAAATACTTATGTTATGGAGAAAACACTTATCTAGCAGACACATAAGCAAAACAAATATAACCACAGAGGTTGAAGAAGTCATCAGAAAGACTATATGACTATATACTATTGCTAAAACGTCTCTGCTGTGAGGAGCTAAGCTACATAACGGCTGTCTTTAATCTGTGTATTATGCTCATCTTATCACTACTGAAAGTGGAAATGTGGTACCGCTTAAATCTTCGGAACCATTCTACTCCCTTACTATGCCGTTAACTTGAGGCCAGCTGCCGGGCCGCTGAGAGGGGGGGATATTGGGGAAATCCCCCCGGGACCGTGTTTTCGAAGGGGCCCAATTTTTTTAATAAAAGAACGCGTTGATTACAGACGCATTTTTTTAATATCATCAGTGTTTGATGCATAACAAATTTAAAGCGAATGTGACGAATTCGTTCAAATTGATTTCAAACTCGGCGCTTACCTTAAGGTAGTACCTTCAACAATCATAGTTTTCCTTAGATTTCTTTCAGTTGGCATTTTGTAACATGTCAGATTTTCGTTTGGCGAATCGGGAAATGGTAGAATCGGTAAAGTCAATTTCTTTTATAGCGAAATCCGTGGCATTTTCATCTTTCGCATAATCGGCCGCCAACCATTTCTTTGGTTCTATCTATTACAATATTCATAGATATGCATATGTCAGAGGATATAGCTGTTGCTTAGATCAAAGAACATATATGTACAGGAATGGACAACTCGTCGGTTCAGTTTTCAGCGAGAAATCGACAAAAATCTGAAACCTTGTCCCGGCCCTGGCAGAAATAGCATGGACTCTGTAAACTGCACGGCACCAGCTGAATGCAATAAACACTCAGATAAGTTCGGTGTAAATCAGAGAAAAAAGCACCTATTACTGTTTGCGTGTCTTTGGACTTGCCAAAGGCACCCCACCTGACAAGTGCAAAAGTTTCCTGAGAAGCCGATCACACGAGAATGTTAATTTGACAGGTGTTTTCCGTTAATAAGCTGCAAACGCCACTTACACATTTGAGGCGAAAGTTTGAAGACTGCACGAGTCTAATGAGATGCTCAATAGACAATTCCTATTTAATTGATGTGAAATACAGCATTCTACTAGACAAATGATTGAAGATGTGCGGGTAGGCGCTCAACAACATCGAAATAGAGTTGGTAAACTTCTTTTTCAGCTCCCATCCGGTGATCGCACTCATAAACGCTGAAGAACGCAACCTCCGTAGGTCCACTCGAATTACTCTGTCACAACTTAAATTCGACATGCCAAAAGTTTGCCCGGAATGCGATTTCCTCATCCACGAACTATCTCTTTAACTGCTCAATTGAGCAGACTCTTTTAACAGCACTTTCCCAATGGAGCCTTACCATTGACACTGCCAGTTTAACAGAACTTCCGTTAGAAAATGTTGATGGCAATTCTCGTTGGTGTTAGGAGCGTGGGTTTGACTGAGCGTCCGAAGAAGAGCGTCGTATTATGCGGTGACCCTTCACATGGGTGACGTACTTTGGATATATCAGGGTTTAGTCTGGATATTTGTTTACCCTATTATTATTATGAGTCTCTCCGGCAGGTCGAGTTTTTCTTCTGCTATAGAATGCTGCACATATACTCCGGTGCTTCACATTCAGGCGTTAGGGGGCATCCCGTACCAATTCCAAATGTGGATTGCCCTATTTACTAGTGGCGAGACACGTGAGTATTTTGGCGTAGGTACTCGTTGATATTATCGAGCACTCATCTGCGTATGAAACTATGCTAGCTCTTGTGAAGAAGGGATTTCTGCTTCGTAGAAATTAAATAGTGGTCAAGTGCCACGAGGATCGTGAGTCGTAGTTATAACCTTGAATAAGTATGTTGGCAGCGGGCAGCAGTTTTTACACATTGCCAGTATACGCGTAGGTCTCTCACAAGTGCCTCGAATTGGCTATTTCCTTTAAACTGGAGAGTTAGTATAAGGAGGCGTATGTGAGTCACACTCTATCAGACATATCGCTGAGCACCCTTGAATATTTCTATAAGTGTTTACCTCAACCAATTCAAGATAGGGGATTAAACAAATTTTTTTTTCTTATTTAAAGCAAAAGGGGATCACCCGAGTACTTATAAGTGGTAGGAATGTAACGGAACTTCGATACTGATTCCAAAAGTTCGGAACTGCTAGTTGATTTAGACTTCCGAAAATGATTTGGGCTATTGGCTGTCTAACCTTTATTGTAAAGTTTGTTCCATAACCCCTGGAATTAAATACCTAGGAACGTAAACTTTTGTATTTATTACATATTGTATATGTAATGTGGATAGTGAAAATCAATAAGATTGGACCAATACCACATGTAACCCCCTAACAACCGATTGTTCCCATAAACGAGGTTTGGGCTATATATCTTTCATTCAATAGTCAAGAACGTCGAATTCCGCAAAATTTGAACCTCTTGTAAATAGGGATCGGAAAGGGAAACTCGTCATTCATATTCATGAAAGGTATTAAGCTTTTAGCAAAGTCGAATACAGCGCTCTCCTTACTTGATTTTTTTTTTGTTAGTCTGACTACGAAAGTCACGACTGGGTACACTCTATTCTCAGTATATTTTAAACGTTTTAAGAGATCTGAAGATTCTTAGTTTCACGTTCCAACTTTCAGTCCCTAAACCAACATTGTTTAGAGTTACTTAGAAAGTTATAAAACTAATTTTTTTAATAATCCTAAAAGGTTTTACGGCTTTGTTAATTCAAAACGAAAATCCACTGGATTTCCCTCTTCCCTTTCGTTGGCTTGCCTTGATCACGATGTTGCGGAATTATTCGCAATATTTTTTAAATCGACCTACTCGTCTAATTGTGTTCAACCCATTCACTATCCCTATTACATAGAAAGTTCAAACTGTATTCCTAACTCTGGTATTGATCTTGAAACTGTACTGAAGAGTCTCCTCCGCCTAAAACCGGTGTTTTCTCCGGGTCCATATGGTATTCCTAGTTGCGTGATTAGGTTCTGTGTCTCAGATTTATTTGAACCGATTTTAAAACTATTTAATTTATCACTTGAAACGGCGGCTTTCCCTTCAATTTGGAAAGAATCATTTATTATACCTCTACACAAAAAAGGCAGGAGATCGGACATTGAGAACTTCAGGGGTATAGCTAAGCTTTCAGTTATTCCTAAAGCTTTTGAACAAATAATTACTCACCAACTTCCACACGCGTGTATTTCCTTACTATCACCTAGCCAACATGGTTTTGTGCGTCGACGATCTACCACTACCAACTTACTTGAGTTCACTTCTTTAGTAATGGTTGGGTTTTTGGCTAATAAGCAAACGGACGTGATATATACTGATTTCAGTAAAGCTTTTGACTCAGTCAATCATCAGCTTTTGATTCATAAACTTGATCTATTGGGTTTCCCAAAGAATTTATTAATATGGCTCACAAGCTACCTGGCCAGCAGGACTCAAAGAGTTTTGTACAATACTATAACTTCCACGTCAATTAATGTTACCTCCGGTGTACCCCAAGGTAGTCACTTGGGTCCATTGCTTTTCACTTTTTTTATAAATGACTTACCACTGGTTCCATCTCATTCACGAGCTCTAATGATGATGTAAAACTTTGTTACACTTATTTGCCCTCCAACCCACGCTACTCGAAACTTCTCCAGGCTGATTTGGACTCATTTCAACGCTGGTGTTCAGTAAATTTACTAGTTCTTAATTGCTCAAAATGTAAGCATATGACTTTTCACCGTGTTATGCCCGTTTTGACTTCTTATATACTTAATGGAACCCCAATGGAGCGTATATCAGATGTTAGTGATTTAGGTGTTCTTTTTGACCCAAAACTGAGCTTTAATACACAGATTTCTTCTATTGTTAATAAAGCTATGGAGGTTCTTGGCTTCATCAAACGATGGGCTAAAGAGTTTAAAGATCCTTATCTCACCAAGATATAATAATCATATAAAGCGAATTGAATCAGTGAAGAAACAATTTTTGATTTTTGCTTCACGCAGTTTTAATTGGGAATCAAGTCTTCATCTTCCACCTTATAGAAGTAGGCTTCTTCCTATTAATCTGTCAACACTTGAAAATCGTATATTATTACTAGGAGTAATGTTCCTCCATAAACTGATTCTTGGCGCGATTGACTCTTCTCACCTTGTAAGTCGACTGAACTTCGCTGTTCCTGCTAGGACGTCTAGACAATACGTGCCTTTTCAGTTATCATTTTGTCGCCTAAATTTTGCCAAAAGTAACCTACACTACAGTGCCCTGTACAAATGTATTAGTATCGAAAGTTCATTTGCTGCCTCACATACTGCAATACTTTCTTGTCTAAACTGATATTTAAAAATTTGCTTACTTATTTCCTTAATTTACATTCTAGCTTTAATTTATTATTTTTAAGTTACTCAAGTACAATTTTATATTCACTGGCAGTCGACCATATTATGTTGTGTCGACTTTAAATAAATAAATAAAAAAAATGTATTTATATATCCGGAAACTGCTCAACCGTTTTGGACTTTATATTTTAAAACTTTCTACTTAGGTGTTGCCACTGAGAATGGTTCTGTAAGGTTGTCATCTACTTCAAAATTTTTAAAATGAAGTGAGATATGCTAATGTTATTTTACGTCGAAAGTTATTTTACGTCGAATTTGAACAAAAATATTTCTATTTGTGGTTAACACTGTGGGTTTGCCACCTGATCCTATTATATTTGTGTTTTTGTGTATCATATGTATCGAAAACGACTTGATACAATTCTATGAAAGTTTATTGTTGTCAATTACTTTCAGGGCCCTTTATGAAATAAAAAAAATTTTATCAGATCTGCTAGTTTGTGTATCAAACTGAAAGTATTTTACTTTGTATCTAAAAAGACGAAATCTCAAGTTAGGGTTACCAGCTAGGGTGGCCAGCTAATATTACTATATTCATTTTTCTGCACATCATATTTTATATTGAAAACGACTTAAAAGCCGCGTAATAAGTATCTAGAAGAAACTAAACTACCCGGCAACTTAGAAAAATCCGACGGATCCACGTGGATCCATTGTGTAATGCCACTCGATCATTAAAATATATGTCCGCCTTTAGTTCCGATTGCGGTTTTGCTTAATAAAATTTTAAACATTGGTTCCGGTAAACTCACTTCCGTATCATCTCTAATACGTATCTATGTACATGCCGCAGAACTTCACCGTTTAGGAACCATCTATTACAAGAGTGTGCGATTCGTATACCGATGACATTGACATCATTGGGTCAAATAACCGCGCCGTAAGTTCGGCATATTTCAAATTGGAGAAAGAAGCGAAAAAATTGGGTTTGGAGGTGAACGAGGGCAAAACTAGGTACCTTCTGTCATCATGCTAAGAGTCAGCGCATTCGCGCCTTCGCACCCACGCCATTGTTGGCAGCCATAAGTTTGAAATAAAAAAATACTTTGTTTACCTGGGAACCAGCATTAACACCAACAATAATGTCCGCTTAGAAATTCAGCGAAGAACTACCCTTGCCAATAAATGTTACTTTGGACTGAGTAAACAATTGACAAGCAAAGTCCTCTCTCAACGAACAAAATCCACGCCGTACAAGTCGTTCATAATACCCGTTCTGCAATATGGAGCAAAAGCATGAACGATGACAGCCGCATATGAGTCGGCCGTTTGAGCATTCGAGAGAAAGGTTCTTCAAAGGATTTATGGGCCCTGCGCAATGCCGACGGTGTTTACCGAAGAAGCTTTAATGATGAGTTGTATGAGCTCGACATCGACATAGTCCAAAGAATTAAAACCGAGCGGCTACGTTGGTTTGGCCATTTAATGCGGATGGAAGAAGATGCTCCGGCCCGAGAGGGTTTCTTGTGGAAACCCACCCATGGAGTAGAAGAAGAGGGAGGCCTCCACTCCATTGGAAAGACCAAGCGGAGAACGATCTGGGATCCCCTTGGCGTTTCTTATTGGCGTCAACTGGCAAAGGATAGTCAGGTGGTCGCGCGATTAACGGCTGTTGATCTATATGTACAGGGTGTTTTTTTACAGGTTTGTTTTTCGAATAGAGATAAAACTGGCATTTTGTGGTCAAATCTGGCAACTCTAATGTCATTTATGTTCAGTTTGGTTTGCCATTTCATCATGAACAGGTTGACAAAAGAACAACGCTTGCAAATCGTGCAAATTTATTTCGAAAATAATGGTTCAGTTCGCGAAGTTTACCGTGAGCTCCGTCCATTTTATGGTCGACATAATCGTCCATCAGAGCAATTAATTCGGTTAACCATGGATCGTTTTCGCACTACGTTTACTCTATGTGATAACACGCATCCGCAGAGACGTCGAACAGTGCGCACCGAAGAAACAATTGCCGCTGTAGAGCTAAGTGTTGAAGAGGACCCGAATGAATCGATTTGCCACCGTGCACAGCAATTGGAGCTTTGTCCATCAACTTTATGGAAGATTTTGCGCAAAGATCTTGGCTTGCGACCTTACAAGATCCAGCTTGTGCAAGAATTAAAGCCGCGAGACCATGCAATGCGTCGTGATTTTGGTGTATGGGCCGAAAATGAGATTGATTTCGATGCTGATTTTCATCGCAAAATTTTGTTCAGTGATGAGGCTCATTTATGGTTGAATGGCTACGTCAACAAGCGAAATTGCCGCATTTGGAGTGAAGAGAATCCACATGAGACCCTTGAAACGCCATTACATCCACAAAAACTGACTGTTTGGTGTGCTCTATGGGCTGGTGGAGTCATTGGGCCATACTTCTTCCGCAATAATGCTGGAGAGGCAGCTACCGTTAATGGAGACCGGTATAGAGCCATGATAACCGACTATTTTGTTCCCGAATTGGATGGCATGAATGTGGATGAGTTGTGGTTCCAACAAGACGGCGCTACATGCCACACAGCGCACGTCACAATCGATTTATTGAAGGAAACATTCGATGAGCGCATAATTTCGCGGAATGGACCTGTCAATTGGCCACCAAGGTCGTGTGATTTGACACCATTGGATTATTTTCTTTGGGGATATGTGAAGTCGCTCGTCTACACCAACAAACCAGAAACGTTAGGGGAATTGGAAGCCAACATTCGTGGCGTTATTGCCGACATACGGCCCCATATGCTCGAAAAAGTGGTTGAAAATTGGACCTGTAGAATTGGCTTTATTCGAGCCAGCCGTGGCGGCCACATGCCCGAAATCATATTTAAACATTAATGGCATAAAATTATCCTTCCAATAAAGCCAAATTGATGGACCTTAAAACGATTTTCTTGTGTTTTATTTCAATTTGAAGTTCTATACCCCTAAAAAAAACACCCTTTATGTTTGTATGTACTTATGTGTCTAGAAATTTGTACTCATTTTAAACATTTGAAAATACCCTTGAGACTGATTGGGGTTATAATTAGGCCTAAACGAATGACTGTGGGGTACATCTTCACTTTTATTTTTGATTTGCGCAGATTTTGGAGATTCCAACTTCTCAATCCCCTGGCCAAAGAACGAATTGCTTGTAAGAGTAATTAGACGTGTAAAATTTAGTATTATTTTTATATTTGGATTTTATCTCTTAGCGTTGGTTCTCTAACAAAGGTAACTAAGCCTTTTACATTTGCGAATTATTTAATTGCTGCCCACAGTTGCATGTCTGGTAATAGTAGTTTGAGGCGATATACCTCCGAGGAGATTAAGGCCGAGCTTACCTCTAATTTGTAGTGCGTTGCTTCTCTGGTTAGGGGCGACCTGTCCCGTTACTTGAACCAGTGAGCTTGAGGTAAGTCAGCGCATTACCGCTATAGTAAGGCGTCTTCTATGCTACAAGTGTACCAAGGCGTGAAAGCTCGCTTTACGGGTTCGAAGGCCGCATCTATTTCGTGTAGACTCATCCCTTTCGTTTGTTAATGCAGTTTAAAGTAGGCGAAACCTATAACTGCGGCCGTCAGTCTCTTTCTACAATAATCTAGATATAGATAATATATCTGGTCCAATACGCGGAAAAAGCAAAGCTTAAGTTTGGTCGAAAACGAGATAGGGCCACCATTGTATTATCCGTGCAAGGATCTATAGTTTCACGGCTTTTGCTCAAAAATTGTGGATTTTATGGACAAAAACCATATCGCATTTCCATACATTTACACTACAATTTCAACTTTCAAAGCGCTCTACTGAAAAATTCAAAAAAAGTACTTTGGTAGTTTTCCGTTATTGCCAGAGATATGTCACAGAAGCTTGGACGGTGATACCATCAGATATTGCTCTTGGGTATTCAAAAGAAACGTTCTTCGGAAGATGTATGGACGTGTTTACGGTTTTGATAGAGCTTATCGAAAGAGATTTTAGAAGCTTTACGCAGACATACCCTTGGTTCAGCGGGCTGCCTGTTTATGAATGAAGCCGCTCCGGCTCAGTGCCGCTACTGGTGGCGACACAGGAAGATTGAATCTCACTTTGAATTGGCGATACTTGCATGCTTCCATATTTCGGGGATGACAAAGGTAGTTAAAGACAGCTCACCCCCTCACAGCAAAGATATGTTAGCATCATAATGGAGATGGCGTCTGGTCCAAGGGATTTCAAGCCTATCGTCTTACTGATAGCTTCCTCAAACTTTGTGGTGAAAGAATAGAAGGGTTACGCGAATCCCTTCCGACTTGATCGTATACGATAACTTGCCAGCCAATATCTGCAGAGAGGTTGTAGGTCGTAAGGCGATCCTACCAAAATGGTTTGTTTTTGGTGATCTGCCAGCCAACTGAATTACCCTACAATATTCCTTGTTTGCAGATCTCCAGTGTCGAAATATCGCCCCTGTCACGGCTTTGGCGGATTTCCGGTCGCATAAATCAATCCAAACGAAATGGAGACAGCAGGGAAGGATACAATTAGGTAGTAAATTTGATGCTAATAAGGGTTAATATGAGTCTCCAGTCAACGCAGTTCATACATATGTCCGGCAAGGACTACGTAGATGTCAGGAGAACAATGTTGACTTTCTACCACTCGCACGGAGGTGTGCACTCTGCCGAATGACATTAGGTCACAGAATTATGGTCGAGGTCGAATTCGAATTCGCCTGACCTGACAAAATTTAGTTGACATTGTAGGATGTAGTCCCTGAAGTCGATGTCGGGTTCCTTTCAATCGATCCCTGCGACGTACATATGTTGGAACCCCCAAGTAAGAACTATGTGGAAGAAGGTAAAGAAAGGAGAACGTCATTTCGATTGGAAACGACTGTAGCAGCTTATTGGGCGGCCAAAACTAAGAACAAAAGTACGAAGTTAAGGCCCATCAGCACTCAAAACTTAGAGTTTAGTGACCAACAACAAAAATAATTAAATTGGGGGAAATACGAAAAACACCCCCTGATATTTATGGGAAGTACATATTTATTTTTTATTTTTATACACATTGAATTGCTTTGGATAGAAGTTTTTCTAATAGCAATGACATCCGCGTCCCGTGCAGTAGCCTCCATGAAATCCAAATTTCAAGCAAGTAACACCGCAGTTAATTGTGCAAGCACGCGGCTCATTTTCTTTGTTAGGTTGCGCATCTTCACTAGAAACCTTCATACCATTGAACAGCTTGACCATAGCTTGAATATACTCTTCGATCACAGTTGCGGGAATTTCAATGTGAGCCTCGAATTGAATAGAGCCGTCTAGATTACTTTCTGGCTTGTAAACGTGTAATGGTTTGCTGAGTATATCATCGTTAGCTAAGTTGTCTGAATCGGCCAAAGGATGTGCTGAGTGCACATTAAACAGCACGAAGATATAAAAAACAAAAGCGATAATGGCGATTGTATCCATGTTGGACGTCTTTTACGGTGGAAATAATAATAAATCAAACTGAGGCATTTTCGTTCTAGACTATTTATAACGAAATAAGTAATCTACGATCCAAATATATAGATAACATGCTTTGTTATCATATACTTAAGGAGTAAGTGGCACTAGAGTTCGCCCAGTGGCGCTGACCGTTGCCCATCAATGCACTCTCCTCCAGCGGGTTTTGCTTATCTAAAATTCGGATGTCGATACGAAAACCTGTGGCAAATCTCTGTTAACTCGCATAACATAACCCATCCAGCGCAGGTTTTTCTTCTTTACCTGACGACAGCAAATACTTGGTGTTGTCCTAGTTCACATCTAAACCCACTTTTTCGCTTCTTTATCCCGGCCAGAGTAGGCCGAAGTGTAGTCTGAAGCCTTGTTTGGTTGCGAATGGCCCGAAATGGCCAATCCTGAGGCATATCATCGATCTATATTTTTGTCAAGTGAAATCATCTGTGGGCCTATATAAAAAAACAACGGTCCACATCTATTCTATAAAAGTCGGGGGCTTTAATTATAGAACAATCTTTTCTACTAGAAATATTTTGAGGACTTTGAACTCTACCAGACATGCGAAATTTCAATTTTGACGCACTGATCCAAAAAGGCCTGGGGAATTGAATAAGCGATTTCATTTCGAGACTCCCGATAACTTCCACCTCGAAGAGGCGATTAAGATATCACTGACAAGGGATAGTGCCGGTAATAGCATAGTCATATCTAGGGTATACGCGGGGATCTCTGGCCAAAGATAACATCGAGCCTGCTTAGGCCATGTACAGAGTGGGTTGTGTATGTCATTTTCCACTAAATAAAGGTTTAAAATTGGCGGAAAATTTCTATGGTTGAAGACACCGTAGAGTATATGCTGAAACTCTTAACCTCAGGAGTATTGAGTTCTGGGAACTTAATGGCCCGGCATGGATGTGAATTCACATGATACCAACAATCTTTTACTCATGTGAGCCAACTTTTCTAACACGAATTACACTTTGACCCAAACCTACGGAAGTATTCGACAACAATACCGGATCCATTTCTGGCAACGGACTGTCGAAATCTGTATAACCTTGTATGGAATCCGTCCCATGAATGGATGCGCCGACGAAGCAGGGCGAATACTGTTACAATAAAAATAACAAAAAGAACGAACGACACCAGTATATTTCTGCCATGAAAGGCTTCTCGTGGTGAAAAAAGCTGACGAACGGAGTCGGGATAGAAACTTTAGGAGAGATTAAAAGTAGAACCCCACAATTTGCAGGAGAAGCTCTGCCTTAAACTTTTCGGAGCTACGTCGTGTCACATTATCATTATTGTTACTATATAATATCTGAAACCAACTTTCGGTCCAGTGCTCTGAAGATACCAAATTATTAGACTCCCGGATCAGACTAAAACGATACCTAAGGAAATCTAGCGTCCAATGATCAAACTTTTCGTCCAAAAAGAAGCAGATTTTTTTACAGTTCCGGAACCAAATGGATTTACTTTTGATCAAAGATTTACAGTTCACCAATATTCCCTAAAAGTAGCTAGGCCATTAAAACAAAAACAATGCTCACTAAAATGTCCAAAGTATTGAGGAAACCTTGCTAAGGGTTAAGTATTTTTTTTTATACTCAGCTGAGCATAGATCACAGAACAAATTTGAAACTATGTCCCTTCGTCCGGACGAAATCGGTGATAGGACAACTCCCGCTTTCATATAAAATACTTAAAAAAATTATTTAAGACAAAGGTAATAGACAATTTCTCTGCAAAAACTAATTCCATATCAATCACTTCCAAAGTTTTGTGGAATGAAGAAATGGGGAAAAATATAAAATTTGAAAATGGACATGGCATCCAACGGTTTCGCTAACCACAACTAAAAGAAGATTCTATAATAAAAATTTGAGACCCATATTTCACGTATAATGAGAAAAAGTTGTCCCGAAAAATTTGCAAAATCCGTTGATAACCATGCCTAGATTCCATATATACCTATAGTAATATGTTTCTAAAACCCAGATGAACTCAATCAAAGTTGACTTCAAAGTTTTTAGTATTGACGAGTAAATTTAATATACGTATGGTTTATATAAAGGAAAAAATAACGGAAGCTTTGTTGCTAAAGCTCACAGCGGAGTATCCAATGTTCGGTTGCACCCGAACGTAGACTCCCTTACATGTTATTTATAACGTTATTGAACAAAAAAGGTTCTTTTGTTGCACCTACATCTACTTCCCATGCAGTAGCCACTACGATGTCCATAGTACTTGCAAATATAACTGCAGTCCGCAAAGCAACTACGTGGACTTGGTTGAGGTTTCAACTTGTCAATTGGCCCCGCTCCAGCTGATACCTTCATACCATTGATAACCTTGCTCATCGCTGCCATCAACTTTTCTGACACCTTTTCGGAAATTTCAATGTAATCCTCCAATTGAATTGGGATAATAATATTTTCATTATTTACTGGTTTTACTATAGGCGCGTAATCGGCTAGATCTTCTGTGTGTAAATCGCCCTTAACGGAAGTTTCTGAATCGTCCAAGGGATGAGCTGAGCTGTTATTAAATAGCAGGAAGCTATACAGCAAAAAACCAAAAGTAGCGATTGTCTTCATATTCGTGTCTTGTGCAGTTTTTATATCCAAAAATCAGTCTGATACATTATTCGACGGATCTAGACTATTTAAAGCAAATTAAGTTATCTGTAGAAAATAGATAAAACTCGGATTATCTTATTGGATATTATCGGAATGTTAAATATTCAAGATATCATACTTATTAAACTTTCTAGACATCTTTTCCTTTATCTTGATTATTAAATAAAGCATTCCATTATCCGTCTTATCCAATGCTGGTGACTGCTATTAATTTAAGGTTTAAGGTTATTGTGGCTTCTGCGTTTTAGGTGGTTATGTTGTTATTGACGATAGCTCTGATCTATTAGAGGCGCTTGAAACCGTTTTATAAAGATGTTGGCTAAGAATCGTTGTAGTGCTTTGGCCAGTGAGATTGGGTTGCTCTGGGATGAGCGTTAGCACCGCACACGGAGTTTCTGGTGCTAGCGAAAGGCAAAGAAAAGCTCGACTTCGAAATAACACAGCGCCAAAAATGTGGTAAATAATTGTCCTGACACCATTAATTAATAAAAGATGAGGTGTTGTTAGCTTGGGCTCGAGTTTTGACCTTACACATGGCGGTGGTGTTAATGCGCCAGCTGCCCAAAAAGTAAGTATGTGAGCTAGCCTATCACATAACCAACAAGCCAAACCGCGCTTAGACTAGCTCCTCACATTACATTTTTCGTATGAAGGTTTTATCTATTTACAAGGAATTAACATACTGGGTTCAACTAGTAGATATATATATACATATCTATACTTGTTGCTGGGTGTAGGTCAACAGTTTAAGTGCCACAGTATTACGGAAACAGTTTAGGTAACAGTGGCTGTCAATCTGACCAGATTGGTAGGTACTGAATTCAAATTAGCAAATAGCTGTTGCTAAATTCGTCGAACAAAATAAACAAAAAAAGTATGAAAAAGAATTACTAATAAAAAAGTTAAGCAAAAATGTTGAAAAATAATATGCAACAATATGTGCTTAATTTGCCCGAAATTAAAATGGATTTTTTTTAGATTTCCGTAAAATTCAGATCGAATGAAGTATTTCTTATCTTCTTGTCTAGCGTTAAATGTAAATGTATAATAAGTATATTCTCTCAAAAAAGCCCGACAAGAAATCAATACCAAAATCGGCTGTAGAAGTTTTAGATCACTGCGACGGAAATGCTTTTCCACTGATAAGGATGTATTGCACATTCTGGCTACACTGTCAGTCAGTAATGCTTCTCCAGAAAGAAGATTTTCTACCCCTCGGCGATTAAACACATGGTTACGAACAGCTATGACTGAAGAGAGGCTCATTGGTTTAGCACTTTTACACGTATAATTATGATGTTAAAATCGACGTTGAAAGAAAGATTCGAAAAAAAAGGGAAGCGAAACATTGATTTTATAATATAGAATTGTATCATAACAGCTTGACGCTAATTTATGAAAAATTATAATGTATACTGTTTCAAAACCATCTTTGTAACAAAACTACATATTTAATCTGCCGACGAATAGATTGAAATGTACTTAATTTCACTAAACATTATTGTTCATCTCTTTTTTTTTTTTTCATTGCTCCAATAAATATAGATTCAAGATAACTCCACTTAGTTAAAAGACACAAGTGAAACTCGCTTATCAGAAAGAACTAGTTTCTACCTTTGACCTGTACAAAATCAATAAGTTCTTATTTTAATGCCCTTAAATTAATAAACATTAAAGATTTTCGAGTAATTAAGGAATAATTATAAAGTATATGAACAGAAACATCGGTCGGTAGCGAAATTCCTACAACCTATTGGTAGGAATTTTTAATGCAAATAGCCATTGACAATTTTCATTATTTCTACCTTTCCCAGCCTACCTAAACTTTAAGAGAATAACGAATACCCGAATTGTTCTACGTTTTTTGGCAGTATACAGTCTACACACTTTGAACTACTCAATCATGTTCTTCTTCTTTGAATGGTCATCTAACCTGGGCGATTTTGACGTCCAACATAACTCGCCAGTCGTTTCTTCGTTCCGCCAACTGGCGCCATTTGAAGTCGCAAGGGTTTTAATTCGTTGAACTATGTCGACGTCTGCGTGAAGATCATTCGGCTTATTAAAATTCCTTCGGTGCTCTTCCACAAACCTTTAGAAGAACCTTTCTCTAGAATACTCCCAGAGCCGCTTCATCAGAAGTGGTTAGTGCAAACGCTTTTGCACTATATAGCAGGAAGGGTGCGATGAGTGATTTATAAAGTGTTATTTTCGGACTTTACTTTTCACTTGACTACTCAGTCCGAAGTAGCATTTGTTAGCAAGAGTAATTCTTCGTTGGATTTCTAGGCTGACATTATTGTTGGTGTTAACGCTGGTTCCCAGGTAAACGAAGTCCTTTACTATTTCGATATTATGGCTGACTTAATTCAATTACATTAGTTTATTTTTTTACTTATTTCTCACAACTTTAACCACAACAAGTAAGTATACACGAAGCCAAGCTTCTCTTCCAACTTGTGGTTTGCTGTTTAGAGTATTTTTCTTACAATTTCGCGAGAGCCATATACATATACAGAACACTGCTGGACAAAACAAGAGACATGGTAAAAACTGCAAAAATACCACCACACTTAAAACAACTCTAAAGCAAAACTACTTCCAGTCCAGCAACAAAATTTTTATAGACAGATAAACGGACTTGTAATAGGAAACCCAACATTGGCCATTCTCATGGAAGCATTCATGCAGAGCTTGGAAAGAAAATATATGCAGAATTTGAAAACCGATTTAGCCGTAGCGTTTTACGCTTGGTACGTTGATGACATCATATGTGTTTTGACTACCAACAACGAAGAAAACATTTTAGAGTTCCTTAACAAGTCACATGGTAACATTAAATTCACAAAGAAGACTGAAAAGGATCGAGCAATGAACTATCTGGACCTAACGAGAAGGATTGACAAAGTTACAGATAAGTTAAACTCTGACATTTATAGGAAACCAACCGCCACGTACACTATAATACATTATACGTCAAACCATCCGCAACAGCACAACAAAGCAGCATTAAAGCATTAGTGGACAGACTCCAAAGAAAATACAAAAATTTGGACCGCAATGACATATACGGAAAAACGACGTTCAAATTGGCCGACTTTTTTAAAAAACATAAGATTAACACAGCGTCCAGACCATCGAACAACTAAGGTCTGACTCGGAGGATCGGTATAGTAAACACGGAGTATACAAACTTATCTGCGAATGCCAATACAGCTACATAGGACAAACAGGACGAAAAATTAGTACATGATTCCCAAAGCACATAAGAGACTACAACAAAAAAAATACGGAAATGACCGATCATCTATACAGACACATCCTAATAAACGACATTTCGAGAACGAGAAAGGTCAGAAACGGGCCGCCAAGTGTATCTTCCAAACTCCTACGTTATTGAGCAAATTTATTGCGTTCGAAGAAGTAGTGGCAGGTAAGATTTTAATATTTATTTAATAATAGTCTCTGGAGATATTCACGGAGGTAATTGTTTTTTAAGCCTGCTATACACTTCCTCGTGGAAGTGAACGTGAAGCTTTAGTGACCACCATTTTGTAGCTGTCAAGAGACGAAATCGCAAACTACACAGCTATGTTTACAGTTTTCCACGAGTGACTGACTCCGGAAAAGAATTCCATATGAGTGAAGAAATGGTTTTTGTATCATTTACTCTTTCCGTCATATTTTTTCATAATTCAATTGAATGCAAATGCCCATATATTTATCCTTGTTTGTAGGTATGTGAACAGGTATTTAACTATGTATATATGTAAGTTTAGCTTTTTTTTAATTATTATAGCGGAACGATCTTTCCTCAAATAGGTCGTATATCATTGTAAAAGTGTCTGAGGGAAGCTTTGTAGTTGATTCACTTACTGTTTCGGTTTCTTCATAGGCTTGGGCACATGATGTTGGGCAGTCGTTTGACCAGAAACGTGCATATGGTTGAAAGCTTGCAACATGGACTTAAACCACTTCTCGGCAACAGTTTCGGGAATTTCGATATGAGCCTGTGATTCGAAGGTGCTATGGACATGCATGCCCTGATTGCTGCCTGGTCCTCCTGCCGGTTTTTTAAATGGTACACGATCGGTTAGCGGAGCATCTGAATGTTTCATAGGATGTGCTGAGGTCCCACTGAACAATGCTAGGATGCACAGCACGCAAGCAAAGATGGCGATGGTTTTCATTTTGTTTAGCTTATTCTTCTTTCGGATTCAAATAAAACTGGTAATTGAATGCCGTGCCGAGGTTATATATACTTAGTAGATAACTGAAGTGGGCGTCTAACGGACACAAATTGTGTGGAAGAGCACTTGGATAAAAGTGGGCATGTTGGGGAAATAAAATAATTGCACAACCTTATAAGTGGAATTATATTTACACAGATACTTGTTTAGATTAAAATGTCCAGCCTATAGTGCGTTTCATAACTAAAGCGCTCTTTACATGTTTTCAATCACTTACTGAAACCAATTGTAATATTTTTTTTTTACTTAAAAGCAGGGATCGTAACGGCTACGACTTTTATAATAAAAACAAAAATTTAATAGTTATTTTTAAACTTTTATTAGGAGTCAGAAAACAACGGCTGAAAATTATTTTTATTATAGAAGTCAAGCATAACGGGTAAAAATTACTTTTATTATAAAAGTCAAAAATAACGGTTAAAAATTATTTTATTATAAAAGTCAAAAATAACGGTTAAATATGATTTTTGTTATAAAAGTATAAATTAACGGTTAAAAATTACTTTTATTATAAAAGTCAAAAGTAACGGTTAAAAATGATTTTTATTGTAAAAGTAAAAATAACTGTAACAATTTTACTTTTATGACAAAAGTTATAAATTAAAGCCAAAACTACTTGTTTTATTGTTTTTTATTACAGAACTTGGCCGCCGTGGTGTGAAGGTAGTGTTGCCGGCCTACCACACCGAAGGTCCATGGTTCGAGCCCTGGTACAGGTAACATCAAAAGTGATTTGAAAAAAGTTTTTCAAAACGGGGTCGCCCCTCGGCAGTGGTTTGGCAAACTCTCCGAGTGTATTTCTGCCATGACAGGCTTCTCAGCAAAAATTCGTCTCCTTTGTAGATGCCGTTCGGAGTCGGCAAAAAACTGTAGGTCCCACCAATTTGTAGGGAAAAATTCAAATCGGCACACCACAAATTGGAAGAGAAGCTTGGCGCAAAAATCTCTTAGGAGGTTTATGATGATATACCTGTTGTATATCGCGCCATAGAGAGAGACTTGGAAACGAAATAACATAAAAATTCAGCGCACACTCGTCATACATGTACCAATGCGTCCTCATATAAAATTAGAAAACCTGGAAAATTGTGTATTGCCAGGTAGGTAAGTAAAAGTTGTATGCCGGAAAGGCCGTTTATCATAACCAACAGTAGTATATGATATGTATCGATATACTCGGCAATTCTGTAGTTTACGGGGCAATGGGTAGAAGTGATCAAAAGTGTTAAGTGCGATATCAAAACACGCGGTTCGGTGTCCCTAATAATAATCTGCAGCGAAAGGTAAATACTATAAACCAGTCAAAATGTGTGAACAAAAAACGTTAGCTAAATTTTTCATTTTGACCACACTATCATCGATTTTAATGGCAGAAATTGAGATCTTTTTGATTCTATGCTTTACATCATTGTTTAATTATACAAGGTTTGTCAGCCATTGACGTTTTTGACAGTTGGGGATGAATTAATTTAACTATATTTTCACTTTTACAGGTATATAAATCTGAGACAATAAAAGTTTTCAACTCCTTTTTTGGCTGAACCATTTGACCGACTTTATTGAACTATGCACCGATATTCAATAAAGTCAGAGGAATAATCTTTGACAGGAAGATGCACAACATCAATATAGGTTCAGCTGTGAAATATTGATGATTTTGAAATAGGGGGCGGGGCACCTACCATACAAACCCAGACTTTCATATCGTATACATATATCCTAACCACATAAGCTGTATCAATAAGATTTAGTACCAGCGATTATATAGCTTATATCATACTTTTAACAAAAATTGGCAAATATTGGAAAAAGGGGCGTGTCACCTCCCATACAAATCCAGATTTTTCATATCATATGTATCCGTAACCACATAAGCTACATCAATAAAATTCAGTAGCAGTTGTTATAGAACTTATATCATACTTTTACCAAAAATTGGCAGATATTAGAAAAAGGGGCGTGTCACCTCCCACACAAACCCACACCTTCATATCATATATCTCCGTAACCACTTAAGCTTTTTCAAAAGAACTCCATAGAGCAAGCATATATTGTTAATATCAACCGTTTTACGAAATGCGAAACAGAGCACTGGGTCACTCATACGCATAGTTGGGTATATCTATAAATACGTCACCTGAAAAATTTCTCTTCTTCGGTTGTTTGCTATCATTTTGGGCGATTTGAGTCGGCTGTAAGAGATATTGCGATAGGGTGTGAATTCCCTTCCTTAACCGCTGCTATGTTATAATAAAAATATGACCGTCTTAAGGTAAAACTTGGACTGTGGAAAGAAGGACGTTAACGAAACCATCTACTGGATTTTTGCACACCATTAAAAGGCTGGAAATGGTATATCGCAAAATTTGGAACCCTTCTTAGGAATACCTATGAAAACTCGCCAAAATTCCATCGCCCTTGGAACCAGAACCAAGTTTTACAAGAAATAAAGTGGTTTTAAAATGCTTCCCAAAACACAAAAATTTTACTCGTTAGTTAAATTTTAAGACCATTTGCCATTCAAGAATCTTTAAACGGCAATTAAGGCAACTTATTTCCTATATTTTAATAAAGCATGTATTTTAAAATGTCATATTTGTTGAAAATATATTTGAATTAAAAAACTACATTTCGGACTTTTCTACTACTTTTATCTCAAAGGGGAACTATTATTTCCCTTTTTTGTACAATTCGTAAATGTAACTATGCTAGGTGACAATAAGGGAGCTTCAAGTCTGATCTGTCAAAGACTGACAAACCTTGTATAATTCAACAATGCTTTACATGGCTCATCATTACAAGTTCAGTTTTTGATCATTTCACTAGGGATTTTCGGAGAAGATTTGTTTATAAAAAAAAGATGGGTCGCAAACCAAAAGTTGCTATACACGAGTTTTATGTTGCAAACGAAAATTGGACAATTTGTAATGTCTGTGAGAAAAGGTTAACTCCGGTAGTACCACAAATTTAAAAATACATTTAAAAAATTTGCATAATGATATGTTTGACAAATATGAAAATAAGTGTAAAGTATTAAACAATGATTCCGAAAGTAATAACAAACAAGTGAAGTTTTTTGTAGAAATGTCGCGACATGATGTTATAGACGCGTGCATTGAGATAATTGCAAAGGAAATTTCCCTCTAAAATGAGCTTTTGACTCAAAACTAAAAACAAATACCTATATGTGACTTGTATAATAAAAGTGAAATTTTAACCGTTATTTTTGACTTTTATAATAAAAGTAATATTTTAACCGTTATGTTTGAGTTTTATAATAAAAGTAAAATTTGACCGTCAATTTTGACTTTTAAAATAAAAATAACTTTTAACCGTTATTTTTTAATTTTATAATGAAAATCCCAAAATAAAAGTAATTTTAGATAAATATTCTATGCCTCGCAGGCATTACTTTGGTGCATTCAAATGTAAAATAGCGATATTCTTTCTATTTGACTTTTTGAATTGAAATTTTACAAAATAACGGTTAAAATCGGACCCTGCTTAAAAGTAATGAACACAAATCTAAATTCCAAACTTTGTGCGCCTCTTTAGAGAGTCAAACTTTGAGGATGCTATAGTTATGATGAAACGCACTATATTTTAAAAGATTTCTGTGAAAAAAATAGGAAAGTAGTCTCTGATATGCATTTCAATGAGGAAATCTGCTTTACAAGATATTTACATTTACAAGTATCTACTTATGAAAACATGAAAGCCTAGGATAATACCAAAGCACTAATCTGTAGAGTGTTTACATTTCGATCAAAACCGCGCTTATAGGGGAGGGGACCCAGTTGTGACGCGGGAATGGAAAATTAAGAAGTTGAACATTTAACTATTAACTAAACGCAACTTTTCTCCAAAGAAAGTATGTTTATTTGAGTTACTCAAAAAATTTTGGAACAAATTTTTTCAAGATAACTTTTTTAGGCCGAAAAAAAAGTGGCCCAGTTGTGACGCACCTCAAGAAATTCACTGGAAATGAGAAAATATGAAAGGAATGTCACACCAATTGTTGTGATTTAATGATTTATTTATTATCAATTCTGTCAATGGCAAAAATAATGAAAAATACAAAAGAAAATGGCCTTCAATGGCCATAAATGACAACGATTTTTATTCATCATCGTCATCGAAATATTCCTCGTCGTCGTTCACGTCACTTTCGCAGTGTTTGCAAGTGAAATAACTTGCCTGCATGTTGGCGCACTTCAAATGAACTGGACGATTGCATACATTGCAATTGATCGAGTTGGCAGCGGTCAATTTCTGCGGCAACAGCTGTAAGCAAATGATGCAAAAATCTGTTTCTTCATCAGATGGTGGTGATGTTGGTTTGACGCGCTTGGCCTCTCGTGATGGTGTTGCACGCTTCGTTGTTGCCTTCTTCGGTGTTGGCTTCTGCGGTGTTGGCTTCTTCGCCCTTTTGGCTGCTTTTGCTGCTGCCTTTTCGTTCAAAACAGCACGATTTTCAGGAGAGGTCAGTTCAGCACTTTGCATCGGCTTTCGTCCACGATTCGAAGGCTTTTTTGGAGCAGCGGGCTGAAGAGGACCAATCTCATCCAAAATCGATGAACTGCTGGTCACCAATGACATTAGAGATAGGGATCGTGGGGTAGAGGGTTCGGATGTTAGCACCTCTTCTCCGCGTGCTATATCCATGGTATTGTTCAAAACGATACGTGGCTGGTCATCTTCGGTGATTCCAGCATCAAAAGCAACTTGTTCCTCATTTTGTGCAACAGCTTGAACAAAATCGGCGTCTGTGAAGATGTCGGGATTGAATGGAGCAATGCCCGTTGCAGCGAAGCCCACCTTAATAATTTTTAGCGTTAAAGCCAAATCCAATGTAGCGCACACAAGCCCAGAAATGTGTCGAATTTCCAAAACCTGTCGAAAAAAAACACGACAACTAGAACAACAACCATAACACAAATCATATTTTGTTTTCTTACCTTATTTGCATTGTTCTTTTGCCAAGCGGAACATTGCAACTTATAATAAGTCTTCACTGGGCCAAATACGGCCACATCCAGTGGCTGTAGACGGTGGCTGCAGTGCGGCCGGAAAGACAAGATATGGACACCGTTTGCAGCTTCAATGTCGAGAGCTTCCACCGACATGTGCGAAACGTGGTTGTCCATCAACAGCAGCACCGGATGATCCTTTGATGGTTTCACGAACATGATGAAATGACGAATGTATCGGACAAACTCTGGCTGGCACATCCAGCCAGATTCATTCGCAAATCCAGCAGTACCAGGAGAAACATTGTCCAAAAAAGTTGATTGCATTTTCTTTCTTGGAAATAAAAAGAACGGCGGGACTGAATTGCCATTCGCACCAACAGTGAGAGCCATTGTCACCATGGTTCCTCGCTCGGCAGTTTCTCGTTGTCCCACACGCCGCACACCTTTCAAAGCGATGACTTTTCCAATTTTTGTTGGCACAGTCGACAACCCACTTTCATCCATATTATAGATGGAACAACTGTCAAAGTTGTGTACATCGATCAACCGAGACAAATTTGCGAAAAACTTGTCTACATTGGGTTTGCAGAAAGCTTTGACTCGGTTCATGGATGTTTGCTCCGGTGTTCTGAGCGTCAGTTTGCTATGCCGTTGCATGAAGAGTCTGTACCACTTACGATGCGCTTTACAATCGTTATCCCATTCAGATGGGTACCTGAGAGACAGCTTCCTTGCAAACTGGTACGCCCGCTCTTTCAATTCATTGATGCTCAAACCATAGTGGTGACTGACACACTTCAGGATGTATCTAACGAGATCTTTCTCTTGAGCGGGAGAGAAAACCATGTTTGATGGAGTTCTTGTACCAACACCACGAATGAATTCCAACAAATCCTCATCTTTCACTTTCGAAATATCTTCAAAATTATCTTTCGTTTTCTGTACGTATCGCGATAAGGTCGTGTCGTTTATACCATGCTCTCGCACTTTTACGGATTGTATTTTCATCGATAATGCAAGATTTGATGGCTTTTAGCACCACATTATTATCGGGTTTCTTAGCCGCGGGAGATTCCTTTGGAAGTGATATGGCTGAAAACGCAAAAAAAAAGCAAAACACGAATTAAATTGCAATTAAGATGCGTTTCGACAACTGTTTCATGAAGAAACGCCGGGTGCGTCATAACTGGGCCACCCGCTGTGTCACAACCGGGTCACGACGCTATTTTGTGTATGACAAGCAACTTTTTTATAGACACCACATAATCACATAAATCCATATAGAATCACAAAATATACGGCAAATACAATATTTTGATGCATTACACTCACCTTTTCACTGTTAATTTCACAAAATTTTGGTACTTTGAAAAAAAAAATCAAAATAACTTTTTCCCACAATTTTCAACACGATGTTTGGTGCGCGTATACACAATGCGACTACTAACGTTGGTGTCTGTCCAAAAACTGCGGAACGGCAAACGAACATGATTGGCAGGGCTCAAACTGTCATTCTCATACCGCATGTCAAAAATATTTAGCTGAGTCACAACTGGGTCTGCGTCACAGCTGGGCCCCTCCCCTACTTAATGTACATATATACTTACAAACTGCTCAGTACTTGGGCCAAAGAGTGATCTGAACTTCAGCCTATTTTTTGACTATGCAAAGGATTTAATGCTACAACACTGTGAACTTAGCTGGGAAGAATCGGGATAGATTGGGGCTATAGCCGATTGTATTGATATTAATGAACATTGCGCAGAACCTCACATAGAACCACCCCTTGACTTTCATCCTTCGATTCTAACTTCAGCAGAAGTTTGTCGGTCATTCAGATAATTTTTGGTACGTATATTAAGCCTTAAGGTACGTTAGATGTCTTGGAGAAACGATGTTAACGAAGATCGTGTTTTTACTCTGGGGAACTCTTAGCTTTGAAGAGGGCATCACACCCTAGTGATAGATAAGATAGATAATAAATTTAGAAATGCACCGCAACCAGTGTGCCCTCGTCTCCTCATACCACCTCATCCAAGCCGACCTCCCTCAGGAAGGTTAATATTCCTGTTGGCTTGACGGTTTGTATGCATCTGTGCTCTGGCCATGGTGATCCCAGGAATTTTGACCTTTTTCCAGCGATTGCGTCGCATGCCAAAAGGATGTGCTCCGCAGTCTCCACCATTGTGTGACAGAAACGGCATGAATCTTCTGCCCGTATTCCCATTTTGTGCAGGTGGCTGTTGAGTCAGCAATGACCTGTAAGTATACTTGTAAGCAATCTTAAATTAACTTTGGAGAGGCTAATTATCTCCCTGTAGCGGGAGGTGTTATACCCCCCTAGGAACAGTTTTGATTGCCGCATGCCTGGCATATTGCATTCCCTTTTCTCCTCCTCTTTACATCTTAAAAGTTCCCTAATTGTGTGATGACCCACTGGCAGTATTGGTTCAGGCCCGATGGGCCTTGTGCTCGCTGCATGTCTACCTAGGCTACCTACCCGCTCGTTTCCCTCGACTCCTACGTAAGCTGGCCCCGTGCTAATAACACACTATTATGGGTTCCAAGGTGATTTAACGCATAAGCGCTGATTTTATTTCGCATAATGCGATGGCTATGAGTGCGGCTTGACTGTCACTAAGTATAGCGATCCTCTCATTGCTATATCTACGCTGTAGATTTATCTCGGCGCATTTGTATATAGCGTATGCTTCCGCTTCAAAGATGCTCGGGTAGGTTCCCAAAGCTGCTGAGATTTCAACTCGGGGCCGAATATTCCGGCTCCAATTTCCTCGGATGTTTTCGAGCCATCTGTGTACCACACAATCTTGTAGGAGCGGGGCCCTAGTGATTCTCCTGGTTCAGATGGTTTCCTGGGATTCGATAGAGCGGAATTATTGTTGCTCGCATCTATACTTCGAGACCGGCAATCGTGGTATTGAAAGTTATTGTAGCAGCGGTTAGAGTAATAGTTAAATAATCGTTTAATCACGAAGATCACAACACTTCCATCTGAACATTGGTTCGCCAACTAGCAATCTTTCAATTATGACCAAACCATTCAAAGTTGAGAAAATAAATAGAGAGCCTAGTTACATTACCCATACCGTCCGAAATGATACCAAATCGAAGTTATCTTAGAACTTTCGGAATGGGAAGCGGTTAAAAACGAATTGCCCAGTAATGCACAGGACGACAATTGTCACCGCCAATGACATCACCTTGTCAAAGGGCACAGTTGAAAGCATTGTTTGGGTTAATTTTACAACTCGAAAATGCTCGCAACTCTAGTGAGAAAGCATGCTAATGTCATACGTTTACAGATAGTCTACCTCGCTGTGACTTTCATAACTTACGTACCTACGTAAGTAGCCCTCCAAAATCGGTACGGGTAAAATGATTAGTCAATACCAGTATTTTAAGAGCATCGGTAGACTTTTTGACTGTTTCTTTCCTTGCGTTCCTGTGTGTGCGGTTTTACATCTCGCTCTTTCTCATTTATTTTTTGACCTAACGCAGCGGCGCAGTGAGTTTGCAGTCCTTCCACATAATGCATTACGAAACCCTTAGAAGTACTTTATTACCATCTATTACATTGTATGCTGACATGTAATGAAAGAATTTCCATGATTTCTGCTTCCTAAAGTGTTTAAACTTCGTAAAAGTTCGTCTTTGCTCTATTGCCGTACATTCACACAATTATTCCATTACTACTGAAGAGGTGTGTAATCGGCTTTGTCTACAAAACGGCCATACTTATGGAAATGTAATATTGGTTGTAACTGATTCTTGAAGGGAAACTGTCTGCAAAGTATTGGAGAAGTATTGTATTTGGAAATGCGAATTTTAGAGCAAGTAAGGGTATTGTGATATAGGCATACCTTTTTCGGCTACTACTCAACATTTTATTGAGTAGACAGGTAGAAAATCATAAAATTCGATAGATTCCAGTATTTTGAAGCACATTCCAAGACGAGATCGATTTATCTTAAGTATTTAAACTCATAAAAAATCAAAAAAGCTATTTTGTCAAAATGGGGGGCGGGGGTAATGTGATGCTATACCACATACTGGGCTCTCCTATGAAAGATGTGTTAACCACATGAAATAATCAAGCCACATTGTAAATATGGTAATTTGCATCCATTCAGATATGTGAAAAGCTGATTCGGAACCAGGAAGAGCATGTTCCATCAAAAGTGGGGAAGGTTTTCCATTTTCTGCTGATCTTATGCACCCAATTTGCTTTTCTGTTGTAGCTAACATTTTTGGATGCTTACTTAGCATGATAGACACTCCTGTGTGACATCAGCGTAGTTGGAGGAAATTTAAACTTTTCATACTCGTGCTCCACATTGAACTATTTTTACAATATCACATTACCCAAACTAGATCTTTTAAGGAACGAACAATTTTTTCAACAAAATTTATTTAAAAATATTAAGTAATCACTTGAAATATTTACCAACCCATATCACAATACCCTAACTTACTCTATAGCTGTACTGCTCACACCTACTAGGCATTTGACTCGTATATAACACGTAAAATTGCCGCAGTTTTACCGACATGAATACGAATCGGAGTTTTAGTCATTCGATTTTTGCAAAGCAGGTAAGTAAGTCCGGGATACTTTCTCACTACAGGGAAACTGTCGCTATTCGTTAGGAATTGGATGTAGGAGACTTAACTACTCTAAATCATATGTAATAATGAATGGTCAGTCCTAAAGCTCAAACATTAGTGCGTTATCGGTAACCTTATAAATGAGCTGATTCAACCAAAATTATGAGAAACAATGCAATCGATTATTAATGATATATAGTGTGGCGATTATTCTCAAGCATGTACCATCCCTAACTCAATAACACTCCCACCACTAGTTAAACACAACAGAGATAACGATGGCTACGCTTATGCATGCAAGCATGTACCAAGCAAGAGGAAGAGAGATCGCGCGAGTGTTTGCGAATACGATGCAAAGAGGAGATGCCAATAAATAGCATCGATCCTTCGAGAACACGAAGAGCGAATAACCAAGAAAGTTCTCGGTGCGTAGGCAAGCACCCTGTCGGACTATATAAGTCAGTAACCAAGTAAGGCAGGGATCAGTTTATTTTTAAGCGTTGAACAGTGAAGTACTGTGAAGTTACCAAACTCTCAAATTTGTATTGCGTTTATTACTAGTAAATAAAGCTAGCTATTAGTTACAATATCTGTGCGTGTGTTTATTTGACTTTATAGTGATCGAACCCAGGATTGATAATCAAGGAATCATCGAATTCGTCATAATTGGTGTCAGAAGTTGGATTGTTAAATAAATACCAGTGGTAGCAAGGATAACAAGGGCATGGCTTAGTTGAATGAATTAAAGATTCAGCAACTCAAAACTGAGTTGGAACAACGCGGACTAAACACCACAGGCACTAAATACGAGCTACAATCACGACTACGGGAGGCAATGGAAGCGGAAGGAATCAACGTTGATGATTATGTTTTCTATCTTGTGGAGGAGGCATCGACGAAAATGGAAGAGAAAAAGGAGCCTCCGAATCCAGTGGCAAGTGTGGATACAAACACGTTGTTGGCTGTATTGACTCAGATGTCGTCAAGCATTTCAACACAGCTGGAAGAACAGGAGACGCGCATTACATCTCGACTGGAAGAGCAGGAGTCACGAATGTCATCAAAAATTGGAGCCCAAGAGACTCGTATTTTGGAAATGTCGACGGAAATTTCTGCCCAGGTTTCATCACAAAGCTCTGCTCAACCAGAAGAACAAAGGACTTATATGTCATCGCAGCTGGAAGCACAAGATGCAAAAATAACAGAAGTGCAAGAGGTATTCAGAGAACGGCAGGACAAAATTGAGGCCGAAGTGGATGCTTTGAAGGGCCGTATCCAGGAATTGCAACTAAATCGTCCATCTGATTTAGCGAATACTCCCAAGGTAAAATCACCTTCCTTTGATGGTTCTGTTCCATTCCAGGTATTTAAGCTGCAATTTGAGAAGACGGCTGCGGTGAATAGTTTGGGCACGGAAGACAAAGTTGCAGCACTATTCGTGGCATTGAAGGGACCTGCAGCAGAAATCTTACAAACTATTCCCGAGTCCGAAAGGAACAGTTATGATGCATTGATGGGTGCGGTTGAGAGACGCTATGGTAGCGAACATCGAAAGCAGATATACCAAATAGAGCTACAGAATCGCTTTCAGAAGGCTAATGAGAAATTGCAGGAATTTGCATCGGATATCGAGAGGTTGGCCCATCTAGCAAACGCAGACGCACCCGTAGAATACACAGAAAGGGTAAAAATCCAAAGCTTTATAAATGGAATACGTGACGTGGAGACGAATCGAGCCACATATGCAAATCCCAAGAGATCATTCGCTGAGACGGTATCACATGCTCTAACACAGGAAACAGCCTCGCTATTAAGTAAGCCGGCGTACAAAGCTCACCGCGTGGAGGTAGAACGACCAGACTGGGTAGACACAATTCTGGAAGCGTTGAACGGAGTACAGAAAACAGGTAATGGTGCAATTAAATGCTTTAAGTGCGGAAACCAGGTTACATAGCACGTTATTGCGGCACTGGCTCCAGTAACCCCAGCAATTCAAGTGGACGAAAACGCAAAGCTGAAGGAGATGAGCAAACCTCCCAACCAAATCAGTCGTTAAACTAAATCGAGCCAGCCGAAAGGGGCGTGAAATCGCAATTGGGAACGTGGCCGTTCTACACAGTTTTATAGTAGCATATATTGTTGACGAAATCATAGTTGGTGTGGACTTCTTAAGCGAGAAAGGCATCAAGATTGACATGCAAAACAGGATTATGAATTACCAGAACATGGATATGCCATTAAATTTTGGTTACGAAAACAAATATGTTAGTAAGCGAGTGCTTGTGGAGGAGAGCCAACAAATTCCACCGAAGTCGGAAGCAATCATATGGGCAAAGATTGATGGAGATTATGGGACAAACAAATTGTGGGTTGTCGAGGCAGCAAACAAATCAAGGAAGATCATATTAGTAGGAAAAACCCTGGCCATGACAAAACAAGATGGACGTGTACCGGTAAGAGTACTTAATGAGTTCACATCGCCGATTAAACTTTCCAAAGCAATATTGGGACAATGCCAAGAGGTCGAGGTAGTTATCAATTGTGAACAGCTTCAGGAAAATGATTCTACTATCAAGATAAATTTTTCAGATGATATCACGTCGTGGACGGCAGGCCTCGAAAAAGATCATCAGAAAAAGGCAAAGGAACTTCTATCAAAGTTCTCGAGCATATTTGACAAGGATGGTTCTAAACCAGGTCGGACCAAAGTTGTGAAGCATAAAATTGATACTGGTGATGCAAGACAAATCCGCCAAGCTCCTAGTAGTATTCCATTGGCCAAGCGCCAAGTAGTAAGAGAAATTATACAGGAAATGAGTGACAGCGGCGTGATCGAACCATCAGCTAGTCCATGGAGCTCACCGGTAGTACTAGTGAAAAAGAAAGATGGAAAAATGAGGTTCTGTGTGGATTACCGGAAATTAAACGAGGTAACGAAGAAGGACAGTTATCCATTGCCAAGAATCGACGATACTCTGGACTCGTTATCTGGATCTAAATGGTTTTCCACGCTGGACTTGAAAATCGGCTACTGGCAAGTGGAGGTAAAGGATGAAGATAAAGAGAAGACGGCCTTCAGCGTTGGAGAAGGGCTTTGGCAATTTACAGTAATGCCCTTCGGGCTATGCAATACTCCAGCTACTTTTGAGAGACTCATGGACCAGATACTAAAAGGATTGCACTGGCATACATGTTTGGTGTACCTCGACGACATCATCGTGTTGGGAAAAAGCTTTGACGAACACCTAAAGAACTTGGAGGAAGTTTTCCAAAGAATAGCTGGTGCTGGTCTGAAACTAAGTCCCAAGAAGTGTTCCTTGTTTAAAAAGGAAGTAAGTTATTTGGGTCACAAGGTAACTACGGGGGGAATCTGCACTGCTAAGGAAAAGATCGAAGCCGTAAAGGATTGGCCAAGACCGAGAAATTTGCATGAGTTGCGGAGCTTCCTTGGGCTGTGCACGTATTATCGCCGATTTGTACCGAATTTTGCCAGCGTAGCTAGTAGTCTCCATGACCTTACCAGGAAGAATATGCGATTTGAATGGAAGAAGGAACAGGAGGTGGCTTTTCAAACATTGAAGGAACGACTATGCACTGCCCCGATGTTAGCATATCCAATTCCAGGTTCAAAGTTTATTCTGGATACAGATGCGAGTGGTTTTGTCCCAGATTATTGATGGACAGGAGAAGGTAGTTGCATACTATAGCCGAACAATTGGGAAACCTGAAAGGAACTATTGTGTAACCCGGAGAGAACTGTTGGCATTGGTAGAGTGCGTTAAGCATTTCCACAAGTATCTCTATGGGCAGCGATTCCACGTCAGGACAGACCATGCAGCGTTGAAATGGCTCTTACAGTTCCGTAATCCGGAAGGTCAATTGGCACGGTGGATAGAGCGACTGCAAAGTTATGACTTTTCCATAGAGCATCGCAAAGGTAGCACCCACGGAAATGGTGATGCAATGGCACGAAGACCATGTAACTTGGAATGCAAGCATTGTTCGAAAGCTGAGGCCAAGGAAGGCATTATAGATGTACGGCTCATGACTATAACATCTACGGACAAATGGAACATGGATCAATTAAGGAGATGTCAGCACGAAGATCCAGATCTTAAACGTGTAATGCAAGGAATCGAGCGAAACGAGCGACCATCAAGAGAGGAGATGTCAGCAGAAAGTCCTGTTGCCAAGTCATATTGGGCACAGTGGAATAATTTGCAATTAGAATCCGGTTGTTTGCATCGAATATGGGAGAGTGAGGATGGTCAATGCGTTCGAAAGCTGATAGTCGTCCCAAGGAAGAAAATCCCTGATGCACTCAATGAATTACATAACGGTCCAAGCGGAGGTCATCTTGGAGTCACCAAGACCTTGGAAAAAGTCAAACAAAGATTCTATTGGGTTGGTTGCCGTCAATCGGTCGCGGAGTGGATTGCCAACTGTGAAGTATGCATCAAAGCTAAAGGACCGAAATCAAGGAGCCATGGCCAAATGAAACAGTATAACTCAGGTGCGCCATTTGAGATGATAGCCATGGATGTAGCTGGTCCATTTCCTACTAGCAAACTCGGAAACAAATATGTACTGGTAGTTATGGACTATTTCAGCAAATGGCCAGAAGTGTACCCTATTCCAAATCAGGAGGCAGAAACCTTAGCAGAAGTGTTTACTAACAATTGGGTAGCTAGGTTTGGTGCACCGATGGAGATACATTCTGACCAAGGCCGAAATTTCGAATCAGCTGTGTTCCAGGAAATGTGCAAGACATTGGGCATTCGAACAACTGCACTGCATCCTCAGTCAGATGGCATGGTGGAACGATTCAATAGAACCTTGGAAGATCACCTAAGGAAAGTAGTGGATAAGTTCCAGAAGGATTGTCTCCTTATTCCTAATGGCATATCGCTCTGCAGTACATGAAACAACTGGTCAGACTCCTGCAAAGTAAATGCTAAACGCCGATGCAGGAGTAAATGCTCGGAAATCTACTACCGTATTGGAAGAAGAAATGAGAGAAATTCACGACCTTGTAAGAAAACGGACTAAGATCATGAGCGATAAAATGAAGACCAGGTACGACAAAGCAATAAATTTGGAAGGTTTTATAGAAGGAGATTTAGTGCTGCTATACAACCCACAGCGTAGGAAAGGTTTGTCCCCAAAACTACAATGTAACTGGGAAGGCCCTTACAGAGTCATAAAATGGATCAACGATGTGGTATATCGCATACAAACTATGGGAAGGCCAAGGAATAAGATGAAAGTGGTCCATTTAGAAAGGCTAGCTGCGTTTGGTTCCGGCAATGTGTCCGATCGGGACGATCAGACTTAGGTGGAGGGCAGTGTGGCGATTATTCTCAAACATGTACCATCCCTAATTCAATAACACTCCCACCACTAGTTAAACACAACCGAGATAACGATGGCTACGCTTATGCATGCAACATGTACCAAGCAAGAGGAAGAGAGATCGCGCGAGTGTTTGCGAATACGATGCAAAGAGGAGATGCCAATAAATAACACCGACCCTTCCAGAACACGAAAAGCGAACAACCAAGAAAGTTCTCGGGGCGTAGGCAAGCACTCTGTCGGACTATATAAGGCAGTAACCAAGCATGGCAGGCATCAGTTTATTTTCAAGCGTTGAACAGTGAAGTACTGTGAAGTTACCAAACTCTTAAATTTGTATTGCGTTTATTACTAGTAAATAAAGCTAGCTATTAGTTACAATATCTGTGCGTGTGTTAATTTGACTTTTTAGTGATCGAACCCAGGATTGATAATCAAGGAATCATCGAATTCGTCACAATAGTAATTCTCTATCCGTAAAGTAGCATTACCGACCAATTGCATGCTAACCCTGCGGGTTAGGGGCTTAGAATATGCCCGAGGTAGGCATACCGGTCGTAAGAGGCGACTAATATACATAAACTCGATGGTTGATCTACGGATATGATGCATCTCACCTCTCATTACCCACCTTATCCTTCCTTATGGAAGGAAGGGGTGACATAACCTAGAAGGTTCCACTGGTCATAAATTGATACCACGACAGTCGGGCAGTACCGAAAGGGAGTACTGGAGAGTACCGGATTGAAATCCGGAAAAGGAAGGGATACAATATAATACTTCGCAAACATTATACAGAGTTAATTTGAAGTATTGGTCTTGTCTAATATCTCCGATAAAAATGTTTGCGAAATATTATATTGTATCCCCCGCCAGCCGAAAACCGAAAATGAGATATCAGAAAAGACCCCATCGCTCAACTGAGATTTGACAGTCTCTGGCGCTGTTTAAAATTATGTTTACATACATAAATACTGGTCCAACTAAATTCAGAGTACATAGTTAAAAGGAAAATATAATAATTTGTTTAATACCTAAGCCCAGCCCACAGAATATTTACCTTTACAGAAACTCGATTTGGAACTGGTATTTCAGTCGCTGATTATTTGTGTATGACACTAAGCCTCTTAAGCTTCTAAAACAATCATTGACTCTTGTCGATGAACATAAATAAATAGGCCAATTGCTCTCTTGTGGTAAGTGCATTCAAGATGATGGAGCTGTACTTGAATAATAAATAAGCTTTTTCATAGTTAGTTGCTGATGTCTGCGGAGGCGACCCCGGTTTGCAAACAAGTTTGAAGTTACCTGCCGCGGTACTTAAGCCCGGGACCGATTCGTACAGTAGGCCAGCCATTACACTACGGCGGCACCATTCTAAAGATTTAGGGCCGCTTTCATAAAACCCGGTAACTGCTAACCGGAGTTTAATTGACGTATTTTGTACGGTTAGCTGTGAAATTAATCGCCGATTAGGCTTAACCGGCCTTTATGAAAGTGGCTCTTAGAGTCAGCCTCTCAGTTAGAAAACATTTTACAAAAGTAATAGCTGTGTTCGGTGACAAAACTTGCAAACACTTGCAAATAACTGTCAGTAAAGTGAGAACGACGTCAGAAAAATAACCCTTAGCCGGTCCAACACCGGCTACGCGGTCCACAGTATTTCTGCGCAGAACACACTTCTGCACTTTTCGGTACACCCTAATCTGTGATTACAACAACCACATGAAAATTACAGAAAATTTTCAACTTTGCAAATATCTCTTCACTGAAACAAAAACTCGAAAATCCGCTTCCGGATTATTGTTACCGAGGTCAAAACCCGTCTTTTGTTACCTTTCCCGATATTTTGGACGTGTTTTAGAAGTTGTCTCCTAAAGGAAATGTTTTGTGTCACCAAACACATTTCAGTAAAAAATTTATAAAATTTTATATTCACCCAACACAACTAATATTATTCTAGTCTGGCAGTCTCTGTCTCTTAATTGACTGACTTGGCATCACTGTTGGCACTATTTTCCTAACCACAGCTAACTTCCCAAAAAAGTTTATTTTTCTCTTTCTTTTGCCTTTGACAGAAAAATGGCAAGCCGTGGAGGTAATCGTGGTCGTCAAGAAGAAGTAGATAATACCATCAATTATGTACAATGTGACGGTTTGGTAAGTGAAAATCATAATAGTTTTCGTATTGTGTTATGCGCTAAAGAATGTTGCAGTGACTGCTTCAATTTTAGTTAAAATATGGCTGGAAAGTTGGAAAGCTTTTGTCGAACTTTCACACGTTTGCTATTGTACGGGCGGTGACAGCTCAATGCAAATTTTTAGCGTTGCCAATTTTCAAAAAATTTGTTTTAATTTTCATTCCATTGCGGTTTATTAATTTTTTAAAATTTAATTTTAGGCAGTGATGAAAATGGTCAAACATTGCCATGAAGAGTCAAGCAACATGGATTTGGCGCAGGGTGCACTGCTGGGTTTGGTGGTCGACAAGTGTTTAGAGATCACTAATTGTTTCCCATTTCCAAAAAGCGGCGATGAGACGATGGATGAAGAAATGTATCAGTTAACAATGATGCGTCGTTTACGTCGTGTTAATGTTGATCATTTCCATGTTGGCTGGTATCAGAGTTCCGATGTTGGTAACTTTCTATCAATGGCCTTGCTAGAATCGCAATATCATTATCAGACTAGCATTGAGGAGTCTGTTGTTGTCATTTATGATACACAAAAGTCTGGACGGGGTTTTCTATGTTTGAAGGCTTACCGTTTGACACCACAAGCTATACAAATGTATAAGGATGGGGATTTTACGCCGGAAGCATTACGCGGTTTAAAAGTAGGCTACGAGAGTCTCTTCGTTGAAATTCCCATCGTTATCAAGAACTCGCCGTTAACCAATATAATGATGAGTGAGCTGGGTGAAATGTTACCGGAAGAACAAGGACAAAACTTCTTGGATTTGGGTACGGCTTCGGTGTTGGAAAATCATATGCGCTGTCTAATTGAACGTGTTGATGAATTGTATCAAGAGTCGATACGTTATAACAAATACCAACAAATAGTGTTTAAACAGGAGATGGTAAGTTGAATGCGAGACTATACGTTGGGGATCAATATATGTACTTATTATTTAAATACACATCTTCCTTTTTAGGAGAAGCATCGTGCTTTGGCTAAACAAGCAGCAGAGAATGTTGCGCGCAATGCTAAGGGTGAGTCACCAATTCCAGAAGAGGAAGTGCTCAAGCAGTTCCGTCCACTTCCTGTGCCACCTAGGCTCAATGCCACCATTACTGCGGGACAAATTAGCACTTATTCACAACATATATCACAATTTTGTTCGCAATCATTAGCTAAACTTTTTATTACACAATCTTTACAAAACGCCAAGGAGACCAAGGACACCAAATAATAATAGGATATCAATTTCGTTTTAACTGAAGTCTTTAAAAAACACTAGCAACAGCGAATACATACATTGACATTTGCTTAAGAAAAAAAAGGCTTTCAAATTACTATAGTATATTGTGGGTTAATAACTAAACTGTATTTAAAGGGAAAGTTTTTCGAAATATACTGCACATTTAGAAAGAAAGCAGAGTCGCAGCAAATTTGTTATTTCAACCGCAAGAATTTCGTATCATCCATTTAATAGCTAGAGAGACTGAATATCGCTAACACAACAACAGAGACTGAGTTCTCCATATATTGTAACTCACAGACCGCGTCACCAAATACTTCGGTAAGGTGCCCTCAACTTTAGTCTGCTTTTTTTATAATAGCCAAAACCACAGCTTTAGTTTCAGTATACCCCAATGCAGGCCTAAGAATTTAACATATATGTAGCTAGTTGTCTTGTAACAGTTCTTTGCCCTGCCTAAATTAAAATGACTGTAATTAGGCGGACTCCAATTCTGCAGGAAATATACAATTTTTCTACAAATGTAATTTTATTTTTTTTTTTATTTTATTTTAAAAAGCTTAAATTAACAATAAATTGTCAAGTAGGCTAAAAGGAAAACGCAGCGCTAGCATCGGAGGCTTTCGGCTGGCTGATTAGATTTGGTTGTTTGATTTAAATGCGGCGGAGAAGGTCGGCGTCTTTAAGAAATTTGTATATTTTTAAGATATTAGTATTCGTAGTATTAATTAGCGATTGCAGTGGATCTTGGCCATCGAAGTTTTGGTTTCTCTGTCGATCAAGTTCAGGGCAAAATACTAGTAGATGTATTATGCTTACGGCGGAATCACAAAAGGGGCACGGGGTTGGCTGCCTTCCTTGCAAAAGGTGTGCGTGTGTGATTATACTGTGCCCGATTCTTAGGCGGGTATATGGCGTAATGTAGTTAGACTGGATCGATGATGGGTAGATAGGTTTGTTCCGATGTGGGTTTATCCTTGAGTAATGGTGGTTATAGTGGCGCCAGTCGGCTGCTAGTTTATTTTGCCTTTGTTGGTCTATAAGCCGATAAACATCACTCTTGCACATTAAATTCGACGTGATGGTGGGTGTATCTCTCATATTCTTGGCAGTTATATCCGCGAAGGTGTTTCCAAGAATACCTGTGTGTGATGGTACCCACATGATTTTTATTTTGTGGGGATGGGATGATTGGGTGTTTCTTATGGCTGCGATAATGTGGTTGCAGTTGTTTAAATTTTGTATGGCTTGAAAGCAGGAGAGGCTGTCTGTGCAGATTGTGAATTTCCCTCTGGATTTGGAAGCGTACTGAATGGCATGGAAAAGGGCAGTTGCTTCGGCGGTGAAGATCGAGCAGAAAGGTTGTAGTAGTCCGTATGATATCGGATCACCGTTTTCCTTGACTACTGCATAGGAAGTGTAGTCTGCCTTCGAACCGTCTGTGTATAACAGCTGCCAACTCGAATGTTTGAGGGATGATGCGATCTCTGCAAATCGAGCATTGTATTCCTCTGCTGTTGTGGTATGTTTTGTGAGGTAGGTTAAGTCTTTTATGAAAGCGGGTTTTTTCAGTGTCCAGGTGGGATGTTGACATTGCCTCGGGAGCGAGGCTTTCACGGGTAGTGTATAGGTTTTTGCGAAGTCTGCACATTTGTGAATAGCTGATTTTATTTTTGGTATCCTCGTTCGTGTAGCTGCTGTATGTAGGTCTTTTTTCAGGAGATCGTTAGTGGTAAGAGCAAGCTTTGGATGGAGTTTCATTAAGCTGTCTTCCAAATTGTCAGCTAATGTCGGAAAACCTGTCTCAGCCAGGATGTTTTTTATCGGCGAAGTAGGGAACGCGCGTATAGAGCGACGGATGGCAGTGTGGTAGGGAGCGTTTAATACTTTGAGATGGTTGTTTGCATGTGGACCATATACTTCCAAACTGTAGTTTATTGTGGCTAAGACGAGCGCTTTTGTGACGTTGGCCAGTAAATTAGAGCTTATTAGCGAGCGTTTTCCTGATAAGTATTTAATTATGTATAATCTTTGAAATAGTTTTTCCCTAACGTTCTTACAATGATTTTTGAATGAATACTTAGAGTCTAGCGTTAAACCTAAGAAAATGAGAAGCTAAGTGTTGGCATTGTACAGTTTTGCTTCTTACAAATATGTAGCATTTTGTTTTTGGTAGGTGAAATTGCAGCCCATGAAGAAAGAGACCATTCGGAGATGTGGGATGGGATGTCAGCAAAGGTTGCCGTTACTGTATTTAGGTCCGAGTTGTTGGAAAAGAGTAGGACATCGTCTGCATACATTAGGTGGACACGTTAGGGAATTGGGAGAAGATTGTGCTCAGCTCATCGAAAGCTATAATGAATAGAATAGCGGACAGAGGTGAGCCTTGAGGAGTGCCATTGTCTAAGGGTAGTATAGGGGATCGCGTGTTGGATATAAGGACACTGAGTTTGCGCGAGGAAAGGAAAGATTTAATAAAATTGTAAATTCTTGATCCGACGTGCCATTTGTCAAGCTGTCGTAGGACAACTTGAATACCTATGCGGTCGAAGGCCTTGGCAAAATCAAGGGAGAGGAGTGAGACGTGTTTTTTTCTTGACAAGGCTTCAGAAATGAAATGATCGAGGTGTAGTAGAGCATCGATTGTACCTTCTCCCTTCTTGTAGGCAACTTGGTTGTCATGAATAAACTTATTTGTTTTGATAAACCATGCTAGTCGGTTCGCCACTATTTTTTCCATGATTTTGCCTAGGCATGGAAGGAGGGATATTGGACGGTAGCTGTCGGCTTCGCCTGGCTGTTTGTTAGTTTTTAGGATAGGTACGATAGAGCTAGTCTTCCAGATGGTTGGGTAATGGCCAGACGTGAAGATGTTATTATAATGCTTTAGGAGGCGGTGGAGGAGAGATGGTGGGAGATGTTTTATGATGGGGTAAGATATTTTATCAAACCCAGGAGTTTTTCCTTTTACCGAAGAAAGAGCTAATTGAAGTTCCTGGAGTGATAAGTCTGCATCGAGTTGCTTGGAAGAAGAAGATAGGGTTGAAGGTTGGGGGCGATTGAATTGGAGTTGGGAAAGTTTGGAGGAGGTGAATTCTGCGGGAAAGTTGGAGTTAGAGGACATGTTGGCGAAGTGCTTGGCTAATTCTAAGGCTATATCGCATGGATATAGTATATTGCCTTGCGTTGATTTAAGGGAGGTGATATTGGAGTGAGTGGGGAGGCCGGCGAGTCTCTTTAAGTCGGTCCATATCTTCTTGGTGTCGGAAGAGGTTGATATGTTGTTGGTAAAGGCTTGAAAGCAGTGTACTTTGGCGTTTTTTGCGGACCGACGGAAGAGTGCGTTGCATTTTTTGAAGATTATAAGATTTGACTGGGTTCTGTTACGTTTAAAGTTATGCCAGGCGGTTTGTTTCTTTGTTCTTAGTTCTGATAGTTCGCTGCTCCACCACATAGGTGTAGATTTGACAGGTTTTGTTGTAGAAAGTGGGATGCATTGGTTAGCTGCGGATCGAATGATTTTATGTATGTGGGAGGTTTCTTGGGTGATGTTGGAGGAGACAGGGAACGAGGAGGATATGGATTCGCAAGCGGTTTCGAATTTAGCCCAGTCGGCTTGGTCAGTTTTAAAGTGAGTTCTAGGTTTGAAAAGTGCTTGGGTACGGGAAAATGGGATTTGAGTGAGGATTGGGAAGTGATCACTACCATGGAGGTCATCTACTGTTTTCCATGAAGCTTTGGAGGAGAGTGAGGCGGAGCAAAGGGTGAGGTCGATGTTGGTGAAGGTTGAGTGTGTGGAAAAGTGAGTGGGGGATCCATCATGTAAAATGACGACGTTGGACACTAAAATGGAATCTTCTATGGCACGGCCCTTTGGGTTGGTGGAGGCAGACCCCCAAAGGGGGCTCCAGGCTTGAAATCGCCAGGGACTATAAAGGGATGGGGAGAAGAGGGGATGATGTTATTGAAGTCATTTGAGGAAAAAGATTGGTCGGGAGGTGAATAGGCGCAAACTATTGAAATTTTGTTCGCAGTTTGGAGTTCAATAGCTAGGGAAGAGATAGTTGAGTGAAGGGGGCAGAGAACATGAAGAATATTTTTTTTAACGAGGATGACAACGCCTTGTTTATTAGATGTTATATGTGGAGGGTTGTAAAAGTGGCCGACGTATGCTCTGGGGGAATGAGGGTTAAGATTGTGGGAAAGGTGTGTCTCGTTCAAGAGAATAACTGAGGGGTTGTAGTAGTTTTTAATTAGAATTTCTAAGTCTATATAGTTATTGAAATAGCCGTTGATGTTCCATTGCATAATTGATATCATAATATGATATATTATATATATTATTATGTTATATGTTATGGAAAGGTTTCTTTAGGAGTGCTGGGTTGTTTTTTTTTTTTTTTTTTTTTTTTATTGGTATGGGTTTGGTTGGGAGGGTTTTTTGTTTGTTTTTTTTTTTTATTGGTTTGGGTTTGGTTGGGGGAGGGTATTTCTGTAGGTGTTAGGGGTGATTAGGACATTTAGATCTGGATACTTAGTGAATAATTTGCTGATTGGTGTCATGTCAATGTCGCTGTTGGAGGCTGTGTAGCATGGTGGTGTTTGAGGGTTGGTTTCTGTTGGTGCGGTGGAGCTTGTTGACGTTGGCAGTGTATGTGCCTTTTGTGATAGTGATGAGGATGGTGTTACATCGTTGGTTGGTGTATCTGTTGTTTGGTGAGATGATGAGGCTGTTGTTATTGAGTTGTTAAGTTCAGGAGTCGATGGGCAGATGTTTGCTGGGTTGTTGCTGGTATGTTGTTGTTGTGTGTTTTGTTTGGATGTGCTGAAGTTCTTGGGACTTTGCAGCAACGGCGGTGTGGTATGATTGTTTTGTGCTGATTTTGGCGCAGTGGAAGTGCGTGAGGCGGCTTGTGCAAATGTTGGGCTTGTTTTGCCGTATGTTTGTATAACATACGCTGCTGGGTTGTCGTTGTATATTTTCCATGCTTGTCGAGTTGTGCACCTGTTTTCAGATCTGGCTTTGTTGACTGCCTTGTGCTTGAGAAAGGTAGGGCATGCCGAGTCGAATGATGTGTGTGTTTCGCTGTTGCAGTTAACGCAATAGTTACGTGTGCATGTTTCATGGGGGGGTGTTAATGCACATGTTTTGCATAATTCTGAGTTGCTGCACCATTTTTTTGTGTGGACTAGTTTTTAACACTTGTTGCATCGCATTGGATTCGGTATATACTCCTGTACTTTGACTCTCTCCCAGCCTATTTTTAAGATCTCTGGTCGTCGTATTAGGTCAAAGGTTACGATTGCTGCTCCCGTTGCAGTAAGTTTTTCGCCTTCTTTCCTCATGATTTTTTTTACGCTAATTACCTTCTCGGTCGCTAGTTCTTTTGTTAGCTCTTCGGTAATGTTTAGGATGTTACGTGAGTATATTCTTCCTTGGACAGAATTAAGGCCGATATGGTTTGTAACTTTACGGGGATACAATCGATTCGCGTGGCTTTCAAAAACGACTGAGCGGTTTTGAGGTTATTTGCTTTAAGTAAGAGATCGCCCGACTTTAGTGGTGTTACTTGGGTATAATCGCGTGATATCGCTTTGAGACCTTTTTCGACTTGAAAGACGTTGTAAGAGGCTATGGCACAGGTGTTTTCCGCCTCGTTTCCTATGGCAGATATGATTAAATAGCGTGGTATAAGATCATCATTGGTCTGGGCACGTGGGAGAGGTGGGAAATCGGTAGGCCGTATTCTCTTAGTTTTTTTGGGTGGGATATCTGGTACAGGTAACATCAAAAGTGATTTGAAAAAGATTTTCAAAGCGGGGTCGCCCCTCGGCAGTGGTTTGGCAAACTCCCCGAGTGTATTTCTGCCATGACAGGCTTCTCAGCAAAAATTCGTCTCCTTTGTAGATGCCGTTCGGAGTCGGCAAAAAACTGTAGGTCCCACCAATTTGTAGGGAAAATTCAAATCGGCACACCACAAATTGGAAGAGAAGCTTGGCGCAAAAATCTCTTAGGAGGTTTATGATGATATACCTGTTGTATATCGCGCCATAGAGATAGATCTAGATATTGGTCTGGGTCCAGGCCATGGAACCTGTTAGAGTTGGGGGGATCAACCCCGTTCATCTTTGAAGGCTGCGGCCTTTTTACTCTTAAGGTTTAGTTTTTTACTTCCTTATTAAGTTTTTTTTACTGTTTTTGAATATCGATAGCGACGAGAGACAACGATGCTTACGCGGCGATTGCCTGAACGAGACTGACAAATGTAATTACAAGGAAAGAGTGTTTGGTCCTACAGTAAGAAACTTCAGTCGGGTATATTCTAAACCTCTAATGCCCGAGGTTGGCATACGGATGTACGGATTTGATGCCTCTCATTACAAATCTACTTTCTAACGAAAGGAGGCGTGCCATAACCTGGGCCCTCTGTAGTTCTATTCGAAACAGAATTTGTTCGCTTTCGAGTGATTCGTAATCTGTAAGAAATTTCGAGTAGAACGCATTCGTTTGTGAAACAGTGATGCCTACTATTATGGATTATTTTCTAAAGTAAATTCTAACGAACTACAGAGTGCCTATGTGTATTAGAATCGCTTTTTGCTTTCGAGTAGAACAGCCTTTCGAATATAACTACAGACAAAGAGAGTAGAGATATCTCTACTCTCTTTGCTATGACCAGGGCCCTTACTCTGTAGTTATATTCGAAAGGCTGTTCTACTCGAAAGCAAAAAGCGATTCTAATACACATAGGCACTCTGTAGTTCGTTAGAATTTACTTTAGAAAATAATCCATAATAGTAGGCATCACTGTTTCACAAACGAATGCGTTCTACTCGAAATTTCTTACAGATTACGAATCACTCGAAAGCGAACAAATTCTGTTTCGAATAGAACTACAGAGGGCCCAGGTTATGGCACGCCTCCTTTCGTTAGAAAGTAGATTTGTAATGAGAGGCATCAAATCCGTACATCCGTATGCCAACCTCGGGAATTAGAGGTTTAGAATATACCCGACTGAAGTTTCTTACTGTAGGACCAAATACTCTTTCCTTGTAATTACATTTGTCAGTCTCGTTCAGGCAATCGCCGCGTAAGCATCGTTGTCTCTCGTCGCTATCGATATTCAAAAACAGTAAAAAAACTTAATAAGGAAGTAAAAAACTAAACCTTAAGAGTAAAAAGGCCGCAGCCTTCAAAGATGAACGGGGTTGATCCCCCCAACTCTAACAGGTTCCATGGCCTGGACCCAGACCAATATCTAGATCTATCTCTATGGCGCGATATACAACAGGTATATCATCATAAACCTCCTAAGAGATTTTTGCGCCAAGCTTCTCTTCCAATTTGTGGTGTGCCGATTTGAATTTTCCCTACAAATTGGTGGGACCTACAGTTTTTTGCCGACTCCGAACGGCATCTACAAAGGAGACGAATTTTTGCTGAGAAGCCTGTCATGGCAGAAATACACTCGGGGAGTTTGCCAAACCACTGCCGAGGAGCGATCCCGCTTTGAAAAACTTTTTTCAAATCACTTTTGATGTTACCTGTACCAGATATCCCACCCAAAAAAACTAAGAGAATACGGCCTACCGATTTCCCGCCTCTCCCACGTGCCCAGACCAATGATGATCTTATACCACGCTATTTAATCATATCTGCCATAGGAAACGAGGCGGAAAACACCTGTGCCATAGCCTCTTACAACGTCTTTCAAGTCGAAAAAGGTCTCAAAGCGATATCACGCGATTATACCCAAGTAACACCACTAAAGTCGGGCGATCTCTTACTTAAAGCAAATAACCTCAAAACCGCTCAGTCGTTTTTGAAAGCCACGCGAATCGATTGTATCCCCGATTGCCTGAACGAGACTGACAAATGTAATTACAAGGAAAGAGTATTTGGTCCTACAGTAAGAAACTTCAGTCGGGTATATTCTAAACCTCTAATGCCCGAGGTTGGCATACGGATGTACGGATTTGATGCCTCTCATTACAAATCTACTTTCTAACGAAAGGAGGCGTGCCATAACCTGGGCCCTCTGTAGCTCTATTCGAAACAGAATTTGTTCGCTTTCGAGTGATTCGTAATCTGTAAGAAATTTCGAGTAGAACGCATTCGTTTGTGAAACAGTGATGCCTACTATTATGGATTATTTTCTAAAGTAAATTCTAACGAACTACAGAGTGCCTATGTGTATTAGAATCGCTTTTTGCTTTCGAGTAGAACAGCCTTTCGAATATAACTACAGAGTAAGGGCCCTGGTCATAGCAAATCGCTACCGTGACAGTCGGGCATGTACCGCAAGGGAGTACCGGAGCGTACCGGTTCATATCCGGCAAGGATTCTCACTTTTGTATAAATTTGTATCTGCAGTCTTGGCAGCACTAACTAATTAAAAAGTTGGTTGGCAACGCGACGTGAGCCTGTACAGCTGATCTTGGACAAATAGCGGGTTGGTGGTAATTTTAGTTTTTGGTAGCAATTAATTAATTTTTGCTGATATATTTACGTTTTTGTTGAACACGAACCCATACAAAATATTGAAAAATGGATGAAGAAGAGTTTCTTATGTGCCCCTATAATAAATCTCATCTAATTATACGATATCGCATGCCATCTCACATGTTGAAATGCCGCAAAAATTATCGGGGACCACCACTGGATCAGTGCATGTACAATGCAACGCATTTGGTGCCGGCTGGAACAATGGAGGAACATTTGGAAAAATGTCGCGATTACTATCAATTTCATAATACAGTTTTTGAGAAGTTGGCGGAAACCTGCAGACCACATGATTAAAATGAGTGAATAGTGGAGGCAGACAATACGTTAAAAAAAAAAATCGAACGAACGATATATGGACTCTTTAATTTCCTTATTTTGATACTATCATAAGTTCAACTAAAAGCTAGTAATGCAATTACATGCATTGTGATAGACACGCTTTTAAATTTCCAAACTAGCGCAATAAAAAAAAATGTATCGAAATGATATGCCTATTTTTACCAAAGAAGTCTGGTATTAAAAGAAACAAATTTGTATTTATGGGTTTAGTTGAATTACATATTTTTGAATTATTTTATTTGTCTTCTCTTGTAATAAAAGGACTTTAATTGCACTTACGTGTGTCATAAAATTAAAAGCCATAACTACTCATCAATAATTTAAAATAAAAGTGACAAGGTACATTATAAGTTTATATTATACATATTAACATTGTCATAATAAAGCTTTGATATATTAAAACTAAACTAAGTTGGTATAGAATAAATATGATACAAACATGCCTTATTTCCAAGGATTTCTAAGTTCAGATCTTGCGAATAGGATAAATCCGTCGTCTACCGTTAAAGGCGTGACAAGGAAAGGGCGAACACAATTCTAAACGAAAAACGTCTTATAATCAATCTTACATTTTTATTAACACTATCACTGACCTATGAATTAAACGCAACCGAATTATTTGCCTATTCTCATTATACACGCTACACCATTTCCATTTCCAAATCTGTCTCATCGTCTGAGCTGAGAAGCTTACGCTGATCCTGTGACGCGTTAGCTAAACTGTTTAAAGGACGCACTTTGCCCGTGTTCACTACAGGACTTTGTGTATAGAGATATATGGCGAATGATACTACCGTTATAGCAAGTGCCGTGTTCATATAAATTGGTATGGAAAAAAGAAAGTAGCAAAATACTGCTGTAAACATTAATTCCAAGGCGCTTGCAAAAGTCTTCACAATTGAATTCATGTATTTTAAAAAGAAACTAGTCACTATACCGATGGCAGCATTATTTACAATAATAATAATCACATTGAAACGCCATATAGCACGTAGACTATCTGCAGTAAAAGCTCCAAGCAATTGCCCATTTATCAATAATATCAATATATTACATACAATGGAATCGATATACATGAATACGTTCTGTACAAATATGTTCACATCCGCTCCCTTATCCTTCAATAAATATTCGTTATAAACACCAGCAAGACATGAGAATATCGTTTGTGCCAGTATGAGTAATGCGCTTAGGCTGAGATCAAAACCAGTCATGTTTTTTCCATTCACCTTCGATTGCATTGGCCTTACAGCGACTACACTATCATCATTTGCATTATTAAACAATATATTAAGATCAACTTGTTTTAACATGCATCCAAAGGTAAGTAGTATAAGAGAGATCCATTGGCGGTAGCTTAAATACTTTTTGAAAATTATCTAAAAAAAAAATTAATGAAGAGTTCTCATTAAGCAGTACTAGGCAAAATTTGTTTTTTGACTAGGTAGTTGTTTCGTTCGACGAATACCCTTCAGGGAATAGATTTTATTTATACTTAAACATTTTCAGTCATGCATTGATTTAGGTGTCATGGAAATTGGGTTTTTAGTAAAAGTAAAAAGATTGAGCAGCTTGTTCAGAAGTGGTCCGGAATCCGGCTTTTAATTTGAGATTTGTCTGCATTAGCATTAATTGAAACTAATACATATTTCCATTCAAACCCGTTTTATATAAAAATCGAATGTTAGTGGCAAATGGAATGCAGCCTGCCGATATCTAATATGCAATGACTGTTTGCATTTGTCTAATTTGCTAATTGTACGTTAAGTATAATACTATCACGTAGATGTAGTTGAATGATACAAAATGCACAAATCATATACAATGGCAGATTCATCTTTAGCGGGAAATTTTGAGGTTGACGATGCCCCAACAAACATTGAAGTTGTTTTCTTTCTTATATAGTAACTCTGGAATTAGGTGACTAAGCGTGCAATTTTCATTTGCAAATAATTCAACAATAAAAACCCCTACTTTTGTTTGTATGAGTAACGTGAGACCAATCTTTGTAGCGTGCAGGTTATTGATACATCATAAGTACATTCCCATAACAGCTGGTTCTATCGACCAAGGGCTGTCATTCCCGTCTCCTCCTAAAAGTGTCATACTCAGAACAGCTCCTCGTAGCAGGGCTGCTCTTTACTCTCCTGTCTCGGCCGGACTAAGAGTTAAATTTTCGCATTTTATTAAATGCCATAAGTAGAGACCCATCAGATTAGGGGCTTAGATTAACACCCGACGTAATGTATGCATGTCGTAAGCGGCAAATACAATCCATTACCCGAAGGTTTAAGGAGCGTACTGAATATACTCCGAAAAGGACTTCGCATATTCGTAACACTGACAAACGCCATAAGTAGCAATAACGCACTCACCTGAAAAAGTACGCCAGTAATAACGACACGTAGTTGTAATAGCAGATAATATGTGGTTGGATCAAATGTGGATAAATTGACAAATGCCAAATTATTGTAAAGACAATACAGAAAAGCAGGTACAAAATAAAGCATCATAACATTTGAATCCTTACGCACATCATGCATCAGATTTTTTATACTTCTCCTAGGTTAAAGAAAATATGTACATAATTTAAACAATTTATTCTAAAAAAATTATTGGATATGAATAATTTGTACATACTCCCTGCAGTATAAACTGGTGGACACAAACAGTTTCAAAACTTCAGTTAATAGTACTACGGTTATCGTGTTGTAGTTGTATGAATTGTTTGCTTCCTGTGAAGCGGTAACCAAAATTCCTGCAATCAAATACGAATAAGCAAGCCAAAGATACAATCGCAATGATTATTTCAGCATAACTTCATTATCAAGTATTTGACCAACTTATATCAAATGAAGCATACATACCTTGACCAATGAACAGCGATATATAAAGCAAAAATATTATAAATGTTAGCTTCGTAGGAAACAATTCAACCCAATTGATAGACATTTTGTTGAATTCAGATTCTTTTAGGCGCTGAAATACTCTAAATTGAGTATATCTAACACTACTATGTAGCGTTAAAATCTTTTATCGCTTTTAAAACTGCAAAAACACAAGTTGTGAATATTTGCGAAGGTGTTTAGGTGTGGTTTTAGTTGCGCTTTGCTGATAACATTTTAATTTTCCTTCCTCCACTATTGAACTAATTGCCACTCGACTTGCCAGCGTTTATGGTGAACGGCAAAAACAATTAACAAAAATGATAAAATTAGGCAGCTGCCAGCCATGATCCAATAATTTATACGGTCGTATCCGATGACAGCGTCTTCTTCTTCCTCGTCCACACCTTATGTCAAACTATCATATCTTTGTTTTTTGTTTACATTCTTTGTTTACAGTTCTTGGAAAAGCTATTGAGTTCGCTTCGTGTTTTATTTATTTTTAATAAAAATTCGCTGTGAATTGATATTTTACGAGTGCTTTGTGATAACATTTTAAGAAAATGTGTGATTTATGTGTGTGTTGTACGTGAAAAGCTTAGAAAATAGGCGAATCGTTTTTGCGCGTTCCCTCTCACATGTGCATTTTGACATAAGAATTAAACGACGTCAAACGGTAATTTCGTGTTGTTGGCCGATGGAGACGACCATATAAATTATTGGATCATGGCTCCCAGCTGATTTGTTTGTGAAGTGCTGCCAAGTTTTTCCCAATCCCAATGTTGTGTGAAAGGGCAATATAAAACATATCCGTCTCACACAACATTGGGATGGGGAAAAACTTGGCAGCACTGAAATGTGGATGAAGAAGAAGAACAAAAAGTATATCCAGCCCGATTATACACGAAAAATCCGCACCGCACGTATTTTTCAGCTACTCCGTATTCCTTTATTCTAAACACAAAATCCGCAAGTATTTGTTCGCTTCTCGCTCTTCGCCTATTCTAAACGATGTTCGAAAAAAGCGAAAAGGGGTTTGCGAGCATGATCCAATAATTTATATGGTCGCTTCAAATGACATAGCGTCTTCTTCTTCCTCATCCACACCTTATGTCAAACTATCATATCTTTGTTTACATTCTTTGTTCACAGTTCTTGGAAAAGCTATTGAGTTCGCTTCGTGTTTTATTTATTTTTAATAAAAATTCGCTGTGAATTGATATTTAACGAGTGCTTTGTGATAACATTTTAAGAAAATGTGTGATTTATGTGTGTGTTATACGTGAAAAGCTTAGAAAATAGGCGAATTGTTTTTGCGCGTTCCCTCTCACATGTGCATTTTGACATAAGAATTCACCGACGTCAAACGGTAATTTCGTGTTGTTGGCCGTTCGCGTCAACCATATAAATCATTAAATCATGTTTGCGAGTAAATTAGGTATCACAAAGAAAAGGGAGAATACACAACAGTTTTTTGCGAGATATTTCGCCAGGCAATTTTAAGTGAGCGCTGAACAAAATGTAAGTCAATTTAACTTTTAATAAAAAAAAATTACCTTTATACATTAATATCGTTTTGCTTCTGTGTTTTTAGAACGAAAAGTATAAATAAGCTCAAAGTATAAACTTTAGTAAGCCTTATGCAAGGGCAGCCGGAAATTCCCGCGCCTTCTATTAAGGAAGAAAGAAAGCGCGGAATAGATTTTGGCAAAATGCGGAGGAGTTAAATTTGGCAGGATCACCAGCAAAATGTATTGTGGAATGGAGCTCAATCGGCGAAACTACAACTGCTCTTTGGACTGTTGTGTGCGCGTTGGTAAAATGTCCAACAAATATTTTTATCCTATAGTTATAATTAATCTGCAACACAACTGAATCAATAAAATGTACTAAAAATAAATTTGTTTCCGCTTACAATGATTCCGGAAACTCATGTGCCTTTATATATATCTCTGTTGAGGTTCCTGTGCTACAGAATCTTCTACATCGACTCTGGAAGGGATACGGAAGGAGGGATGACATGAACTGGAAGGTTTCACTGGTCATAAATCGCTACCACAACAGTACCGGAGCGTACCGGGTTCAAATCCGGCCAAGGACTGTTAATTCGACAACACTCCCCAAAACCTTCGGGGAGTGTTTTGTCGTTATCACAACAACAACAACAACAGAAGGCGACACCGTGCCTGCTGTGCATGAGCCAAGTTATGATGCATTTAGTAAATTACTTGTTAAAACTGATTTCCATGGCGCTAAGTTAGTGTGATCGAATCGAAGTGCGCAACGCTACTAGGTTTAAGTTGGCATTTTCGTGTTGGATACCAAGAATATGCTTAAGATTTTGGGAAAAGACAACCGTATAAGATCAGTGCCACAGACCGAATGTGTTTTCGGTATGCGATTTGGAAATATGGAATTTACAATCTTTGGCAAGCATTTGGCTTTGAGACCGACAGAACGTAGTGTAAAGAAGATTACAAATTTTATTGAGCCATTTGAACTGGAATAATGAATGCCTAATATTGGTTTAAGGTACAATTACTTTTATTTAGAAAAAGCTTAGAATAAAATAATTGATGTTTGTAACATTAATGTCTGGAAAAGACGTTTCACTGAAGTCGGGCCACAGTTGCAGTGATTATTGATGTCGAAAGGGGACACGCCAGGAAGTGCATTGGGTTTGTTGTGGCTTAGGCTGGATAGGTAAGAGTTAATGTTGCCTGAGTAGAGATGCGGATTGAGGAGAGTTACGGATAGTGGCGAGACAGGCCAACCTCGAATAAGGAATATCAACGCAGTAAATCGAAAGAGGGTCAAACGACACAAACTGACGAAATGAAAACAACAGACATGCAACTACCCAGGCATTGTAGGCGAACTTTGGCATACAGTTAAGGCCTGGTCAAATCCTACAAAATTCAAGGCCTAGGTCTCCATATAGACATTGACAAATTGCACCCACGAAGATGCGATAGCTCCTTTGGAGACAGTTAATATTGCAAACTCCGGTTGATTGGACCAAGCGACGTACTATCCATGCATCTGCTCAAGTGAGCAGACTCTTTTAATAACAATCTCCCTTTGGTCCAACCCTATTGAAGCCGCGAGGTTTCCTGGGAATTCCGTTAAAAGATTTTGATGGCAATGCCAAGTAGGAAATGTGACGACTAGGAAGTCCTCAGAGATCTAGGGGTTTAGAGTATGCCCGGTGTAGGCACATCGGTCGTAAGAGGCGACAAAAATGCACAAAGGTAATGACGTGCAACTCGATGGTTGATCTACGGATATAATGCCTCTCATTACCCATCTTCTCCTACCTTACGGAAGGGGTGACATGACCTAGAAGGTTGCACCGATCATATAAAATTGCTCAGAGTTTAGTCTGTTACAATATCCAGAACGAAGCTGGGCCAGCATGACTCTTGTCTTCCTAGGTAGTTCGCGTTTTTCTTCGGCAACATGTAGAGCTTGTGCTTGAATGACGGCATTTGCTGGGGGAGAGCTGACGAAGGGGCTTACCTACTTTGTGTGGATAAGATTGAGGTATTGTATTCACATCTTTGGATCAAACGGCGAAAAATATGATGCCGAATCTCATCATAGTGCTTACGGAGATGACTCCTTATTCTCCTGGGAGTCGGATTTTCGTGGAGCAGGCGCCTGTTCGGATGCTGCCCAACTAGCACCAAAGTAACAGAAACGCAAACCTCAAGCGAGTAAATATTACGAAGCCATCACCAAATTTGCGACTTTTGGGTATAAATAACTTTGTTTGAATAATCTTAGGTAGCTGTAGGGTAACGACTACCACTTACGGTTACCTTAAAATTATGCTACTATTAAGTAACATCACCAGTATTGGAAAAGTCGTTATTACCTGTATTTAAACTCCAAAGATTTCATAACTTTTAGGTTGTGAATAACTCAACGGTGACTGACTCGAGTTACTGGTTTACTACTTCAAAGTTGTCAAGCCTTCTAAGAGGTTTTGATAGTTTCAGCAACGTTGTGGGGGTTCCTTTTTGTGCACCTAAAATTGTTAGTTCAATTTCTAAGTAGTAGGATAGACAAAGTTACCTGAATAAATGACTTTGGTTACTACGGAGTGCGTACGCCATTTCGCTAAAAAAATCATTCAGCACCATTAAATGGATAAAACAAATTTTATATATTTTGCATGTTTCCATGGTCATTGTCAGCTATTTGAAATATATTATTTTAATAAAACATTTAAATTTGAATGGCGAGTTGTCAAATTTCAGTAAAATTTTAATTTATTTTCTAATAAATATACTTAATAACCATAATCAAGCGGTTTTTAGGTTCTGAGGTAGTTGCACAAATAAAGGAAGATAAATATATATGCACATCACAAATAAAATGAAATAAATATAGTTTTATAATTTAAAAAAAATATATAAAAAAGAGAGACGGGTATAGGAGCACAGTTCCGCAACAGTCGCGTCTACCACAATTCATCATTGGTGCTACGTAATTACAACGTCCGTTCAAAGTAGCCGGATAGCATGCAGAAACGTCCCTAAAACGTTTCGGCTATTCCCCATTTTGGTACGTGGAATGTAATGAACATGTATCTCATACGTGCCTATGAGTAGTAGCAAATCACTAATTGTGCTAGTTGGCTGCGGCTTGCAACAATTGAATAGGAATTGCCTGGTAAATATCTCACTCTGTTTCCTAACAACGAGCATTTTTGCCTCGCTATGAAGAAACATGGATTTGGCCCAGTACCTAGATGCAGCCAAGATTAGAGCGCCAAAGACTTCCCCCGCTGAAGACTCAAAAAAAAAACAAGTAAGGACGGCGCTGTCTTCGGCTGTGCCGAAGGCTTTATACCTTTCATGAATACGTGCAAACTTAAATACGCATTGTTTAAGGTTCTCTAAAACTTTGTCAGCAATACATTTAATTTTCTTTTAATATCCATAAGAAAATATCTCACCAAGTTTCAAGTTTTAATCTTTTAAAATGAGGGGAAAATGGCCATAATCCTTTTATCTGAACGATCGGTTGTATGGGATATATACTATATGTGTATAGCTCCGATCTTGGGGATTTTTTTACCAAATCTTTTACCATCTATAAGCAAATATCTCACCAAGTTTCAAGTTTTAATCTTCCAAAATGAGGGATAAATGGCCATAATCCTCTTATCTGAACGATTGGTTGTATGGGATATATACTATATATAGCTCCGATCTTGGTGATTTTTTTACGAAATCTTTTGCTATCTCACCAAGTTTCAAGTTTTAATCTTTAAAAGTGAGGGAGAAATGGTCATAATCCTCTTATTTGAACGATCGGTTGTATAGGAGATATATGCTATAGTGACCCGATTATACCGGATCCGACAAATGTCTAATATAATACAAAAATACATCCGTGTGCCAAATTTCATCGAGATATCTCAAAAATTGAGGGACTAGTTTGCGTTCAAACAGACGGACGGACAGACGGACATGGCTGTATCAACTCAGTTCATCGTCCTGATTAATTTGGTATATTTAATGGTGGGTCTATCTCTTATATTTCTAAACGTTACAAACATCGGACCAAAGTTAATATACCATTTCATGTTTATGAAAGGTATAAAAAAAAACACCTGGTACGATGAAGAGTGCCGCATTGCAACGAAAAGAAAGGACACTGCCAACAGGGATACGGTGAGAGCGAATACAACGAGGAGTACATCTGAACTCTTCGAGTTGGAGAGAGAGGTTAAGCGGCGGACGAACTAGAGAGGCAGAGAAGTGTCAGTGCGAACAGCTTGAGACTCTATCCAACAGGAATAACTTCTGAAAATTCTACCAAAAATATCGGCGAAAGACGGCCATGGTCCTGTCGAGGGTACGCGCAGAAGTAAATATTTAGTAGAAGCTTAAAGTTCAAAATGCGAAGGACGAGAGATGTTAAATATTCGTTGTTTGGTTTTTAACCACCTTCCTAACCGCATCTAAGCAGCCGCATCCATACAACCACATAAAATTAAGCTGCAACTAATGAAATATCACTTAAAGGGAAGAGGTCGGTAATGAGGATGTGGATACAACTTCTTGTTAATATTTATTTAGAAATTATTTCGCGCACTATGCGTGTTCCGTTCGGCTGCAATGGTGCTTCCGGCAATTGTAACTAGTACATATTTTCATACGCTCATAGCCAACGGAGCGTGAAAAGTTTGAGTACGTTTCCGTTTAACTAGAAACTAGAGGGTGAGCAATAACTTTTTGCACGTACACTTCACATTGTAAATAAATAAAAGGCGGCTGCTAAGACCAGGGCTCAGGTATAACTTTCAAGGATTTGAAAACGTTGCATAACAAGAGTTGCACAAGGTGATCTTCCTTATTTAGGCCAGAGAATTGATATTAATTTCATCCGTACAAGTGCTGTTGACCTCTACTGGTAGAACTATTTCTCCCGCATCAGCACGATAGGCGCAATACTCGTTTGGTTTCGAATGGCTCTGTGAAGTCCTTCCCAACCTTGAAAGAGCTGTTGGAATTGCTGAACGTCATTTGGCATAACCGTATAAGCTTACCATGGAAGTCAAATTCAGACAATTCTGCTACAGGCAGCTCCTAATAGCGCTCCCAAAAATTGCTTTTAAATTAAATGAAGATATAAAGCCCGTCGATTCTTTTATCATGCATGTGTTTCAACAACTGCTCACCTCCGTGTTTGAAAAGCTCTGTTTGTCATTTCCACTCGCTCTGTTATTTTTGAGCGAAATTTGCGATACAGAAAAAGTGGGCAGGATAGCCATTTCGTTTTCGGCCATTTTCAGTAACAATTTTTTTAAGTGCAGATAGAGGTTTCATTGAAAATGGTTAGGAAAATAAGCATATTTTTTCAATTAATTCTTTTCTAATGTTGAAGCCAATATCTTATGCTGAACCTATGAAACCACTATATAACCAATAACTAAGTATACAAAATAAGTTGATACAAAAAGTTTGGCCTGGGGTAGACGGGCTATTGTCCAAGAAAAATTTATCAACATAGTTTTTCTTGTGAATAAGTTTTTTTAGGTGAGAAACCTGTTAACTCTTATTTTGGAGCCCTGGATATCACATACCTGTAGCAGGTAGCAAATAAAACTTATAACGAAGTCAAAGTGGAAGTAAAACCATTGGAAAATAAAATATCGCGACATACACCTTCATTCAAGTTTGATAACAACATAACAGTAACTTTATTGGCATTATATAATCGTACATCACAGTTCCAGATCAACGATTCGCGTATTTTCTAAGCTTTTCACGTATAACACACACATAAATCACACATTTTCTTAAAATGTTATCAAAAAGCACTCGTTAAATATCAATTCACAGCGAATTTTTATTAAAAATAAATAAAACACGAAGCGAACTCAATAGCTTTTCCAAGAACTGTAAACAAAGTATGTAAACAAAAAACAAAGATATGATAGTTTGACATAAGGTGTGGATGAGGAAGAAGAAGACGCTATGTCATCTGAGACGACCATATAAATTATTGGATCATGCTACTGGTTGATCTCCCTCTCCCTCTCCCTCTCCCTCTCCCTCTCCCTCTCCCTCTCCCTCTCCCTCTCCCTCTCCCTCTCCCTCTCCCTCTCCCTCTCCCTCTCCCTCTCCCTCTCCCTCTCCCTCTCCCTCTCCCTCTCCCTCTCCCTCTCCCTCTCCCTCTCCGTCTCCCTCTTCATATATGTATATATTCATGAACATAAAATAATATAATAAGGGGATTCATTTAACCTTATTAATGCCTTAAAAAGCGTATAAACACATAATTTTATCAAGTATGTGTCACTTTTCATACAAGTTTACGAGCTTTATATGGTTTTTAAGCTTTACGGGTCTTTTATAGGCTTATATGAATCGCCCTAATAACTTTGGTCCAATCCGTAAGTAGAAGAAATAGTAAGCACGCTGACATGTTCAGGGCAATGAGATTTCGATATTACTATCGTGTCTGCAGAATTTTTTTGCTGTAATTATATTTTCGGTTTGTCAACATCATGGGGCTAATTGATAAATTGTAGGCCTAGACGTATGAGTAATATTTATTTATTTACTTAAGGGCCACTTTCATAAAGGCCGGTTAAGCCTAATCGGCGATTAGTTTGACAGCTAACCGTACAAAATACGTCGATTAAACTCCGGTTAGCAGTTACCGGCTTTTATGAAAGCGGCCCTAAGTCTATGATTTACAAAAAAATCTTACAGACTAGATTCCATATGTGTACATGTATACGGATAGTAAGAAGCTACTTAGCTGAAAACAGATAATGTTTTTAAATCAAGATTGAGATAAAGAAAAATCTATACAATGATTGGACTTAATTGGGTTGATTACAATTAGAGGGCGTGTGATTGGTCCATTCAGCGCATAATTAGCCCTGAAATTTTCAATAACAAACATATCATGTTGACGCAAGTTGCGTGGCGGCACATGAAAGTTCAATGACTCCAGAAGTATTGGACAATCGATAATGCCATTAACAATATCATGAATGAATACAATAGACGAAATAGCCCTTTTACTCTCTAATGTATGTAAATTAATTAACTTACACCTGGAAATATTCAATTCAATTCAATTCATTAAGTCTATGATTTTCATAAATCTTACAGACTAAAAAGATACATTAAGAATAATATGAAGCTAGTTTAGAACCAAAACATGTCCTCGAAATTGCGAAATCCAGATCAAGACTACAAAACATTTTATTAAATTCTGCGAGAGCCCTCGAGATTGGATCAAAATTAAAATAATTAGCTCGGATTAACATGACATTAAACGGATAATGCGCGCGGAGAGCTCTGAGCGGAACATTAAAATTAATTTGTGCTAAGAGTTCCGGACAATTAACCAAACCACAGATTAGGTCATATATAAACATCAGAGTTTGAATAGAACGCCTGGACGCCAGTGACTTCATGATTATGAGGGCACAACGGGCACCATATGATGGTGATGGATCAGTGAAGCGAAGTGGTTGAAGAACAAATCTGCTAAAACTTGTGTGTACTCTGTCAATTCTCTGAGAATGAACAGCATAAATCGGATTCCAGATTATCGATGCATATTCTAATTTCGAGCGCACTAAGCTATCATATAAAGTTTTCGTAGTGTATGGATCTTTGAAATCTTTGGCATAACGCCGCAAAAACGCCAAGTTACAATAAGCCTTGGGTAAAATAAAACTTATGTGATTTGAAAATGTAAAGCCTGAGTCAAACATTACTCCAAGATCAACAAACTCACTAACAGTAGAAAGGTTGTCATCAAAAAGTTTATAAGAAGACATATGGATATTGAAGGTTTTCGAAAGCTTCATATGGAAGCATTTTTTAATATTAAGGCGTAAATTATTAATAATACCCCAATTGGCTAAGTTGTTAAGATCGTCCTGGACAACATCCGAGACGTTTGCTATGGTTCTGAAAATCTTTAAGTCATCAGCATATAGCAGATACTTCGAGTTCCTAAAACAAGATCCTATATCATTAATAAATAGAAGAAATAGAATAGGTCCGAGAATACTACACTGAGGAACCCCATATGTGGCTACGAAAGAATAAGACTTTGTGTTCTCAATTTCCTCAAAAGAGATTCTGTTGCTGAGATAGGATCTAATCCAGGATAAAAAAAGTAGAATGGAAACCCATTTTTTCCAGCTTGTACAATAGTATACTATGGGTAACAGTATCGAAAGCCTTAGCAAAGTCTGTATAGATAACATCTACTTGTCGGCCAATCCTAAATGAAGAAACACAAAATTGTGAAAAAGTTGCGAGGTTAGTAACCGTGGATCGACCACTAATGAAACCATGTTGACATTCATCAATGGAACCTTTTATTGCAAACAATAACTTCTCTTTTACTACTTTCTCGAAAAGTTTCGAGTAGTTAGAGAGTTTCGAGATCGGTCGGATCTGGCGGCCGCCGTGGTGTGAAGGTAGTGTTGCCGGCCTACCACACCGAAGGTCCATGGTTCGAGCCATGGTACAGCCAACATCAAAAAGTGATTTGAAAAAAGTTTTTCAAAACGGGGTCGCCCCTCGGCAGTGGTTTGGCAAACTCTCCGAGTGTATTTCTGCCATGACAGGCTTCTCAGCAAAAATTCGTCTCCTTTGTAGATGCCGTTCGGAGTCGGCAAAAAACTGTAGGTCCCACCAATTTGTAGGGAAAAATTCAAATCGGCACACCACAAATTGGAAGAGAAGCTTGGCGCAAAAATCTCTTAGGAGGTTTATGATGATATACCTGTTGTATATCGCACCATAGAGATAGAGATAGATTCTTGTTGCCAGATTTAAAGATTGGAGTGATAGAGGCTATTTTCCATCGGTCAATAAACTTACCACTCAGTACTGAGAAATTAAAAATATAATACAGAGGTTTGCAAAAAGACAAACTGCATTTCTTCAATATAAATGACGAGAGTCCGTCAGGATCGCATTCTAATGAGGTTTTGAGGGCAGTAATACCATTGATTACGTCAGTTTCCGAGATTGACACAGACCCAAAACAGACCGTTTTAGCAAAATCGACACAGAAACTACCACCCGTATTGCTTGGAACAAAATTTGATTTGAAAAAATCAGCAAACAAGTTAACAGAATCCAGTAGACAATCAGAGGATACACCGCAATAAGTCATACAAAGCGGAATATTAGAACAACCCATCTTAGAACGGATATATTTCCAGAAAGCTTTAGGGTTTTCCTTCAGGTCATTTTCATATCTAGAAATATATTCTTTGTATAAAAATTTATCAAGCACATTAAAATCTTTACTATATCTCATATAATTTTCTTTATGGAGGATATTATTAGAAGCTTTATGAAGTTTAAAATGTTTGTTCCTACGATTTTTCAATTTCTTGAGGCGCTTGGTATACCACGTAGGTTTATGCTTTCGCTCAGGTAGTAAAGAAAGATTATTAGTAAATATTTCATATATAATACATGGGAAAACATCGAAGCATTCCTCAACACTTTTCGAGTGGAAGATTGATAGCCAATCCACTTCTAGAATTTTAGCATTTAGGGAGTCAAAATCCGCATCACGAAAATTAAAACTAATATTGGGGATTATGCTTGAGCTTGAAAGAAAGTTAACAAACTCGAAGGAGAGAGAAAGTGGAACATGATGCTTATCTGATTTACAAATCTGGAATATGCATTCAGAGACTTCAAAGATTAAATTTTCATCAACAAAAACCAGATCCAAGATATTATGTAATGAATTGAAAAACGAATTTATTTGCGTGAGATTAATACTGCTATCAATGAAACTTATTTCATGCGAGCTATTCACATTTGTGGGCGTTAAAATACCGTTATTAAGAAAATTTAACCAGGTGATTTTACTCAAATTAAAGTCTCCCAGGATACAAAAATGACAGTCTTCATTTCCTTCATGGAGACTCATAATATTGCTTATATGAGAAGCATATAAAGAGTCAGGACTAGACGGAGGTATGTAAGATACACAAAGGTATATTTTGCCAAGATTACCAGAAATGCAAACACATTACTGATCAAGAAGAGACTCATCATTATCCAGCTGGACTAAAGATGAGCGAAGCTTACGATTGACTGCGATTAAAACCCCGCCCCCTCTTAAGCAGTTAGTCTTAAATGCGTCTCCATCCTTGCGATACAAATGAAAAAGATTAGGATCAAAAAATTCAGCATCAGCAAAATTACTGTTTAGCCAGGTTTCAACAATTACATATACGTCAAATTCGCAACGAGAGGTGCATAGAAAAACTTCATTACCTTTTGTACGCATTCCCGAGATGTTTGATAGTAAATATTCAAATTAAAATTGTTTTTATTACAATCAGCACTAGAACTAATATTTAAGCCCCTCATTACTCCATTGGACCCAACTGATTGCGCTCCGCCATCAGTTGGCCCGTGCCGTTTTTTTAACCAAAATTAAACGGACGCACCGCAATGTTTGTAGGCCATAAATCGGGGACCAGCAACTTTGGAAGCGAACTGGCATCAACACCCACTTTGAAATTAACATATCGCAGAGAGATAGGATCAACACCATTCTTAACCACTGGAATACAAACGATGGCATTTTCATTAATTCCAGTATGTTTAGATATATGCGCTTTCAATTTCTCAGAAGTAACAGAGGCATTGGAAGCAGTATCAGACTGGTTGTATAATCTCCCGGCCGCTTTAGCAGCGCCGTCGACAGAGCCAGTGGCAGTTCAAGTAATGGCAGCAGTGGCAATTGAGGTATTATCAGCAGCAGCATCATTAGACAGCAATATTGAGGGAGAATGAACACCAGAGTCAGACACAATCTGATTGAATAGTCCATCGGCCACTTTGTCAGCGCCATTGACGGGGCCACTAGTGCCCTATGATGTAGGAGAGTGGTAATTATTTGCACTGCCCTGTTTCTCAAGTTGTGTGAGCAAACGAGACAAATTTGAATTATTCTCAATAAGCTTACAATGCAAGTCACGCACTTCAGCTTCAGGAGAATCTGTTTTTTGTCGCAAACACTGATTGTCTTCGTGTAGAACAGACAAAGCAGAAAGAAGATTAGAGTTAAATGTTTTTAACTCAGAAATGTAATCATTAGTAGTTAGCAGGTTAGGCATCTGCACTTGAGTGACTTGTTGTTCTAGCAGATGAGGCATTTGCACTTGAGTGACTTGTTGTTGTAGTAACGAAGAGTTTGGCGAAATCATAGTTGATCTGGAGCACACACACCACAAACGTAGATACTGTCAGCATTATTTGTGTGATTTAGGTCGGTAGGCAAACTACCAACAACACAAGTAAAATGGTAAATTTCTCTGCACTTTACACATTGAACCGAGGTTTGGGCGCGCTCGACTCTATAGCCACAAAAACAAGGCATAATACTGCAGAAATTAGAAATATGAAATGTATAAGCGGAAAACTAAGAGTCAAAGTCTCTAACACAAATTAATTGTAATTTAATTGTTATGCGGCATTAACTAGAAACTCAAAATAATGAAGAAAACTTAGCGCGCGGCAAAGACACGTCTGTTACAACGTTAGTGATGTATGAAGGTAGTGGCAGATGGAATTTTATATCGGATAAGCAATAGTTCAAAAATATTTTTTAGTATATGGGTACCTAAACTCTGAGCTGTTTCTTTAAATAAATGCCAAAAAAGAGTTTGCTGTAGGGATTATAAAATTTAAGTGTTCAGTAAATGTAAATGATGAATCAAATACAATACCTAAATCCCGAATTTTAATAACCCTAACCAAAGGCATATCAGAGACGTAGTACGAAGAAATCAAATTTTTACTTAACTTGGAATACGTAACACTATAACACTTATTGACATTGAGAGCGAGCGTATTCCTGCAGCACCAATCATTAAAAGCAGTCAACTCTGTTTGAAGTGTGAGAACATCAGACTCATTTTTTATTTTGAAAAATATTTTTAAGTCATCAGCATACAAAAGATAACCGCAATGTTTAAAACAATCACTCACATCTTATAGATAAAAATGAATGTGTGTCCTTCATAAGCGTCCCAAGTACTCAACCAATTTTTATGAAATTTTCACAGTTTATTCCTGGGATCATGGGTTAAAGCATAGGCTATATATAGTTTTGGAAAAGTAGGCGGTTCCACGCCCCCAGGCTATATAAAATTTCAATTGGTCATAACTCTGAACTTATTTGGTCTAAATCAATGATATTTGGATACATGTGTCCTTTAGTCAAGTTTTACACAATTTTGGAAAAGTGGGGGGGGGGAGCTACCCCCACATTTTTGGTGTTTTGTTTGTGTTCTATTAATTATCGTTAAGCCTTCACGATAGGTTCAGAAAAGCCCCCAGGGCGTTTTAAATAGCAATTCGGCATAGCTAGGTATTTATTTGGTTCAAGTTAATGATATTTTATATATAGATATCTGTTCTATACATCAAAAAAACCCTGGCAACAGAAAGCGGTGCCAGGAGTAAATAAAAGTTAATTCGATATATCTTCAAAGCTATGGACATTACTATCTCTATCTCTATGGCGCGATATACAACAGGTATATCATCATAAACCTCCTAAGAGATTTTTGCGCCAAGCTTCTCTTCCAATTTGTGGTGTGCCGATTTGAATTTTCCCTACAAATTGGTGGGACCTACAGTTTTTTGCCGACTCCGAACGGCATCTACAAAGGAGACGAATTTTTGCTGAGAAGCCTGTCATGGCAGAAATACACTCGGAGAGTTTGCCAAACCACTGCCGAGGGGCGACCCCGTTTTGAAAAACTTTTTTCAAATCACTTTTGATGTTACCTGTACCAGGGCTCGAACCATGGACCTTCGGTGTGGTAGGCCGGCAACACTACCTTCACACCACGGCGGCCGCCCTATGGACATTACACTGGGTCGATTTATTAACCGATATCGCACCATCGATTTTTCGATAGGGTTTGGGCTCAGGAAAAACGTTGGCGATAACAGTTTTAAAAAAAAATTCATTTTCGGGTTTTGGAAAAGTCGATTTTTCGACCAAAACAAGTCCTAAAACCCGAAAATACAATTTTTTTTCAAAAAACCGTTATCGCCAACGTTTTTAGCGCATAATTTTAAGAGGGACAGGAAATATGAGACAAATTCGTTTTCATCGAAAACATTTTTGCATGTATGCTGATAAAACCCTTAAAAAAAATGGCGAAAGGGTAAATTTTTTCACCAAAACACTCCCCAAAACCCAAAATGTTTATTTTTTTTTTCAAAAAACTGTTATCGCCACATTTTTAGCTGACATTTTTGGGTCAGACAGGGTATACATGAAAATTTTAAAATCAAATGAAATTTTTTTTAGTAGGTCATGAAAGAAACCTTAAAAATCAAAGTCGAAAAAGGTCAAAAAAATTAAATTTCGCAGGCTCGAAAATTATTTTTTTGGGTATGCGTAGTGGAACTTTTTTTCCTGAGCCCGAAACCTATCGAAAAATCGATGGTGCGATATCGGTTAACTTTCGTCCATACAAATCGACACACCCTTATAGACTTATCAGTACCCGCAGAAGAAATGGGAGAAGGGAAGTATGAACAGAAATTCTTGGAATATAGGTGGTGTTAGAGAAAAATTAAGAGGATAAAGAAGAGTAACGGTATATAGGGTTGGGGGGAAAAGCAAAAGCAGAAAGAAAAAGGAAGATACACGGATAAATGTAGAAGAGCCAAGCGGGGAGGGAAAAGAGTACAATTTATTAAATGTAGGCAAGTCAAATTTTAGGCAGAACAACGTCTGCTGGGTCCGCTAGTCATTAATAAACATAATAAAGAAAAGCGGACCAAGGAGGCTTCCTTGAGGAACACCCGAAGTAGCCATGTAGGGTTCTGATTTACATTATCAATCACGACAAAATTTATTCTTTTAGATAAGTATGAACTTATCCATTGTAAGAATTTGGAATGAATACCCCACTTCTGTAACTTAGCCAATAATACTCGATGGAATACTCAATCAAGGGCTTTGGATAAGTCCGTATAGATGCAATCGACTTGGCAACCATCTGTGAACTACGAAATGCAGTAGAAAATACTGTAAGATTAGAAATCGTTGAAAGTCCTGGAACAAAACCATGCTGATATGGATGATGCGGATATGAGGACGCTAACTTGCCCATTACCGCTTTCGCAAAAAGTTTCAATATAAATAACAGGAGTTTTAAAATTGGTCGGTGATTTGAAACATCACTCTTATGAGTTGGTTCAATATAAGTAATTTTCCGTTCGTCTAAATTAGGTTCAGACTGTAACGATAAATTAAATACATGCAACAAGGGTTCCGCAACTGAAGCTATACATTGCTTTAGAAAGAAAGACGAGATTTGTCGATAGTCGCATTGCTTTAGGCTCTTGATAGACTGAATGCTTAAAATAATATCATCAACTTCTAGAACTAATGAGCAGAAGCTAAGACAAGATGTTATGTTATTTAACATACCACTATTGCCATTCCATGCGTCATCAGTATCGAAATTTTGCTTTAAAGAATTCAGCGAACAAAAAGATGTGGAATTTCTATCTCGTTAAGAAACAGACAGCGGAATCGCCGAAGATGATTGCTTTGAACGAATGAAATTCCAAAACCATTTTCGACCTGATATTGTTTTCGAAATTAAGAATACTAGAGTTCGCCCAGTGGTTGAAATTCAACCAATAAACTTTATTTTATTTTATTTTTTTGCTGTAGGTATGTTTTATCCGCCTTTTTTTCTTCCTTTCTATGTCGTTCTTTCCTCTAACATATTTTTATTTTCCTTGATTTCTTTTTTTACTCTCTTATTTTATTTTTTACTTTCCTCAAACTTCTTTTCCCTTCCCTTCCCTTCCTTTTATTTTCTTTCTTTCCCCTTCGTTTTCTTACCTTTCCTTTAATTCCCTTTCCCTTCCCTTCCTTTCACTTCCTTTCCATTCCCTTCCCTTTCCTTCCTTTCCTTTTCCTTTTCTTTCCTTTCATTTTCCTTCCTTTCAATTCTTTTCCTTTCCTCTATTTTCCTTTAATTTTCTTCGGTGTTTAATACTCTTTATGAGTAATCATTTATTTTATTTTTGTAAACCCTGTTTGTAGGTATCAGCAATGAATTTTACATATTTGCTCATATTTGAAATTGCTTGTTTATGTCTCCAACAAAGCAACTTTTCGTGCTCTCAGGAGAGCCGCTGACACTGGGCATCGTAGCCAGTGATCAATGCAATAAAAACACCTAAAGCAAAAATGCATGACACAACAGAGTATCTATAGTGCGAATACTTATTTTTCATTGGTCCACTACCAACTCCTCGCACTCACAGTGAGAGCCGACCACACGAATAACACAAAAACATGCATGGCAAATCTACTCACACTACTACGGCTCTTAATTTTTTCCTACAAAGCAACTCCTCGGCCATGATCACGATTCAGCATAGTACACAAAAAGCAAGTACACACACACACAGCGTGTCTATAGTGTGAACAAGTAAATGTGTAGTGGTGTAACTTTTATGTTAAATTTTTTATATTAAAATGATTTTTTAAATTTTTTTTATTTACGGATAAAAGTACACCTCAAAATTTCCTATCTATACATATATAATTTGTATACCTTAGAATTATAGTTTAGCAGAAAACGGTTCTACATTGCATTCATCTTGTCTATTTATATATAAGATACTGATTATATAAACATTTCTCAAGGCAATTGAACTCATTTGCATACTTCAAGTATTCTTGCTTGTGGTGAGAGATTCCTTAAAAAGCTTATGACATCAGAAGGTCAAATTGATGCATCAGGTATCTTAATATAATTGGATGATATTTAAGTAAGAGGTTCGGCTATGAAATGTTTACAGATTTTTTTTAGGTAGTTGAATACATGATTAAACGATGTATGGTTTGCGAAGATGACATAGCATCCTCTTCCTCACCAACAGCTTTTGTCAAACTATCCCATCTTCATGCGATGCTGTTTTTGGTCACAATTGAGCAATTTTGGTAAAAAAATAGGTAAAAATCGAAGACGATCCAAAACAGGTGCAAGCAAAGCAGCTGTCAACAATTAACTGAACATTCAAAATGGCCGAGCTGGTCGGCATAAGTGAGAGACATGAGTACCAACATAACGCCACAAAAAATTCGAAATTCGAATATACGTAACCAGCGAAAATTCAAAATTCGCGATACTTTTTGAACACACCTCGTATTCCGTTTTCAGTAACATCCCTAAACAGTGTCTTCAAACAAAATTCGTGTTGTCAATATATCTATGGCAGTAGGTCATACCTAAAAGATAAAGTTTTTTTAAAATTGTATCGTGAATTTTTAAATTTAAGATACGGTTAGTGTCCATAGGACATCCTTTTTTTTAGCAAAAGCCTAGAAAATTCGGGATATAAAGGATTTGTGTATGGGGCACATAATGCTGGTAATAACTCACTTTCGTCCTGTCTTGAGTTTGGCTTTTAATGCTTGCGATTACAGATATAACTACCGTTGAATAAGCTTTTCTTACACATTTATATATCCACTACTATCTCGGTAACAGATTAACTGACGGCTTGACATTTCTATGAAATAAGCTCTCTTACCAGGGCTGTGCGCAGGGGACTGTCTTCGAGGAAGATTTGAACTTTTGAATGCTCACTGAATATTATGATCTGAGTCTACAAAAATTGCACTTATCGCACTTATGGAAAACTGAAAGAAAATTTACCTAATTTACACGACTCAGCGAGCTTCGAGAGGAAAATGACTAGAGAGAGATGAGAGAATGATACACGTCGCAGCCTGTAGCTGCCTGCTTATGCCGGGGTGGGAGTGTAACTGCATTATTCCACTTTAGGCCTCTTCCACAATTAAGAAATTTCACGCACGCGCACTTTAAGAATAGTATACATAATATTAAAACCCGAAAACCAGTTTTCATCAAAAATTCAGTCGGTAAAACCCCCGTCATTCGCACGGGCCTGTCTCTTGCTGAAGTGTTGCCATTTAGGATGTTTTTTCGGGGCTGCTACCTAAATATATTATTATGAAAAAATTAGATTAGATATGCTATTCCTAGGTAAGGTTCCACCTATCTCAAAACGACTTGACACATTTCCACGAAATTTTGATACAATCCTTACTCTTAATTGAAGGCTTTTATTTATACGGGGTAAGCGTCTATTTGAAATCATAAAAAAAATATTATAATGAAATATGCAACATGAACACCAGACCAAATAAACTTTTTGGTTTTATTTTTGGACGAAGAATGGTAATTTTGTATACTGGGTTGGAGATTTATTTTATTTTTAAATATTTACAGGCAATGTTGTCACCTAATCCTAATTACTATATGTATGTGTATGTATTAAAACGATTAAACTTTTCACGGTTTTCATAAAACTTGTGCAACTTCAGAAAATACCCACATTTAGGACTTCTACCCAATTACAATTATGAGTGCTCCGAAAATGCTTGAGGGGTTGTGCGTGAACATTTTAATTTTTAAAATACTTTTTCTAGAACCATTAAAAAAAATATTTAATTTTTAGGAAAAATAAATTCGCTTCGTAACTTTTTTTTCTATTTAAGGTCTTAACATTCGAGATGTATTTCCGTGAGTCACAATTGTAATTACAATTGCCTTGGTCAGGAATGCATAGTTTTAGCATACATGATTATTATATAGTAATCTACACACAAGTTGTGTTGTACACAGGCAATTCGAGTTGAGTAAGGACGAGAACGAGGTCGTATATATCTGTTTGCTTACCCAGAAGCACAACCACATCCCACTACCCGCCAACTCACCGCTGGGTTAATAATTTTTGCTTCTTATCATAAGTAAACTATTCTACATACTTGTAAATTTTAAAACTTTGAAGAAGCCTTTCACTTTTTATTTGAAATGCATAATTACCGTTAAAGGCATGGAAGATATTTATAGAACTCGAAACTTAGAATCTCACTGACTGTTCATTCCACTTGCTTGCTAAGCGCTTTTTTAGTTACCTATCTAGTTATTCCATTGAAAGTTTTGCCTTAAAGTTTTCAGAATAAACTTACGTCGATTACCGCCAAAAACAAACCATGCAACCTCGCGGCATAAAAGCGCTACAAACATCAAGCTGAGATTTTGTTTTTCTAATGAAATTAATTATAATTGACTACATAACTTTGCCGTCATGCCACTGAAAAGATGAAAAGACAAAAGCAAAAATAGAAATCAAGCAACCGAAAAGCATAACAACAAGTGCCTGAATATCGCAAGGAAAAACTAACGAAATAATTACCAAGACTTTGAGCCAATACTTATGCCATGCTTCAGAGACACATCCCCTAACGCCCTAATTCTAGTGTGGTAACAACATTCGTTTTACCGGCAAATAAATAATTTGGAAACTTTTACACCCTTTTGGTATTTTGTCGGCTTGAGTTGCAGTTTAAGAAAATATCCTAAAAGTTTGTACACATACTAGTTCACAAGAATTAATAAATAATATAAGCACTTTTTTACAAGAAGTTTCGTTTGCGTTTGCATTTTATTCTCTATTGCGCATTGTTTGTTTTTGACAGCGTTGCCATGTACGCTAGAGTCACGGTTACATGAACTGTATTGCCAACGGTTACGATTTTCGATAATTTTAGATAATAGCCGTGTTTTTTTTTTATCCGCATCTGCGTTTGCGCTTAATATTTGTACTATTTCATAGTTGCAGATAAAGTTGTGCGCTTAGCAGTCCATACAAATATTAAGCGCAAACGCAGATGCGGATGAAAAAAAAAACACGGCTAATGTTCCAGGTACAAAATTACCGGTTACGCACAGAATTGACCCGTAAGTGACACTTTGGACCGAATGTGTTGCGCTGAGCTGGAACTGACTGAGATTGCAGTTGCTTGTTCATATTCATCCGTATCAGTTGGTTGCAGGGATGAACATTGTTTACGAGTATAGTGAAATAGTATTCTTTTTTTCCCAAAAGTTTATTGTTAATCTAAGTTTTTGGGTGCAAAAATTTGTGGCTTAAGGGGATGAGAGAAAGTTATGAAGCACATAAAGGAATTGAGTGAAATATTTATGAAGAAAAAAGATTGTGTGTAGACTAAGCTTGTCGCGAATATCCTATTTTTGACTTGGGCGAAAGCGAATGTGGATATATACAATACAAAATAGTTCGCGTAGTTAGATAGATGAAACGTGAGGCCGAAAGGCACCAGTGCAAGCAACTTCAGCTGCCTGCTGATACGTATAATGCCTGCATTCCCACAACAGCCGGAATGACCCGGGTTTTTTCACCCGGCCAAGGGCTGTTATTTCAGTGTAACCCTGTCCAATCTGGGGCAGGGCGAAGCACTGTTAACAACAACAACAACAACAACGTATAATGATAATAATAATAAATAATTCGGGAATTATACCGCCAATGAGATTTAGGCCAAGCTTATTTTCTAATCTTTGGTATGATACTTCTAACTTCCTTCTTCTAACTCCTACAAATTGGCGTGCCCTACGAGTGGCAGATGAATTTTTTGCTGGGAAAAATTTCCATGCCAGCAACACAATCGGAGGGTTGTCAACCATTGCCTAGGAGAGACCCCATTTTGAAAAAATAAAAAACGTTCGAAAAAAACCCGGCTATGGAAGTGAGATTGGAAATATGTAAATACTCCGGTGTTCAACCATGGAGGTGACGAGTTTGTGAGCAGCCTCCATACTAGAGCTGAAGGTGTCCCAAAAAAAGGAATCAGTAAAACGATCGCTAAGAAGGTATGTCTGACTTTCTTTGTTCCGTAACGCCTAGGCCCCTAAGCTAAAGTGAGTGAGTGCTTAAGTTGCTTTTACTTTGTGTAACCCGTTTAATTAGTGATACACACTACTCCATGACACTGCATTCTTCGGGTTGAGAGCGCGTAATATGGAAGTCTATCACGCTTATGAGATGGCATATGCCAAATGTTCGAAACATCACTAGTGCGGACTCCATACTTTACAACTTGAAACTTCTATTTGTATAGTTCATATAGTAAAAGTTAATGTTTCTTACATACATACATACAATGCAATGTTATTGAAATATTTATCAACCTTACCCAAAATTGTGGCTGAGCTGAAGCATTTACGAACCCTCTTTGTTTGATATTCATTTTCTCATACTCAGTTTTACTTATCATATCGAGCCCTAACAGCCATTTCAGTGTAACCAACAAAAATTAAATTTTACAGGAGAAGGTTTTTAGTTTACAAATATAGAAAATTTTAAAGCAAAATGATACATCATAATTGCTTTGCTTTATCTATAATATTGTTGAGTTGAAATTGTCCCACTTTATGGGCAAATTTATTAACAATTGCATATCTATCATTGTTTACCCGTACTAGTTTGGCATCTTCTTCTGCGAATCGGAGTGGAAGGTAGTGGATGAAGTTACTACGAGAGAGTGTAATCAAGGAAATCGCGTTCAGTGTGGTTTTAAAGTAAAAACTGCAACTAAAAACTTCAATTTAAACTGAAATATACATTCTATAGTAACTGATAACGTGTTATAACTGCTTTATATTCAACTAACATTTACCCGTGGCTCCGCTCGCATCAAAGAAATAAGCAAAATAACTAAGCTTCTTTTGAAAACATTTTTATTTATCAAACAGATAAGTTTTAAAGTTCACACCTTCCTTATAATAATGATAAAGTTTACATAAGAAAATAGCCCTTATATTTATCACAATTTAATGTTAAATGTATTTTTTACATACCTACATTAATTTTTCAGGCAACCATGTCTGGAAACAGAATTTTTTGATAAGTTAGGCAGCTAGTTAGTTTATTTATTAGATTACAAAAGTAAAAATAAAATTGAAGAGAAAATCTCTTATAACGAATCTTAGACAGTAACATTAAATTTTGTGTGTCTACATAGCACATACATAGCTTTTGCTAACGTTTAAAGTTTATGTAAGAAAATGGCTCTTAAAATAGAATTCAATTTATATTTTTTTAATATCGGGCTTTTAAGCAACATATCCCTTTAAATATAATCTTATTTCTTATTTCTATTATAAATACGTAAGGTTGTGAGTGAGTGTATTTGAAGTCTTTTTTAAAAAGATATAGACACAATTTTTAATTTTCATGCTATTGTTTAAAAAATTATTATTCTCCGAGTGAAAGGAAAAATTCAATAATAACTTAAATTTTCTGAGCGAAATAAAAAAAATTTTAAAATAACTTTTCTTCAGAGCGAAGTGAAAAATTGAAAAGTAACTCTTACTTTCCGAAGGAAATGAAAAAATTGAAAAAGAACATTTATTTTCCGAGTGAACTCAAAAATATCGAAAAATGACGTTTTTTCACAGATATGAAGAAATTCAAAAAATACTTTTAATTTCCGGCTGAAATGAATAAGTCACGCTGTACAAAATTAAAAAAATTTTAAGAAAATTTTGTATTCTTCGTGAAATGAGAAAAATAACTTTTATATTCTGAGCGAAATAAAAAAGTAGAAAATATAAAAATACTTATCTTTTTTTCACAGCAAAATAAAAAAAATCGAAAACAGATTTTATTTTCCGAGCGAAAGTTACAAGCACAAAATAACTTTTATATTTTAATTGAAATGAGAAAATCGAAAAATAACTATAACTACAATACGCGTGAACCATCCCTATATTTCTTAATGCGGGTACGCAAAAGAACTGGGGACAGCGTCCATTTCCGTATTAAACCTGTTGAATCTTCCAAATCAGGAATCATTGACCCACAGGATGTGCAAAGATAGTGTAATGGTACATAATGCAAATTATAGACCTAAAATTCATAACCATAAATAGGAATAGGAAAGAATTAATGCAACACATCTCTATAAACAATATTCTTTGATTTATTTATTTTTTTTTGTGGGCAACCACATTCCGATCGATAACTCAGTTATCGATGAATTGATCGAAATATTGCAGAGTCCCAAAGAATTCTGTGACCTTCCCCTTTCGTTTGATATCCATATTGTATGCACATTTTAAGGTTTTAAGGCACCAAATTGCATAAATTCATTGGATAAAACAAATTTTTGGGTTAGTTGGGTCACATTAGTGCCCATAACTCCATAACCATGTGAGTTATTGAGATTTCATGAGACTTGTAACCTATCCGAGACATCTGGAAATAAGTATGCAAAATTTCGTACAGATCGGTGCTGTAGTTTGGGCGTGAAAACATTTCAAACACACTCACTCACTCACTCACAAACTTACGCATTTATAATACAGGGTGGCGCAAAAGTAATCCTCCTATCAGAAAATGCTATAAATTTTGCGATTGGCCCCTAAAGTCAGTTCTGTTTTGACATTTGTGTAGTAAACACATGCGAAATACACGTTAATAAACAATGTTACGCTACACTGCTCCAGAACGCGGAATATTGCTGACTATTTATTTGACCAATAATCGGTCGGGGCCAAACGGTTACTGTGAATGGTGAGCGCTACAGAGCAATGATCAACGAGTTCTTTTTGCCGCAACTTGATGAATTGGGATTGGAAAACCTGTGGTTCCAACAAGACGGTGCAATAGCACACACTGCACGTGCCACAACCGATATGCTGAACATCGGAAGCTTACTTTTGCGCCACCTTGTATAAGTAAGATAAGATAATTTGGGAGTTTCAGGTCTTCATGTTGAATATTGCAGTATTTAAATTTGATTGTTTTACTACTGCAAACAACGCACCCTGTGTGGTTTGTTTGTGTGTGCAGATTTGGAGTAAGTTGCGCCACTAGTAGACATATACTATGATATCTATGGATAGGTATTGCCAAACAGCAGTGCCGTCAATCAAAAAAACTTAAAAAAAATGCATTATAATATTGAAAAATTAGTTCAAAAATACACTAACACAAATGCTAACATGTATTCACACTATAGAGTCGTACTTATGTGAGTAGACATGTCATGTACGAGGTATGTTCAAAAAGTATCGCGAATTTTGTGTTTTTTCAAAAATTATTTATTTATTCATGAATATCTATTTTGTTCCCTTCAAAGTAATCCCCATGAGATATTATACACTTGTGCCAACGGTTTTTCCAATCTTCGAAGCACTTCAAATAATCATTTTTTTGTATCTTGTTCAGCTCCTCCTTCGATGCCGTCTTTATCTCGTCAAGAGAAGCGTAACGTCGCCCTTTCGTGGGCCTCTTCAGTTTAGGGAACAAGAAAAAGTCACAGGGGGCCAGATCTGGGGAATACGGTGGCTGCGGCATCATGAGTGTGTTGTTTTTGGCCAAAAAGTCGCGCACAAGTAACGATGCGTGAGCAGGGGCGTTATCGTGGTGCAAAAGCCAATTTTTGTTCTTCCACAAATCCGGGCGTTTCTGGCGGATTGCTTTGCGCAAATTGCGCATAACTTGCAGGTAATATTCCTTATTCACCGTTCTTCCCTGTGGCAAGAACTCATGATGCACCACGCCCCTGCAATCGAAGAAAACTGTCAGCAAAACTTTCACATTCGACCGAACTTGGCGCGCTTTTTTCGGTCTTGGTTCGTGCGGCAGCTTCCATTGAGATGATTGAGCTTTGGTTTCCACGTCATAACCGTAAACCCACGATTCGTCACCAGTTATGACCCTCTGGAGCAAATTTGGGTCGTCGCGGACAGAGTTTAACATCTCCTTAGCAATGTTCATGCGATGCTGTTTTTGGTCACAATTGAGCAATTTTGGTAAAAAAAAGGTAAAAATCGAAGACGATCCAAAACACGTGCAAGCAAAGCACCTGTCAACAATTAACTGAACATTCAAAATGGCCGAGCTTGTCGGCATAAGTGAGAGACATGAGTACCAACATAACGCCACAAAAAATTCGAAATTCGAATATACGTAACCAGCGAAAATTCAAAATTCGCGATACTTTTTGAACACACCTTGTATGTTTTTGTATTACTCGTGTGATGATCGGCTCTCACTGTGAGTGCGAAGAGAGTTGGTAGTGGACCAATAAAAAACAAGTATTCCCACTATGTCCGTGTTCAAACACAGATACAAATTGACGTCAAGGAGTTGCTTTTTTTTGGAGAGAGGGCGACGATGGAAGGGGACGGGTACCGAGTTGCCTGTGCTCGCGAAACACGCTTTGTGTTGCCGTTGGTCTCAATTATGTTATGTTGGCCGCAGATTGATTTTGACATTTTTCCTTCATACCTTTTTTTACATTCGCATGCACACTTATTAATAAAAGATATAAAAGTAATTGTAACAACAGATTTTCCAAGTTTATTTCCAAGAAAATAATACAATTATATTAATTTGAGCTAAAACACATTTTTTCATTCAAAATATTCGTACAACGCAGTAAAAAATTTCTTAGTATATATATTTTTTTTTTAGTGTATATGTATGTATTGAGAGAATGTCAGTACAAAACATAATCAACCAAAGCAATTCCTTTCCATGTTTGAATAACATGGGAAACACTTAAGCAACACCAAAAGAGAATTGCCGATAAAAGCAACTCCGAGTTTATCTGTTTGGACACGGACTATAGAGCCTCTGTTGTGTGAGTAGAAGTGTCGTACATTTTTGCTTTAGTTTTTAATATTGTATTGATCAGTGTCAGCTCTCCTGAGAGCACGAAAATGTGCTTTCTTCGATACATTAAACAACATTGTTTACCCCTACTAGTTTGGCATCTTCTTTTCCGAATCGGAGTGGAAGGTAGTGGATGAAGGTACTCCGAGAGAGTGGAATGGAGGAAATCGCGTTCAGAGTTGTTTTAAAGTATAAATTACAACTAAAACCTTCAATATAAACTAAAATGTACCTTCTATAGTAACTGATAAGGTGTTATAACTGCTTTATATTTAAGAATTTGGGTGTTTTATGCCTTCATGTTGAATATTGCAGTATTTAAATTTGATTATTTTATTATTGCATACAACGCACCCTGTCCGTTTGTGTGTATGTGCAGATTCGGAGTAAGTTGCGCTATTACCCTGCAAAAAACGGAAATACTCCGTTTCATCTTCTTCTTTAAATGGTCATCTAACCGCCTGGGCGAATTTGACCGTCCAACATAGCTCGCCAAAAGGCTTTGTTGTTGAATTTCATTGGAACGTTGTTTTATGTGGTGGGTCCCAAACCCAACGCACAACCCGTTTCACGGGAGGTTGAATTCTATTACACGTTTGTATAGCGAGCCGCTGGATCCAAGACAGACGCCCGCTTGCAGCCGCACCACATGGTGATCAGACGCTGCTGTTTGAACCCCCCAGCAAGCCCTTAAACCGATTATGTCGGAGTGGCCTTACCAGGTTGTCGCCTTCTCACGTTTAGCTCACCACCAAACGGGTGTTCGGTGGTTACCCAGAGGATACTTGGGCGCAAAGCCCGGAAGTAGTGAGCTGCTTGAACCGCATGCAAAAGAATCGCTCTGGCCATTTCCAGGTGAATGGCGATCAGAAACTTTCCCCACTTGCGTGGACTTCTGCACACGGCCCCATCCTCCACCGTTTCATACTCCAAAGAATACTCCTAAAGGAGTATCAGAGTACTTCAACACATATCCTCATTCATAAAAAAAAGGTGGTCCAATTTACATGGCAATGTCCGGTGATTGGATCACCTAATCCATCTCTGAGTACTCCGTTTCTTTGCTTTTAAATACTCTATAGACCACCTACGTGAGGGTACTCTCAAAATACTCCCATGGGATTACTCTATGGAGTATTCAACAGCAAAGCGAGAGTGGGAGTAGGTGGTCCTCAAAAGAACACATACTCCCTTCTCGCTTTCGTCTAGAATACTCTATAGAGTAATCTTTTGGCAGTATTTTCGAAGTACTCCAACGTAGGTGCTCTATAGACTATTCGGAAGCAAAGTAAAAATAAATGATTATTCATAAAGAGTATTCAATACCGGAGGTTGTTTTGTTTTTGTATTTGTTGTTGGGTTTGTGTGATTTGAAATAAAATAAAATATAATAGAATAAAACAAAGTTTATTAAAAGAAAGTGAAGGAAAGCAAAGGAAAGGTAAGAAAAGGAAAGGCAATTCAAGGAAGAAATTGAAAGGAAGGGAAATGAAAGGAAAGAAAAAAAAAACGAAAGGAAGGGAATGGAAAGGAAAGCAAATGAATGGAAAGGAAGAATAAGAAAGGGAAAGGAAAAGAAATTAAAAGAAGTCAGGGAAAGGAATGCAATGGAAAGGAAAGTAAAGGAAAGAAAAGGAAAGGTAAAAAAAGGAAAGGTAAAGAAAGGAAAGGTAAAGAAAGGAAAGGAAGAGAATGGAAAGGGTAGGAAATGAAAGGAAAAGGACAGGAAAGGAAGTGAAAGGAAAGGAAGGAAAAGGAAAGGAAAGGAAGGGAAGGGAAAGGAAAGGAGGGGAAAGGAAAGGAAAGGAAATGAAAGAATAACATAAATTAAAAATAGAGAATGCAGAGTGTAAAAGAAGAAACCAAGGAAAACCAAAATATGTTAGAGGAAAGGAACGGCAGAAAAAGGAAGGGAGGAAAAAAGGCAAATTAAAGGTATAGCAAATAATTAAAATAAAATACAGTTTTGTGGTTGAATTTCAACCACTGCGCGATCTCTAGTTTTTTTTGATGGTACATATTAGAGTTGTAATATTTTGTGGGATGGTTTAAAATAAACACCTCACCTCATTTGTCAGATATTTCTTTCAAACAGCTATCAAACGTGATTAAAGTCTGCAATATATAGCAATGAATTACCATTGGGTAGGATCCCAGTGCTGGTCAGTGACCCCTTAACAGAAATACAAAGCAACCCCGAAATGCGAAAGTTGAAAACCTTTAAAGCTAGTTGAGTTGACTCGAGGTGAGTACTTGTATACACAGCACAGCAGTTAATTTTGTGTTTGTAGCCTTTGTGCTTAGATTTCCGTAAATAGAATTATATAAAATAAAAGAAAAGGACAAGAGTGTAAAATAAAATAAATTAAGATAAAGAAAAAAATTAAAATAATGAAAATATGTAAAAAAAAATGAAAAAAAGTATATTTAAAAAAAATAAGAATGAATGAAAAAGAGGAAGTGAAAAAAGGGGGAAAAAAGAATAGGCAAGGAAAGGATAAAATAGGAACGGGAAGACATTTAAGGTAAAGGAACAGCCAGGAAGGAACACAATAGAAAAATTAGGCAAAGTACAATAAAAACAATTATGTTAAATAAAAAATTTAAACTGTATTATGAAGTGGGCAAGAAAGAAAATGAAATTAAGCAGAAACATAAAAAAAGGAATGTAAGGGAAAGAATCAGAAAGAAAATTAAATCGACAGCAATCAAATAAAACATAAAAAATATATATGTCTAAGCTCAGGGGTCTTGTATCTCCTCGTGAAACCAAATAGATCAGCTTTACTTACATACCAACGTATCCCAGCAGTAGTGCAGGATTCGCCCAACTTTTGACTACACACCTCGAACCAAAGCGAACGAACAATTCTATTTAATGATGAAAGTGAAGTAAAGATTTCATAACCAGTAAATACTTCACTTACGCAAGTACCTTACAATATACATGGTGCAAAGTCAATGTGTTTAAACAAAAAAATTTTAAATAAATTACCTTCAGTTTGCGTTTAAATCACTTTTAAATCACGTTGACAATCAAGAAAAGTATTCAAGTGGTTAAACACTTTATAACGAAATAACTCTAATAAAGTTTATTTTCTTGCTCATGCACTTCGTTACATGTGCACGTGTTGCCCATTTGCTGGTTACAGAGTCAGCGTACGAAATGTGTACTCAGCCATTGATAAACGGAAATTGGGTGCTGAAGTGCGGAAATGGTGATGCGTCGCCTGTCGCTAAGTCAAGAGAAAGTATGCAATGATAAAGTGCAAATGGTAATTGTTGCTATTGAGACGATGAATGACTTTAGCTGGATCAGTGTTGTTGGTGATGTTGCTACTTTAGCTGTAAATAGCCAATAGAATGAAAACCGGAAATGCCAGCGAACGGTTGGATAGATATAAGGGGACTTAAACTGGTGCACATACACTGCTGTAAACTTGAATTTATAAAAGAATTGTATGGTAGAAAATCTTGAACTAAATAGAGAAGAAAACAGGGGAGTCTTGATTAGAGTAACAGAAGGCAAACCAGCAGGTTTTAGAATCTTTGTATGTCTGTCTGTATGTTTGTACGCTTATCATTCCAAAACTGCTGCGTAGAATTGGACAGAGTTTTCACCGCTGTGTTGCTAGATGTATAACTTAAAGTTGTGTTGGTGAAAAATCCTTCTTTGACACCCACTTATATTAAAACCTGCATATTTTGAACTAGTTAAAAAGACAAGACAACCCCTGCGGGTTAGGGGTTTAGAATATGCCCGAGGTAGGCATACCGGTCGTAAGAGGCGACTAATATGCACAAAGGTAATGATGTGCAACTCGACGGTTGATCTACGGATACGATGCCTCCCACCTCTTATTACACACCTTATCCTTCCTTACGGAAGGAGGGGTGACATGACCTAGAATGTTTCACTGGTCATAAATCGCTACCACGACAGTCAGGCAGTACCGCAAGAGAGTACCGGAGCGTACCAGGTTCAAATCCGGCCAAGGACTGTTAATTCGACAACATTCCCCAAAACCTTCGGGGAGTGCTTTTGTCGTTACCACAACAACAACAACAAGACAACTGCTTCAGTAGCTTACTTAAAAAAGTAGGTAACATTCTCCTGCTAAAGCTAATTACGTCCAAATCTGAAAGCAATTTTCTCCAAAGGTTTGCAACGTAATCTTAACACAAAGAAACATACTTTACATGCAAATGTTAGTACAGATTTAACACATCGTTAGTATGCCCATTAAGGAGGTTAGACGAAAGAAAGACGTGTTGCAAATGAATCCATATTTTTCAAAGAATCGCATATATTTTGGCAACTCCAGCTTAATCGATGATGACATTTTCTAGAGGAAACATTGTTACTCAAAGCAGGCTCAAACTCCGTTCCACTATATCAATTGCGTTGAGTTTGAATCTCAGGGAACCTCTACAACTTTAAGGTCTTTGAGTTCAGGAAGGCTCTCGTTCTACTTCGGAAGTGTGCTGAAAAATGTAATAACTCGGTGAACCGATTAACTGATCATTTCGAGCTCTAATTTTCAACTTTGATTGAATAGCTCTTAATCTCCTCTATCTATAGGAAAAGTTTGAAAATAGATAAAAAATATCAATGCGTTAAAATTTGAATACTGATCAAAATATAGGCTAAATATAGTTTTAAAGTTTACTAGAAAAGAGCTGTATTCGATAATTGGCCAACTGTTTGTAACAACTTCCTTATGTTTTGAATAGATCTACAATATATGACGGAGTAGGAATGGGAGTAGTAAATGCAGAGGAACTAGAAGCGGAAGAGGAGGAAAAAAACGGAATGGTGTGGCAGGAGAAAGAGATAAATGAGGAGGGAAGAGAGTATAATGTTACAAACTGGACAAGTCAGCTTTTGCCCAAAACAACGTCTGCTGGGTCTGCTCGTATCTCTATATATGTATATGCAATAAATTTAAAATTTTTACTTACTACAGGGTGGCTAATGAAAGCCGCTACTAAAAAAAAATTAAATAACTTTTTTTCTATTTAATGAATCTGGTTAATTTATTTTTGTATTTTGCAGATTGACTTTTACATTTAACAAAAATGGATAACTGGGACACTGAAACAAGAATTTGGATTGTCCGCCGCTATCACGCACTGGAGTCCGTAGTTTCGGTTCAAAGAGAGTATAGGCGCACGTTTGGCGGCAATCCTCCGAGCAGATGGACTATAATAAGACTTGTTAACAATTTTGCCGAGCATGGGACAGTCAACAGAAGACCTTACCATCGAAACCCTTCAGTTCGAACGGAGGAAACAATCGCTGCTGTAGCTGCTGCCATACAAAACAATCCACGTGTTTCGACAAGAAGCTTATCTGTTCAAATGGGTGTAAGCAGACAGTCATTACAGTCAATTATGCACAAAGATTTGGACTTATTCCCATATAAAATTCAAATGGCCAACAAACTGAACGCTGCAGACTTGCCGATTCGCTTGGAATTTCGCCAGAAGATGCTTCAAATGGTGGAAGAGGATGGAAACATGTTGAACTGTCTTTTCATGTCTGACGAGGCCCATTTCGATTTAAACGGCAACATAAACAAACAAAATTGTCGAATATGGAGTGCTTCCAACCCACAGATACTCCATGAGACGGAATTGCATCCACTTCGTGTCACAGTGTGGTGTGCAGTTTCATCACGCTGCATTGTCGGGCCCTACTTCTTCGAAGAAAACGGTCACACCGTTACGGTTACTGGAGACCGTTACTTGAGCATGTTGAGAGAGTTTTTCTATCCAGAATTACGCCGAATGAGAATTTCTTTCAACTCTGTGCGGTTTCAGCAAGATGGTGCAGCTCCTCATATAGCCCAACCTGTTATGACAGAATTGCGACGAAAATTTCCCAATAAGCTGATATCCAGAAACTCCACATTCCGTTGGCCACCCAGGTCGCCTGACCTTACTGCACCTGACTTTTTCTTGTGGGGTTATTGCAAACAGGAAGTCTTCAAAGCAAAACCAACAAATTTGAATGAACTAAGGCAATCCATTCGAGAAATAATTGCGGCTATTCCTGTCTCAACTCTCCAAGCAGTAATGAACAACTTTTTGGTAAGATGCCGCACATGCATCGACGAGCAGGGGGGGCATTTAAATTCCATTATTTTTAAAACTAATTAAGCTATATTTAATAAAATTGAATGAGCTTTAACATGAATAAAAGAAAAAGGAATTCCATACACTGAAAAAAAAAATTATTTGAGATTCTTAATGTAGCAAAATTCATCAGCCACCCTGTATATAACAATGCTTAAGGTGTACACTTGTTCGCAAATATTTTTTTTTTATACACCACCGAACACAAACACAAACACACAACAGACCGCGGCGAAATTTGCCCATTACCATACATTATATATGCATATTATGTAAGAGAAACATTCACAGGTCTTTACGGCTTTTCGTCTCAGTGAGGATTACGGCAGTCGCTTATTGAATTTGGCGGTTGTGTTGATACCCAACAGGAAATTTAGTAACTAGTGTATCGAGTTTCGGACTCACAGCTCAACCATATATAAACGCACAGCGTTTTCCTCCCAGAAGCCTACACGCAATTATATGAGCAACAGAAATTAAAGACTGTGCTTGGCTTTTCTAACTCCAGAAATATATGCTTTTTATATATGTGGAAGTTGCCATTTTTATAACTAATACACTTAATGCACGTTTCAAATCAGTTTATTTAAATAAAACAATTAATTTAAATAACAAAAATAACCAAACAACAATTCTTAACAATGACATAACGTCAATAAAACATGTCACACAAAACAAATTTTGGATTTAGAGTTAGTTTTTAACGCACGGAATTCAATTTGGGGTGCTCTTTTATAATATGCGTTTATAAAGGGTGTTTTTTTAGGGGTATAGAACTTCGAATTGAAATAAAATACAAGAAAATCGTTTTAAGGTCCATCAATTTGGCTTTATTGGAAGGATAATTTTATGCCATTAATGTTTAAATATGATTTCGGGCATGTGGCCGCCGCGGCTGGCTCGAATAAAGCCAATTCTACAGGTCCAATTTTCAACCACTTTTTCGAGCATATGGGGCCGTATGTCGGCAATAACGCCACGAATGTTGGCTTCCAATTCCCCTAACGTTTCTGGTTTGTTGGTGTAGACGAGCGACTTCACATATCCCCAAAGAAAATAATCCAATGGTGTCAAATCACACGACCTTGGTGGCCAATTGACAGGTCCATTCCGCGAAATTATGCGCTCATCGAATGTTTCCTTCAATAAATCGATTGTGACGTGCGCTGTGTGACATGTAGCGCCATCTTGTTGGAACCACAACTCATCCACATTCATGCCATCCAATTCGGGAACAAAATAGTCGGTTATCATGGCTCTATACCGGTCTCCATTAACGGTAGCTGCCTCTCCAGCATTATTGCGGAAGAAGTATGGCCCAATGACTCCACCAGCCCATAGAGCACACCAAACAGTCAGTTTTTGTGGATGTAATGGCGTTTCAAGGGTCTCATGTGGATTCTCTTCACTCCAAATGCGGCAATTTTGCTTGTTGACGTAGCCATTCAACCAAAAATGAGCCTCATCACTGAACAAAATTTTGCGATGAAAATCAGCATCGAAATCAATCTCATTTTCGGCCCATACACCAAAATCACGACGCATTGCATGGTCTCGCGGCTTTAATTCTTGCACAAGCTGGATCTTGTAAGGTCGCAAGCCAAGATCTTTGCGCAAAATCTTCCATAAAGTTGATGGACAAAGCTCCAATTGCTGTGCACGGTGGCGAATCGATTCATTCGGGTCCTCTTCAACACTTTGCTCTACAGCGGCAATTGTTTCTTCGGTGCGCACTGTTCGACGTCTCTGCGGATGCGTATTATCACATAGAGTAAACGTAGTGCGAAAACGATCCATGGTTAACCGAATTAATTGCTCTGATGGACGATTATGTCGACCATAAAATGGACGGAGCTCACGGTAAACTTCGCGAACTGAACCATTATTTTCGAAATAAATTTGCACGATTTGCAAGCGTTGTTCTTTTGTCAACCTGTTCATGATGAAATGGCAAACCAAACTGAACATAAATGACATTAGAATTGCCAGATTTGACCACAAAATGCCAGTTTTATCTCTATTCGAAAAACAAACCCGTAAAAAAAACACCCTGTATATGGTTGAGCTGTCCGAATTGGATCTAAAGTTCAAAATCACTAGTTCGTTTTGCATATTTATTATTTTAGTTTGAGTGTTTTTTATTGAATATTTTGCAAAAAAACAAAAAAAAAGCATAAACTAATAAAATTAAACTGTTTAAGTTCCATAATAATAATAATTCCCAAAACACAAATAAATAAAATGAAAACATTAAGTTAAATGTTATTATCTAAAAAATAGAAATAATTTGTTCATCTATTAATTTAGTGCCTAAATTCGGTTACGCATTGGGGTTCTGATTCAAAGTCGGTAAGCACTAGTTTTAATATATATTCATGGAGTGCAATGCGGGATGAAATTTTACTAGCAAAGCAATGCAAACTTTTGGTCTATTTTGAAACCAAGAAATAGTACCAATAAACGAATTACATAAAAACTAAGCCCCTCCGTTCAGAACTAGATATTTTCCTACAGAGTATGCCCATACGTACATGGTGTGTACGTTTATTTCATTCGCACATCCTTTATCATGCTACTTCCGCTTTCGAATAACAATTAACGACGTTCAAGTCAAGACGGGTAAAAATAAAGGAAGTAGCATGGGCAATTACTTTTACCATAAATACCCGCAAATAAAAATGGGCTCGTTTAATAAGGCTTATTTAATTTGATCTTGAGCCTTATTTAAGGCGGAATCTGTAAGTAGATCGAAGCCAACTTCGTTCTGCAAATCAAGATTGGGGATGATGATTGTAATTTTTTTTCAACCATTTACTACAATGATCGATAAATAGAGAATGATCAAAATATGAATATATTGGTTAGCACTAAAAATATTGACCGCAATCACATTTTGAAAGAATATATTTCCAGAATCACTATCTTGGAAAATTTGTTTGCTTTATCACTTTAAATAATTTGACTTTGGGAATTTGACCTCAGTGTCTACATTTCATTGAAGGTCTGAGAAAGTAGGAGTTTCTGAAATCTTAGAAATGCTGCAAAATACTAATAAAATGATCCTGGACCTATATATTTTTTAAAAAGATACCTTAAAGGAAGGTTAGGTTAGGTTAGGTTGCAAGGGCAGGACAGAGTACCTGGACTCTGCCCGACACTTAGGCCACTAAGTAGGCCCATTGTGATACCCTATACGGTCTCTTCCCCCCTCTAAGCCCTAGAGATGCGAGCAAGTCATCCCCGACGCCGCCAAAGGAAGGCTTGCAAACTTATTATTGACGACGTAATTTTTCTTCATATTCAGAATTTCACCGTGTTACGAAGCTGCGATACTCCTTTGTAATAAAACAAGTAACAATTTCCTTGAAACGGTTCCAGAAGAAACAAAATTTGTAACGAAACCTCAGGAACGTAATCAAAATGATAATAGTGACAGTACATGTATATTCTTTCACTAGAGTAGGGACCAGGAGGGGGATAAAAAGTACAAATTTTGATTCGTATAAAGAAACAGGCGATGTAGATAAGAAATAAAAATTCTAATTCATATACATAGGGCAACAGATTGTAAAACATTTACATTAACAAAAATCATTAAAACGTTACCGAAAAGTTTGAAGAAAAACATTTATTAAAGCAGTGATTTGTGTTCGCGTTATTATCAAATTTGTGTGGAAGCAGTTTGAAAGAAGCGAAATCCATCAAAAAAGCTTACAGTGCAGACGAAGGAAGGACCCAATTACCACTATCACCAGAAAATCCCCAAAAGTTTGAATAAAGTAAAACAAAATTGATATATGTTTTATTTACATACATTTCACATTAAGTTACCTTTAGCCATATATATACATATAGTTCATAAACCATACCTAGGCTAAGTAGAAAATCTGGTAATCTTAGACGCGTCGCAGCTAGGAGAGGAATGCGCGTACTTCGTGGAGAGGAAGAATATAGAGCACTTGCACAAACCCAAAATACATTCGACCGCAGAACTCGCCCGCTAAAATTCCCAAGTACGGTCTACTGAGCGCAATAAGGACACACATGGAGTCCGTCGCGAAAATTTAGAAACTCTCTCTATAGAGCAAATTAGAAATACTGCAGAACGTAGATCTCGCCGTGGAAATGCGAATAATCAATTCACAGCAACATAGAGTCCGTCGCGAAAACTCTGAAATTCGCTCCATAGAGCAACGTAGAAATACTGCCGAACGTAGATCTTGCCGTGGAAATGCAGACATTCGCTCATCTCAGCGAATAATTGATTCACAGCAATACGCAGCTCTATAGAGCAAAGTAGAAATACTTGTGAGCACCGATCCCGCCGCAGAAATCCAGTGAATAGGCACCGAGAACAACAAAGAAATACTCTTGCGCGTAGAACTGCCCGTAGAAGAGCTCGGGTAGAAAGCTCTAGACGAAGCCGTCATAGTCAATTCCGAGTACATCGTCATAGAGTAAATTTACAAAATAGACGAAATTAAAATGAAAGGCAGGCAGATAGAAATCGCTCAATGAGAGAAAATGAGGGTCGGGAGAACGAAGATATACTAGATTGGCAGATTTTCGACAAACCTATTTTAGGAATATTAAGAAGGGACCAACAGAGGTTTGCATTTGCTGCGTTGGGCTATGCTTTCCATACCAAGGACAGCCGTTCAATTTTAATATAATTTCCCAAAGTCATCCAGATGTTGCATCTACCTTTTATTTATCCGATAAATTTCCCGTTGAAGATGGTAGCTATAAATTCTGTGCTACTTGCCGAAACGCAATTAAAAGGAACACCCTTCCAAAGATATGCTTGGCTAATGGTTTAGATTTTCCTGAGCTCCCAGAATGCCTAAAAGATCTTACGCATTTAGAGGAACGCCTAATAATGCCAAGATTACCTTTTATGACTATTCGTCCCTTGGGATACCAAGGTCATAGCTTATTAAGGGGGCCAGTTGATAACATTCCTATTTCAGTTAACGAAACTGTTACTTCTCTCTATGTGATTCAAATCCATTTAAGAAGACGTTTGGAGTATAGTCATGACTATATGACTGATACCATACGACCTACGAAAATTATGGAAGCCTTGCGATATTTAGTGAATACTCCATTATAGCAAGAGCACAATATACATATTAACGAAGAGTGGGTTGCAGGTTTTGGTGATAATGAAGAAATTCCATTTATTGCATCTATTGAAGATGTACCCGTGCTTCAAAGTTTGCGACATTGCCCAGCAGATAATAATCTCCCCTTAGCACCTGCGATTGAAGAAATAAACCCAGGTGGGCTTGAGACTCTTCTCGATAATGTTCCAGTAGAAAATGTGGCACAAATCATTTGATAATTGCACCAGGTGAAGGTCAAAGACCCCTGGGTATCATTCAAGACAACAGCTCTGAAGAACCTTCATTTGCAAGTATTTATGCTGGGCAGAAGCGAACTTGTACAGAGACGTACAGCAAGATTGTTCGATCTGGGCTTGTACTATTTCTAAGCTTTTCTATAATTACAAGAAGTTAAAACCTAGTTAAAATCAATGCACCTACCAAATTTCATTAATTAAGTGGTATTCGTTTTCGAATTATCTATTTTTTAAAATTTTTCGATATTTTCGATATAGGAAAAGGGGGCGTGGTTATCGTCCGATTTCGCTCATTTTCAATACAAATCTATTCTGAGTCTAAATAAGCCCGCATACCGAATTTGGTGAAGATATCTAAATAATTACTCAAGTTATCGTGTTAACGGAGAGACGGACGGACATGGCTCAATCAATTTTTTTTTTCAATCCTGGTCATTTTGATATATGGAAGTCTATATCTATCTCGATTCCTTTATACCTGTACAACCAACCGTTATCCAAACAAAGTCATAATACCCTGTGTACAAGTACAGCTGGGTATAATAATTGAATCCTCTTGATAATTTGTAATTTTTTTTTGATTTTTTCCAATATTGTGGTAGAAGCACATAAATATCAACAATACTGAAAAAAAAAAAAATTTAATAAAAAAAAATTTTAATTATCAAAAATAATCAAAAGTAATCAGTTATTTTTGATTTTTTTTAATAATCGTAAAAAATTATGATTTTTTTATTATTTTTTTAACTAATTGGAAAGAAATTGTTTTGATTTTGATTTCTTATACCTTTCATGCACATGCAATGGTATTATAACTTTGGTCCTATGTTTGTAAGTATGGGAATAAGAAGAGATAGACCCAGCAATAAGTATACCGAAATGATCAGGGCGATGAGCTGTGTCGATTTAGCCTTGTCCGTCTGTCCGTCCGTCTGTCTGTTTGAACGCAAACTGGTCCCTCAGTTTTAGAGATATCTGAATGAAATTTGGTATGGGGCCGCCATTTTGTAAAGCATTAATCATTTGTCGGAACCAGTAAGATCGGACCAATACAATGCATAGCTTCCATACAATCGATGGTTTCGATAAATGGGTTTTGGGGTATAGATTTTGCGATTAAAAAGCTAGGAACGTAAAATTTTACAGGTTTAGTACTTGTTAGATATGTAATGTATGTAATGAAAATCACCCAGATCGGACCAACATAGCATATAGCTCCCATACAATCGATTGTTCCGATAAATGGGGTTTGGGCTATGCATCTTTAAATTAACAGTTTTGCAGAGGTTATACTAATTGTGAGTAAGGATCGATTAATAATTGCCTTTTTTTGAAAACCAATTAAAATAATCATTACCAATTAAAAAAGCCGTCGAATTAATTTATTACTAATTACTGATCAAATTTAACAGGCCTGATTTATCGTAACTACCTACACCCTTTTCTTAGGGGTATTTATATATATGTACGGGCACATAGTATGTCGCATGAAAACCGAATTTCATTAGAGATGTTTAAAAAGAAATTTGCCGAAGGTAACTATATGAAATGTATTCTTCTTCCTATACAAAACCTCCCTACTGCTTTGGTTTGACAGTTCTTAAAAGTCAAAAATCCGAAAAGCTCTGATACGAAGTATAGGCTTTAGTATAAATGCTACAAATCATCTTTACTATGTGTTTACCTGAAGAAGCTTGCAACGATTAAATAAAAAAGCCGTTTAAATAGAGAATGGCATTACCACAAAAGTCGGTTTCCAGCACCAGAACGAAGCCAAGTCAAGGGATTGTTGTCCAATCTATTTGCCATTACAGCAATAATTAAAACAATGGTATGCTACTATTACCAAGCAAACATAAAGTTATTAAAAATGCAATGAAAATGTTTCAAATAATGCAGGGAGAGAGCGCATTTCGATATTTCACTTTGGGAGGAAGTTGTAAGTTTCTGCTTGGAAAATTTCACGCAGTAAGATTTGCAAATGAAAACCAGCTGATTGTGACATAAGAAAACTTCAAAACTTTGAGTTATTAAACAACAAAAGAGCAACAGCTTGCAAGTTACAGCAAATTTCAGCTCGGCGGACACTTTTCACATTTGAGATTAATAGAGATAGTTTTAGAAAATCCTCTCTTTACTTATGTTACTCGCAAAACTTTCTAGCCGAATACACCTATTGATAGTTTGAATATAAAGAACTGAACACACGGCCTATTAAGCTTTTTTGTGCGAAAGTTAGTATTGCATGGAAGAAGTCCGACTGCGGTAATGTCACAGCTCAATTCACGAAATCTTTAAAAATGTTACCAAAACCATTCGTTCCATCCTAATATAAAAGCTTACCTACATACATATATTAACCTTCGCAATATGTTCCCAAACTTCCTTTCTCCGGTGCTTTCTAAGGTGGAGGTATACTTGCCTTTACATCGCTACTAGCGCTCCTTTGAGTCAATCGCATGTGAGTCCTGATTATCATAATTATACCTAGTAGTGCTACGCACACAAGGTATATTAACTTTAGTCACCTAACTGTGGTATGTAACGGCATAAACGGATTGAGATAGATATTGACTTATATATATCAAAATGTTCAGGAGAAAAAAGAACTTGATTAAGCCATGTCCGTCCGTTCGTCCGTCTGTGAACACGATAACTTGAGTAAATTTTGAGATATGAAATTTGGTATGCAGGTTCCTTGGCACTCATCTGCGAGCGCTATTTAAAATCGGCGAAATCGTATAATAGCCACTCCCACTTTTTACAAATAGAATATTTTCCAAGATACTAAAAAAAGGGTTTATTCAGTACATAACACACTTCTCTCTCTATGGCGCGATATACAACAGGTATATCATCATAAACCTCCTAAGAGATTTTTGCGCCAAGCTTCTCTTCCAATTTGTGGTGTGCCGATTTGAATTTTCCCTACAAATTGGTGGGACCTACAGTTTTTTGCCGACTCCGAACGGCATCTACAAAGGAGACGAATTTTTGCTGAGAAGCCTTTCATGGCAGAAATACACTCGGAGAGTTTGCCAAACCACTGCCGAGGGGCGACCCCGTTTTGAAAAACTTTTTTCAAATCACTTTTGATGTTACCTGTACCAGGGCTCGAACCATGGACCTTCGGTGTGGTAGGCCGGCAACACTACCTTCACACCACGGCGGCCGCATAACACACTTATAAGGATAAAATTTGGTGTGTACATTAATGTTAGGGCAGAAAATAAAATTTTCAAGAAATTTTTGAAAATGCGAGTAGCACCCCCACTTTTGATTAAGTCAAATTCAGAAATAATATTAATCATAAATCAAAAACCGTTCAAGATATCGAAACGAAGTTCAGCACGCAGGTTTCCAGGTATGCAAGGAATGTTCCAGGAAAAAATGGGCGGGATCGGTTAAGATCTAAGCCCACTTTTATACAAAGATTTTGAAAAGGATCATAGATATTTAATAGGCAAGAAAATCTTGATATCATTTCTATTTCACTTGCAAAGTGTCCGTGAACGAAGAAAGTCGAAAAATATAAATTTTTAAAAATGGGCGTTGCCGCACCCCTTTTATAGTGGATTATTTCGCAAAACTTTTCATGCCATAACTCCGGAAAAAATTGATTTATCGGGGAGTAGTTAATATATGGCCAATTTAATTGATATAAATGAATTATTTCAAATAAATACTTTGAAAAATATTCTAAAAAAATACTTAAATAGTTTTTAGAATAACCAAAGATAACATTTGTTGAAGAAACTCCAATCAAAAAAAAAATGTATAAAAAGAGAATTGAGTTTTTGGATAGACAGGAGTTTCGATTCAACTTTCATTCATGTTGTAATTTTATTGATATTAAATAAATTTTGAGAAGAAAAATATATTAATTTTTCATTTATATAAATGTGAATGTTTTTTGTAAAAATGGGCGAAATCGGTCAACGGCCACGGCCAGTTTTAACATACAGTCATAAACAAAATTATTGGCACAGCAAGATAATTCAAAGTCAACGCTGTTATTTACCACCTAGAAAATCATTTTAATAACAAAAACAACGCTGGTCCGAATGATAAAACATCAACGATCCATATTTACTTAAATTCATTTTATTATCTGTTATATTTAATTAATAGGCATTATAATTGTAAAATAATGACTAATTTTCAGTAAACTGAAGTATTGGCACATTTAAAATAAGGGAAAGGAACAGTAGCAACATTTTTAAATGTAAGCGGCATTAATATTTTGTAGCCAAGCCTTTTTGCTTGATGACTGCTGTCAGGCGCTTTAGCATCGAAGAAACCAACTTTTGTGTGGTTTCTGCACCGATATTCTGCCATTCCTCCACCAATGCTACTTTTAACTCTGCTTTTGTGTATATATCACGCTTCTTAACCCGCCTATCTAATTCTTCCCATAAATTTTCGATGGGATTTAAATCAGGCGATTTTGAGGGATGTGGTAATGTATGTTTAATGTGGTGAGCAAGCCACATACGCACATCATAAGCAGTATGCTTCGGGTCATTGTCATGTTGAAATGTGAATGAATTTGATAATTTTAGCTTTTCGGCACTTTTTTTGACATTTCTCTTCAAGATATCCAAATAATATTTTTTGTCCATGATGCCTTCATTGAATTCCAGTTCACCAACACCTGCAGCGGACATGCAGGCTCACACAATTACTCCCCCACCGCCATGTTTTACAGTTGCAGAAAGGTTATTTTTTTCAGTTCGGTGTTAGGCTTTCTCCACACAGTTTGCCGGCCATCAGATTGGAATATGTTGAATTTACTTTCATCTGAGAAGAGCACATTGTCCCAAAAGGCATTTGGCTTATTAAGGTACTCTCTAGCATAGTCTAAACGCTTGATTTTGTTGACTTTTTAAATCAGTGGTTTACGTCTAGCTACAAGAGAGTTGTAGTTAGCCTCATGCAGTGCTCTCCTGGCCGTTATTGGATGTATATCCTTTCCCAACTCTGCCTTAACTTCTGCTGCGATCTGTGTAGAGGATATTCTTGGGTTCTTTTTTACTTTTTTCACAATGTGCCAGCGTTCGCGGTCGCTTAAAGCCCTAGGCCTGCCTGTGCGTTGTACGTTTTGCAATGATGAAGCCCCTTTGAAGCGTTGAATAATGTTCCGTATGGTGTAGCGGCTTCTGTCCATCATTTCACCAATCTTGGCGTATGATTTGCCCTGACTAAGCAAATATACTATTATCTTCCGCTGAGATTCGGTGGTTTCTCTTTTTTTTGTGCTCATTTTATCGAAAACTCAAGGAATTTCACTATTGCGGGAGCACAATAAAGTTTTGCAGGTTGAGTTGTTAACACAAAACAATTTCTTTACAGAATTTTAAAAACAAGTTGCTTGTTCAATAAAAGTTTGACGAAATAGCCCAGTAAAATTGAAGTGTGCCAATAGTTTTGTTCATCGAAAGTTAGTCAAGTTTTTACTATCATAATGGCTACTAACTAAATATAACAGATAATGAAATTAATTAAAGGGAATATAAGTGGTTGATATTTTGTCACTATGACTAGCATTTTTTTTGTTGTTAAAAGCATTTTCTAGGTGGTCAAAAACCGAGTTGAGGTGGATTTCTCTAGCTGTGCCAATAATTTTGTTTATGACTGTAGTTCTGAAAAATTTGTTTGTAAAATGTAAAACGCGATATTTCTATTATCACGCAAGCTATATTAATAAGATTTTGCACTTATAATAAGCTTTTTAGGCAAAACTTGACCGCAAAAATATTCTGCTACTTTCAAAGGCGATTGCTTGTAGTTTCAACTAGATGTTTCAAAGAAAATTGGTCAGCTGCTTCTCAATAGTATGTTTTATACTTGTGCCAAAAATTAGGCAAATCGGATAACACACAAGTAAAATATCCGGGTAAGTTGTTAATACCCCACTGCAATAGGGAACTGAAAGAAAACTGAAAACTGAGGACGATGAGCTGAGTCGATTTAGCCATGTCCGTCTCCCCGTCCGTCTGTCTGTCTGTCCGTATGTCTATTTGAACGCAAATACGAACTCAAATGTATTAAAATAGACCTGCGTAAATTGGTATGCCATAATAGATCACTACTAGGTATATAATGTTCGGTTCCACCCGAACTTAGACTTCCTTAATTGTTTAATTATAGGGTTAGACATTTAGTAGTTATCGCTAAGGAGGTAAGTGTTTAATGAATTTTACGTGCCATCAGTCACAAGTCGCAAAATGAAGTCAACATCTAGCAGAAGCTTTTAAGACGTGATTTACTTAATTCGATTTGCTTGATACTATTTTGTGCAGAACATTCATACATACCAACATATTTATGGTTACGTAAACATGCATATGTGCGAAAGATACGAAAGGACAAATCCATCTTCACCGCTTTTGTATTGCCCAAAATGTTGATATTTATTTAATTCCAGGAATATCACAATAGTGCTAATTCGTACTAAGCAGAACTGAAGTCCTCTCTTGATTACAGCTCAGAATCATGGACAGTGTCGATGGAATATGGGACCGCCTTTTAAGTACTTTAGAGAAAAGTTATTCCCGCGATGTTACACAGAGGGAAGCTCAATTAGCCCCACTGTGTCGGGAAAAACAGGTGAAGGTGGACTTGGCCTATATTGGTGTTTCCAATTATCATCATTCATAGCTACAATAGTGTGAGTGACGCGCTTTGATAGTGAGCGCCAAAAATCGCTGGGTGGTAAATCAGCACTTCGAGTGTGCATTTACACCCCGAACTTTTCGGCATAGATATAAGCACTCTTTCCATTGTGAGAACTTGATTGGGGATTCATTTAGGTTTTATTAATTGTTCGATGTGAAAGGAAGTTTCTTTATTCAATTTAAGTAATCTAATATTTCAGGGTCGAAAAATACCTACTTGTTATTTTCTTTGGAAATAATTTTACGCAAAAATACAGGGTGGCGCGAAAGTAATCCTCCTATCAGAAAATGCTATACATTTTGCGATTGGCCCCTAAAGTCAGTTCTGTTTTGACATTTGTGTAGTAAACACATGCTAAATACACTTTAATAAACAATGTTACGCTACACTGCTCCAGAACGCGGAATATTGCTGACTATTTATTTGACCAATAATCGGTCGGGGCCAAATGGTCACTGTGAATGGTGAGCGCTACAGAGCAATAATCAACGAGTTCTTTTTGCCGCAACTTGATGAATTGGGATTGGAAAACATGTGGTTCCAACAAGACGGTGCAACAGCACACACTGCACGTGCCACAACCTTTATGCTGAACATCGGAAGCTTACTTTTGCGCCACCTTGTAGCATTTATGAATTTTTAACCATTATGTCTCCGATTTTCTATCTTTAAACAGAGGTGTCCCTCAGGGCTCAATTCTTGGTCCTTTGTTGTTTGTGTTGTATATCAATGATTTGCCCAGTGTTTTAAAGTTATTTAACGTTCATGGTTATGCTGATGATGTCCAACTGTATATTGGTTGTCCACTTGTTGATATTAGTAAATGTATTACAAAGCTTAATTCAGAATTAAATCATGTATATCAGTGGGCTTCTACGAATGGCTTATATTTGAATCCTGATAAATCCAAATGTTTGGCTATTCATGGAAGAGTTATTGGTACAAGTGTCTTTGATAGTGTTCAGTTGAACTGTGATAAAATACGTGGACACAGCCAAGAACCTTGGCATCGGTTTTAACAATACACTTTCTTGGAGCGACCATATTTGTCGTACAATAGGAAAAGTGTATGGTATGCTTCGCACACTCTGGGCTACTCAACATTGGACACCTTTAGATACCCGTTTATTATTAGCCAGAGCATACCTCATCCCTGCGCTGCCCTATGGTTGTGAGATTTACGCTAACTGTGATTATATTTGTAGCAGAAACCTTAATGTTGTTTACAATAACATTGCGAGATATATGTATGGACTAAATCGACTTGACCCCGTATCAGAATGTGCGAAAAATATTCTTAATGCATCTCTTGATAACATGTTGAAAGCTAAAACTCTAGCAAGGCTACATACTATAATATATACAGAAGAGCCTGCTTATCCTCTACACCCAACTTCATTTTCTCAGGTCCACTCGTTCTGCATTACTAACTCACACTAGATACAGATCTCTTATTTCAGAACCCCAGTTCTTGTTTTTTTTAAATTTATTAAATTTTTAACTCAATATTTTTCTGTTTGTGACCTGCTCAGAACCAGCTCACAAATTAGTGACTGTTTTTTTGAGACTAAAGACAGCTTACTGAATACCAAATTGTCTCAAAGTTGAAATTGACCACAAAATGTCTCTATTAGTGACTTGATACTGCTTACAGAATTCACCTATTAGATTAGCTAGCAATGCGAGACAATTTAAACGGGAAGTGTCAGTTTATTATTATGAAAGTTAGTTGAATTTTTAACATTAATTTATTGTATAATTTAATTTTTGTAAAATTAATTTTGCTTGGGTTTTAGACATTTTACTTTTTTTCTCTTTTTCTTTCTTTACCTTTTTTTTCACTTGGCTCTGTTTTGCATTTTACTTTTTCTTTTATTTGGGATTTTGTAATACAAGGTGGCGCAAAAGTAAGCTTCCGATGTTCAGCATATCGGTTGTGGCACGTGCAGTGTGTGCTGTTGCACCGTCTTGTTGGAACCACATGTTTTCCAATCCCAATTCATCAAGTTGCGGCAAAAAGAACTCGTTGAACATTGCTCTGTAGCGCTCACCATTCACAGTAACCGTTTGGCCCCGACCGATTATTGGTCAAATAAATAGTCAGCAATATTCGGCGTTCTGGAGCAGTGTAGCGTAACATTGTTTATTAACGTGTATTTCGCATGTGTTTACTACACAAATGTCAAAACAGAACTGACTTTAGGGGCCAATCGCAAAATTTATAGCATTTTCTGATAGGAGGATTACTTTTGCGCCACCCTGTATTAAAGCTTAATAGTTTCTTTAAGTTAAGTTTGACATAAAAAATTATTATTGTACTTTATTGTATTGATTTTGAGTGACCAGCACATTAATAGGTGAATTCTGTAACTAGTATCTAGTCACTAATTTAGACATTTTGTGGTCGATTTCAATTTTGATACAATTTGGTATTCGGTAAGCTGTCTCACATCTCTAGTCTCAAAAAAGAGTCACTAATTTGTCAGCTAGTTCTAGGCAGGTCACAAACAGTAAAATTTGGATTAAAAATTACAGAAACTAAAAAAATAATAAATTTTAAGTGTACAAACATTTATATATTTAAACAAATAATATTTAATTAACAAAAAATAAAAATAATAAAATCGTCCGCGATATTGGCCTCGAATCTGCGTCGCTACTTTGTACTCGAGACACTTACTACCTGTGCTGTTGCGATATTTATACAAGCTCTGTCAAATGCTGTACTTAAGATGTATGCAAATGTGTTTTCACCACATATCATTGGTGAGCTTTTTGTGATTTTCTCTTATAGAATACCGAAATCATCTGAAGTCACTATAATTGTCTCTAATGGAAAATCTCAAATTTAGTGACTTGAGATGAGACAGATTTACAAAATACAGCTATAAATATTATTTATCAAAATTGTTGTGCTAGGATGAAATAAATAAACGAAATAAAATAAATAAAATCATAAGAAATATTACTTTTGGTTGCATTAACCAATATAAATGAAAAATACATTTTTGGTTAAAAAGAACCATTATCAAGATTTTATTTTGATCATTTTATATATTTATCAGATATATTATATTCCGAATTTTGTATGCAAAAATTTGTGCTCTACAGAATTACTTAAAAAAAGCTCATAACTAAACAAAAAAATGCTGTCCATCTAGTCACAAATGACCAAAAAAATTCTTAATAAAAATATTTCTTTTTATATTGGTTACGCCCACCAAAAAAAGAAAATATTATGATAATGGTTAATTATCGCCAGTATTTGTAATCATCAATGTTAATGGTTAAATTTCTGCAAGTATAATAACCGTCGCGCCCCTGTATATTTTGATGCTCATTGATTTGAAGACTTTTTTAATATTTTTGAAATGTATCGTTAGTCGATTTTGTCTATTCTCATAGAATTTTTTAAATTTTTATCGATTGTATACTGGGTTGGAGCTTTACGGCCGATAAATGATAGGCCAAAAACTTAAATTTCCCTTTAACCTCCTACCCGTTTTGACGCTGCCGCGTCTTCCCCAGGGAGTCTATTGTTTTTTATTTGGAATAAAGAAACATAAATACAAGACTCTAACAATTATAATTACAAAACCTGCATTAAATATGTTTATAAAAAAATTTTAATATAAAATTTTGAATTTTATTGCTTCCAAGTCTTCCTTAGAATTCATCACTCTGTGCAATTGTTGTTGTATTCGAAGATTGTCCATAGTCATTCTCGCATTTGCTCTGTTTTCAAAAATACATTTCCTGGCCCAGCAATAAAACTTTTATTGATTTAATTTATATTCATTTTATGGATTTATTTATTTCTTTACAGTTCTAACTAACTTCTCTAAAGTTTTAATTTGCACAATTTTGATTTTAAGGGTGACTTCGTTCGAGTTTTTACATCGATAGATTACGAAATTTATTGATTTGTGTGAATATTACTTATTGACTTTTATCTGCTCAATTGAGTTGTTTCAATATCCATCGATATTTATACATTTTTAGTGGGTTGCTTTTACAATTAGAGAGGTCTAGGGCAAAAGCTTGCAAAGAGAAATTTTGCTAAGGCACAGTGAATTCGTGAATATGGATTTGAGGGGCGAAGAAAACTGTGGCGCCACCAGTCCGGTATTGTTTTCAAAGGAGGAAGCTGGTTGATTTCTTTAACTACGGAAAAGTAAAACGATGATGATAATTGCGATGAGCTTTGCGGTTGGCAATACCTCGGCTTAGAAATAATAAAGCAACAGGAAATGACGTCCAGCTTTTTATTCACGGAGCTGAAGAGTTGTGAAAAATGATAGGAAACTAAATGGAAAAGTGCTTATTGTCAACTAGCTGTTTGGATCTTATTGCTACGCTAGATACTATCCAAAACGTAGAATCTTGAAGGGGCGTAACCATAACAGAATATACCACCATCGATAAAGAACATACTCGTATTTAGAGTTCGCTAAAGTTAGATGTCTATGAGCTGTTGACAGTTGCAAATTCGTTACTGTGAAAGACGTAGCCTATGTAGAAACCAGCGAACACGGCACATAATGCCAGCCTAGTTCTGAATAGGGAAATGAGAAGAAGGCAGAAGGAAGCATGAAGCGTTTTCCAAATTCAGATGAATTAATGTTAGAGCATTCGAGAGAAAAAGTAAAAGGTGGCTTATGCCAACAACTTGGATCTAAATTGAAAGTCCTGCCTAAAAGGTGTTCCTATCTATGCAAGCTAGGTTTCACCGTGTTGCAAAAAGCTATCGGAAGATGAGTTTACCCCCTATAGTGCTTCGAATTCGCATAAGTTATCATTAAGAAGGGATGACTAAAGTGCTTTAATACTCAACGGTAGAAAGCTAATGGGAGGTTAAGCCCCTATAAGTGATAATGCAAGAAAAAACCAATTATGCTCGCTAGTGAAGCGTCCCATGATATTCGCAATGTTCCAAAAAGATTACTTATTAAGTGAAAAAAGGAGGAAAAACTTGGACACCTACAAATGATTGAAATAAATTAAATTAATATACTATAAAATAATCCAAACAAAAATAAAGAATTTGCAAATTTCTAAGCAAACAAGCAATCAAGTTTGTTAATTCAATTTGCTGACTTTGAGAAAAAAATGAGAAGCGCTTATTGAAATATCTTCTAACTCGATCTACAGGGAAATTAAAGTAAGTAAAACAGAACCATCAAAATTAATTAAGACACCACACAAGACACTTTTTGAATGGGCTTCGTGCGAACGAAGTGTTATTGATGGAAGAAGTAGAAACATGGCTTGCTGCATTATATGTTAACGTTACAGTTATATTAAGTGTAGGAGAAATTTGCAATTAAAAAGTAAGCAAAGGCAAAGAAACTTAAGTTACAATTAAGGATGTGGCTGAGTGTGACGTGTGTTTCTATATTTAAGATGGTATGTATGTGTATGAATTTATAAATCAGGGGCGTCTCTATATTATCGGGTGTGTGTATGTTGGAATACGACTGAAAACACCTTTACTTTGTTATCCATATGGTGAAACACTTTTATACAAAAAATTTGAATAGATGGCAGAATCATTCTAAGTGGCAACACTTGTTTGAAAATTTTGAGAATGTAGCACACTATCAACAGATTTCATTATTTTGGTTGACCTGTTTTTAAGACAATTGTTGATGAATAATTATATAAATATACAAATATAGCTCCCTCAAAGTTTAGGATCCGAACGGATATTTCTCAATCCCGCTATATACAGTAGTGGCAATAAAAGTTGGCTCAAAATAGTTTTAAAATACATGAGTGTCAACCTAATAAGAGCAACAGAAGCCACAGTTGCAATTATTTTAATTTCTGCCTGTCTGTCTGTATGCACATGTTCTAGAATCGTTTCTTCATCGATGTATTGCTCTGAGTTTATTTTGAATTGAACACATTTCTCGTTTGTGCTGCATATACCGTTTTTATTTGAGTGTGGCCCGAAGCATCGCACTACCGCTGCCCTGCAGTCAATTCTACTAGTTTTATACTAGTCAAATACTAGTTTGCCAAATATGCTCAACTAGTTCGAGTTCTGTAATTTTTCCATATTAGCAACAGGTATTTTTAACACGGCGATGGCCTACGAGATGGCAATTGGCCGCTTCTGCATCAGCATCATACCAATTGGCATACTAGTCAGCCTCTGCATCAGCAATATACCACTTGATATACTAGTCATTACATACATAAATTTCATAACATTCAATGATGATATGATTTCGTTACAATTCCAAAGCACTTTTGTGATAGAATTTTCAGCTTAACTTTTTTTTAAAAAAAGTAAGAAGTTAGGAAAAGTGCATTCTCAAAAATCTTAAGTAAAATTAAAATTTTTATGAAAACTCCTCAAGTTTTCGCTATTTTTGCTTGAAGTTCGGGGCCTATCAGCAATTCAGTTTAACCTGATGCACTATACCGATCTTAACTGTGCAAGCGGTTTTCGAAGCTGGAGTGGCGGATCAATCATATACAACTTCGTTCACCCAGGGAAGCGTATATAAATACATCACTTTCATTGCAAATATAAACCCTTATTATTTAAAATACACATTTTTGGGTTTCATCGGTCTTTTTACAACCGGTTTATAACTAATTAGCAATTAACTAGTATGAATTCGTCCACAAAATGTATAGTCAATGAACTAGAATGTTTACTAACCAGCTTAGCAGTTGACTGCAGGGTGGCATCTATTTTTAAATAATTTGGTAACAGGTGACGGTTTTATTTAACAACTGACAAAGAAGGTGTCGTTCATAGTTGGTTGGTTTGGAACGTCTCAGGTAAATGTAATAAGAGCTAACGGCAATACAGATAATTAGTGGTCCCCAAGACCTAAAATTTATTTTCGAGAGTAGGCTGTTTCTTCACCTCTACCCTGTGCATATAAAGATTAAACAAAGTTCATAGAACACCAACCTAAACTTTCGACCAAAGGTCAGGCTGATATTTCATTTTTCTAGATCAAACTTTCTCTAAATGTCTTGGCACACCAGAAAGTTTGGTACCCTAAAGCGCAGACTTCACTCCAATTCGAATGCGCCACTGTTATTTTTGCGTAATTTATTAATAAGAAAGCAAGAGCAAGTGTAATGAAAAATATTGCAAAACAAAAACTAAGTATGTGCGTGTGCGTTTGAGTAGTAGGGCTAAGTGTGTTCATACTATTTTTGAACTAGAGCAGAGGTTAACTAAATGTTTGAAGTAATTAATTACGCCGGTTGAGGTAAACTACAAGAGTTACATATAGGTCACACAAGGACCATATTTGCACAAGATTTGTGTCGGAGAATTTATAAAATCTTTAGAAGGAGTACATTCACGATACAAGCAACAAGACCCAAGCGGCAAGATGTGTACATGTATGAAGATACAAGTTACAGGAAAAAAGATGCAGGATACAAGGCAGGAAGTTGTAAGGTGCAAGATAAAACTAGCGAGATGCGGCGAACTACATGAACGCCACAAAGGAGAAATTTACACAAGATTTTTACTGAGAAATTAATAAAACTAGAGATTGCCCAGTGGTTGAAATTCAAACACAAAACTTTACTTTCTTTTAATTATTTGCTGTTCCTTTTATTAAATTTTTCCTCTTTTTCTTTTCCTGTCTTTTCATTTAATTTAATTAAATTTATTTTTATGCTATTTTATTTTATTTTATTTTATTTTATTTTATTTTATTTTATTTTATCTTATTTTATTATACCCAGTATTAACTTTAGTCGCCTAACGGCAGTACGTAACGGCATAAACGAATCGAGATAAATATGGACTTATACTCGTACATACCAAAACGTTCAGGACGAAGAGAGAAATTGATTAAGCCATGCCCGTCCGTCCGTCTGTGAACACGATAACTTGAGTAAATTTTGAGATATCTTAATAAAATTTGGTATGCTTGGCACTCATCTCCGAGCGATATTTAAAATGGGCGAAATCGGATGATAGCCACGCCCACTTTTTATATATAGAATATTTTCGAAAACACAAAAAAAGTGATTACTCAGTACATAATACACCTACAAGGATAAAATTTGGTGAATACATTGAGATTGAAGCACAAAATCAAATTTTCAAGAATTTTTTGCAAACGGGCGTGGCACCGCCCACTTTTGATTAAGTCAAATTTATAAATAATATTAATCATAAATCATAGGCCGTTCAAGACATCAAAACGAAATTTAGCACGCAGGTTTCCAGGTATGCAAGGAATGTTCCAGGAAAAAATGGGCGGGATCGGTTAAGGTCTACGCCCACTTTTATATGAAAGATTTTGAAGAGGATCGTAGATATATTAAATAGGCAATAACTTTGCGTAAAATTGCTTTACATCATTTATGTTTCACTTTTAAAGTTTCCATAAAAAATTAAAGCCAAAAACTTTAAATTTTCGAAAATGGGCGTGGCCCCGCCCCTTTTATAGTGAACTATTCCACAAAACTTTTTATGTCATAACTCCGCCAAAAATTGATTTGTCGAAACGAAATTTGGTGATAATGTTCTATATATAAAGGTAACTGTTTGCTGTAAAAATGGGCGAAATCGGTTAATGTCCACGCCCAGTTTTTTAACATAGTTGTGAAAAATTTTTTTGTAAAATTTAAAAAGCGATATTTCTACAACCAAGCAAGTTATATCAATCAGATTTTGCACACATAATAAACTTTTTAAGAAAAACTCAGCCGCAAAAAAAATGATGTCTATTTTGAAGAAGTAGGCGTGGCTCCGCCCACTTTTCAGCATAAAATTTCTGTTATTTTCAAAAGCAATCGGTTATAATTGAATCTTGATATTTCAATGAAAATTGGTCAGCTGCTCCTCAGTAGTACGTATTATACTCCCGACAAAAATTAGTCAAATCGGGAAACACACAAGCAAAATATTCGGGCACGTAGTTAATAGCCCACTGCAATAGCGAAGTTATATATCTTTTTTGATTTTCACACCTTTCATAAACATTAAATGTATGTAAGTATGAGAACAAGAAGAGAAAAGTTCACTAAAATGATCAGCACGATGAGCGGAGTCGATTTAGCCATGCCCGTCTCTCCGTCCATCTATCTGTTTGTCCGTCTGTCTATTTGAACGCAAAGTAGTCTCTCAGTTTTACAAAAGAATGCTGAAATTCGTTGTTTGCTTTCGCCATTTTATAATATACTAGCAAGCCCGGTTTTGACGTTTTGTAACATAGAACACATCTATGTATAAAATGTCATTAACTTGAACCAAATAAACTCTTAACTACACCGAACTGCAGCAGGCTTTTCCAAAAGCTATATACAGACTGTGTCCTGCCCAGCAAACTCCTGAACCTATCGTGAAAGTTCAAGAGCAAAACAAAATACAAAATATGTGGCACCGCCCACTTTTGAAAAATTATGTAGATATTGACTGAATGACACATATATCCAAATTTCATTAAACTTTATATAGCCTGGGGACGTGGCTCCGCCTCCTTTTCTAAAACTCCCTTCTATGCTGCACCCAGTGAACCCAAGTATATATTGTGAAAATTTCATAAAGATCGGTTGAGTTCTTTGGCGCCTATGAAAGACACCCTTTTTTATATTTATTTTTGTTACGCACACAAGGTATATTACTTCATTCAGCATAAACGAATCGGGATATATATTTAATAATGTATATCAAAACGTTCAGGATGAAAAGTAAAATATCCGGGCAAGTAGTTAATACCCCACTGCAAAAGCGAAGTTGTATATCTTTTTTGATTTTCATACCTTTTATGAACATGAAATGTTTGTAAGTATGAGAAGAAGAAGATATGGGCTCATCAATAAGTAAACTGAAATAAAAAGGACGGTATGCTTAGTCGATTTAGCAATGTCCGTCTCTCCGTCCGTCTGTCTTTTTGAACGCAAATTTTTTTATACATAAAATTTGCATGTATTGGTATTTTGAAAAAATATAATTAGCAGTTGGTATGGAAGCTATTTAAATACAAATAAATTAATGGTGGCCGCCGTGGTGTGGCGGTAGTGTTGCCGGCCTACCACACCGAATGTCCAAGATTCGAGTCCTGGGACAGGTAACATCAGAAGTGGTATGAAAAAGTTTTTCAAAACGGGGTCGCCCCTCGGCAGTGGTTTGGCAAACTCTCCGAGAGTCTTGCTGCCATGGAAGGCTTCTCCGCAAAAATTCATCTCCTTTGTAGATACCGTTCGAGGCCGGCAAAAATCTGTAGGTCCCACCAATTTGTAGGAAAAAATTCTAATTGGAAGGGAGGTTTATGATGATATACATGTTGTATATCGCGCTATACGTCAAAACTCATGACAGAAGTGTCTTTATTGAAAACAATCAGCTGGCTTTATAAAACGAACTGAAATGTGTTAAAATATACCTGCGTAAATTAGTATGCCATAATAGATCACTACTAGGTATATAATGTTCGGTTCCACCCGAACTTAGACTTCCTAACTTGTTATGACTGTTAACCTAAATATACAAAGCATCTGCCAACACTGAATTACCTTGCAGGAAGCTTTTTCTACCCAGAATTTTCATGTTGTTCTTCTAACGGAAATCTAAGCAAACAAACAGTTTCCGTGGAGGTTAGAGAGTAGTCGGAAAGCTGATTGGAAAATTTGTTAGCTGTATGGACTATGCAAATGTTGACGGAAAAACTTTCCTTGCATTATTGTGCTGACCTTCTGTGCTGCATAGAGTTGTTGATGTGTCTTGATGAGATTGTGCTCTATATCGAGTGCCTATCATTCGACTTATTCTAGCGTACACCAGCACAAACCAACCCTAACCAACAACTAAGGCAGTTTGCAACGAAATAGATACAAAATAGCAATTGGTTTTCTGCTTGTTTACAAGTTTATTAAATTTTATAAAATTAATAGCAAGTTGTAACACTTTCGAAACATCTTCTAGCATACTTACAAACATAACAGCCATACATTGTAATTTTTTATGTAATAAATCATTTTACATACCAACGTTTAAATGTAAAAATTCACTTTCTTTGACGCGAAACAAATGTTCCATGTCAAATTTAATTAAAATGAATGGACTTGCCAGCAATTTATAGAACAAATTTTAGAGGAAAATTGATTGATTAATAATATGTAAACCAGTGATAACAACAAGTAAGTAAGTCTAAGTTCGGGTGGAGCCGAACATTTTATACCTAGTAGTGATCTATTTACGCGTTCCAAATTTACGCGGGTCTAACCGCAATTTTGGCGTGACCAATGAAATTTTGAAGTAAGTGCAATTCCCAGCTAATAAATTCCATTAGTTATAATTCAAAACCTGTTTATCGGAACAATCGATTGTATGGGGGTTATATGTTATATTGGTCCGATCTTGTTGGCTCCGAGGAACAATTAATATACTATAAAATGGCGATCGCAAACAACAAATTTCAAATGCATGCTCTCTGTAAAACTGGGAGACTAGTTTGCGTTCAAATAAACAGACGGACAGACAGACAGATGGACGGAGAGGCCGACATGGCTAACTTGACTTAGCTCATAGCCCCGATTACTTCAGTGTACTTTTTGATAGCCCATCTATTCTTGTTCTCATACTTACAAACATTTCATGTTCATTAAAGGCATGAAAATCAAAAAAGGTATATAACTTCCCTATTGCATTGGGGTATTAACAACTTGCCCGGATATTTTGCTTGTGTGTTATCCGATTTCCTTAATTTTTGGCAGGAGTATACTCAATACTATTCAGAAGCTGCTAACCAGTTTTCATTAAATTAGTTGAAATTACAAGCAATCGCTTTTGGAAATATCAGGAGTTTGAATCGAAACCTGAAATTTAAGACACACTATAAATTTTGTTATAAAAATGTACGCAAAATTCACGAAAATTCAAAGCAACTTTATCAAAGTCTTAGATTTTTTCAGAACTTTGAAATTTTTTGGAGTATGCAGTTGTGTAGTTATTTAAATTTTAATACAGTAATGTGACAATCTTAAGGTCGGGACACAATTTGCTGAATTAGGAAATGTTTCTTTCCGAAGAGCTAAAGTGTTTTCTTTCATATAAAAGAAATTGCTTGATACCTTGTATTAAAGAAAATACAGAATTCCCAACAAAATATTACTTATAAAGCGAGTTCTAATCTTCTTGTATAAAGAGAAGGGATAAATAAGATAGGGTACTCCACAATTGTAAACCATAATGTACATATCAATATTATAATTACTTCTCCGATAGAGTTAAAGATAAGTTTTTAACCCCTTTAGAGCTTTTATCTGGGAACCAGCATTAACATCAACAATAATGTCAGTCTAGAAATCCAAGAAAGAATCACTCACGCAAACAAGTGCTACTTCTGACTGAGTTGGCAATTGAGAAGTAAAGTCCTTTCTCGAAGAACGAAAATAAATAAGTCACTTATCGTACCCGTCCTGGTTTATGCTGCTGAAGCTTGGACACTGACAACTCTGGGAGTATTCGAGAGAAAGATTCTTCGAAAGATTTGTGGACGCGTTGGCGACGACCAGTACCGAAAACGATTTAATGATGTACAAAGTGGCGCAAAAGTAAGCTTCCGATGTTCAGCATGTCGGTTGTGGCACGTGCAGTGTGTGCTGTTGCACCGTCTTGTTGGAACCACATGTTTTCCAATCCCAATTCATCAAGTTGCGGCAAAAAGAACTCGTTGATCATTGCTCTGTAGCGCTCACCATTCACAGTAACCGTTTGGCCCCGACCGATTATTGGTCAAATAAATAGTCAGCAATATTCCGCGTTCTGGAGCAGTTTAGCGTAACATTGTTTATTAACGTGTATTTCGCATGTGTTTACTACACAAATGTCAAAACAGAACTGACTTTAGGGGCCAATCGCAAAATTTATAGCATTTTCTGATAGGAGGATTACTTTTGCGCCACCCTGTATATTGGAACGATTTTTCGTCATCCCTTGTAAATTTTTGTTTTGTTACAAACAGGTTTCGGCGATCCGCCATCTTCATTTATATAACAAAACAAAAATTGACAAGGGATGACGAAAAATCGTTCCAATATACATCTAATATCCACGCTGAACTGTATGCGCTATATGCAGACACCGACATAGTCCAACGAAATAAAACCCAACGTCTTAATCAGCTAGGCCATGTTGTGCGAATGAATGAAGATGTTCCGGCCCAGAAGGTATTTTTATCGGCACCCACTGGTAGTAGCAAAGGAAGAAGGAGACCACCACTCCGGTGGAAGGAGGCAGTGGAGACAGCTTTGCGATCCTGTGGTGTTTCTATTTGGCAGAAAGGCGTAACGACTGGTGAGCTATGGTAAAAGGCCAAAATCGTTTAGGCGGAAGAAGGAGAAGGGTTAGAGGTTTAAAATATGCCCGAGGTAGGTATACCGGTCGTAAGAGGCGACTAACATGCACCAAGGTAATGACGTGCAACTCGATGGTTGATCTACGGATATGATGCCTCTCACCTCCCCTAACTCATCTCTCCTTACGGAAGGAGGTGTAACATGACCTAGAAGGTTCCGCTGGTCATACCAAATCGCTACCACGACAGTCGGGCAGTAACGCAAGAGAGTACTGGAGAGCTCCGGATTCATATTCGGCCAAGGACTGTCAGTTCAACAGCACTCCCCAAAGCCTTCGGGGAATATTTTTGTCGTTACAACAACAACAAGGGTTGAAAAGGTGAGTTCTACTGTAGAAGTGGAAACGGGAGGGTTGCAAAAATTTGTAGTAATTTGTATAGGTTATGAAATTACGCTTTGTCTATGACTATGACTGTGGGAGTAGAGTTTCAGCTCAGCAATATCAGACCACGAAAACTACGGTATTATTTCGCATACCTCGAAACCGGTTTTATCGTCTTGACAGCCTAGTGAATTTTGTAGAAAGTCTGGACAGACTAAGATATGTAGATAGGCTTAATATTCCACTATCCGATAATTTCATATATTCATAAAAATACACTTTTTGCCATTAGACGAAAATAAGAAAATTATGAACTAGGAGCATCAAATGGTATTGTGTTATTCAATCGAAAGTAAAACAAGTAAGGAAGTCTAAGTTCGGGCGGAAACGAACATTATATACACAGTAGTGATCTATTATGGCATACTAATTTACGCAGGTCTATTTTAATACATTTCAGTTCGTATTATAAAGCCAGCTGATTGTTTTCAATAAAAACACTTCTGTCATGAGTTTTGATGTATAGCGCGATATACAACATTTATATCATCATAAACCTCCTGAGAATTTGAATTTTTTCCTACAAATTGGTGGGACCTACAGATTTTTGCCGGCTTCGAATGGTATCTACAAAGGAGATGAATTTTTGAGGAGAACCCTTCCATGGCAGAAAGACAGTCGGAGAGTTTGCCAAACCACTGCCGAGAAGCGACCCCGTTTTGAAAAACTTTTTCAAACCACTTTTGATGTTACCTGTCCCAGGACTCGAATCTTGGACATTCGGTGTGGTAGGCCGGCAACACTACCACCACACACCGGTGGCCGACATTAATTTATTTGTATACTAGCATTTACCCGCGGCTCCGCTCGCATCAAAGAAATAAGCAAAATAATTAAGCTTCTTTTGGAAACATTTTTATTTATCAAACAGATAACTTTTAAAGTTCACATGTTCCTTAAAATAATGATATACAAAAAACCTTAAATAATCAGGTTACACACCAAATATTAAAAATTTCTTAGCAGCACTTGTAAACAATTAAATTCACACAGAGCACCAACTTCTAATACAGGATTCTAAACAAAAGCCAAAGCTATTAATTATTTTTCAGATCAAATTGAAGAAGAGATACATACCGAACAAACCGTAAGAGCTTCATAAATTGTATCATTATATAAACACTCATAAAAGTTCAATTTTTACGAAACAGCGAAGCAACCAAAATATGAAGAATTGCTAAACTTACTAAAAGGATACTTTCCGCAGAAACGATATCAATATCTTTAAAATGCACAACTATTTTGCTCAAACGTTACAAAAAATTTATTCAAAATATTTGATTTTATGTTTGACAGGTGACGATTTACTCATATTTATTAACGACGACAATAGCCCGGCCGACATTCAAAACGACGACTGCGAACGACAACGGAGAAAAACCGAAGCTTGACGATAATTGCCGCCAAGCACCGACGACATGATAATAATGAAGTTGTTAAGTATTTATTTTCAAAACATCTCGGGAATGCGTACAAAAGCTAGTGACGTATTTTTAACTTCGTCTCGCTGTGAGTTCGATGTTTATGTTATCGTAGAAACTTGGTTGAACAGCAATTTCGCGGATGTAGAATTCTTCGATCCTAACATCTATAATACATATCGAAAAGATAGAGATGCAATTAAAACAAATTGCTTAAGAGGTGGAGGCGTTTTAATTGCGGTGAATCGGATGTTCCGTTCTTTTTCAGTCCATTTAGAAAATGATGATTCTCTCCTCGACCAGCTGTGTGTATGCATCTTTGGAAGTCTTGGTAAATTATTAGTTTGTACTTCTTACATTCCCCCTCCAGCCCCGATTCTTTGTATGCTGCTCATATAAGCAATATTGTGAATCTTTATGAGAACAACGAAGAGTGTCACTTTTGTATTTTGGGTGATTTTAACCTCTATAAAATTGTATGGGCAAATTTACTTGATAATGGTATCTTAACACCAACAAGGGTAAATAGCTCGCACGAAATAAATTTTATGGATAGTCTTTTCCGTATTAACTTAACCCAAATTAATTCATTTTTCAATGAGCTTAATAATATTTTAGATCTTATCTTTGTAGATGAAAACTTGATTTTTAATGTTTCTGAGGCCACTTTTCCTATATGCAAGTGCGATATGCACCAAGTTTAAGTTTAATTTTCGTGCCGCAGACTTTAATGCTTTAAATGAAAAAATTTTGGATCTCAATTGGAATTCGGTTTTCAACTCTAAAAGCTTAGTGGATTGTTATGATGCCTTTCTTCTTAATATACTCGAAATTTTCTCTGATAATATACCTTTACTTCCCGCGAGAATTCACAAACTTCCGTGGTATACGAAAAATCTAAAAAAGCTTAAGAATCTTAGAAATAAACATTTTAAACTCTATAAAGCCTCTAAGGATGTCTTTCATAAAGAAAAATATAGTATATGCTTAAATGTCCTTGACAAATTTTTATACAAGCAATATATCTCTCGGTATGAAGTAGAGTTGAAGGAAGACCCTAAAGTGTTCTGGAGATATATACGTTCTAATAAAGGTTGCTCTAATATCCCAAATTGTATGTCGTACTGCGGTATAGCTTCTGAGTGCTTATTGGATACTGTTAACCTTTTCGCAGATTTCTTTAAATCAAGTTTCGTAACTAGCAACTTTGCTAGTAACTTTTCCGCCGACGTCGAACAAACGCTTGATTTCGGATCCATGTTAGTCTCAGAAGAAGACGTTTTGAAAGGCATCCTAGCTCTAGAAACATCAATAAAAAACGATAATGACGGGCTTTCGTCGTTTATTCTAAAGAAGTGTAGCATATCTTTTTGCGTCCCATTAAGTTACATTTTCAATTTGTCCCTAGCAAGAGGTGAGTTTGTCGATAGGTGGAAAATAGCCTCGATTCCTCCTATCTTTAAATCAGGCAACAAAAACGATGTAACCAACTATAGACCCATCTCTAAACTGTCCACTTGCTCGAAACTCTTTGAAAAAGTGGTGAAAGAGAAGCTGTCCTTTGCAATAAAAGGATCCATAGATGAGTGTCAACACGGGTTTCTCAGTGGTCGCTCCACGGTTACGAACCTAGCCTCATTTTCTCATTTTTGCATTTCGTCGTTCAAAAATGGACATCAAGTTGATGTTGTATATACTGACTTCGCGAAGGCATTTGATACTGTCACCCACAGCATACTATTGTGCAAGCTTGAGCAATTGGGTTTCCATTCTACGTTTTTACGCTGGATTGGGTCCTATCTCACTAATAGAACCTCGTTCGTCGAAATTGAGAATATCAAGTCTTATTCATTCGTTGCCACATCTGGGGTACCTCAGGGTAGTATTCTCGGGCCAATTTTATTCCTTCTTTTTATAAATGATATTGGAACCTGTTTTAGAAATTCAAAATACCTTCTCTATGCAGATGATCTAAAAGTTTTTAGAACAATTTCGAGCATGTCAGATGTGCGCCTTTTACAAGATGATCTAAATAGATTAACAAATTGGAGCATTATAAATAATCTACGCCATAATATAAAGAAATGTTTCTTTATGACGCTTTCGAAAAACCTCAATACGGTTAATTCCGCGTATTCCATTTCTGACGATAATCTCTCTAGCGTCAGGGAATTTGTTGATCTGGGAGTAATGTTCCACTCTGGCTTTACCTTTGCGAATCATATTAGCTCCATTCTACCTAAGGCATATTCCAATTTGGCTTTCCTGCGACGATATGGGCGAGAAAAATTTTATATAATTCTTTAGTTCTCTCAAAGCTGGAATATGCTTCCATAATTCGAAACCCAATTTATTCCTCTCATTCTCAAAGACTGGAAAGAGTACAGAAAAGTTTCACTCGATTCGGTCTCCAACCGCTTAATTTTTTAGAACCATTACCTTCTTACCGCGCCCGCTGCGCCCTCATAAAGATGAAGTCGCTTGCGGCCAGACGCTCTATACAGTCTCTGCTGTTTGTGTATGATCTTATATGTGGTTGGGTTGCCTGCCCGGAACTACTAGCGCAAATTGGCTTCAATGTCCCGGGCAGAACCCTTCGTGCCCAATATCCGTTCCATGTAAAAGTAATCAGAGCTAATTATCACAATTTTGATCCTATATCTAGGGCCCTCAATGAATACAACAGGATCTTTTTTAGTCTTGAGCTTGACTTCGCACTCCCGAGAGCGTCTTTTAGTTCTAAACTTTACTCTTATTATGTATAAAATAAATTTATTAGCATTTAAGATTTTTTGAATGTAAATCTAGTCTATAAGATTAATGAAATCATAGACAAAATAAAGTAAATGAAATGAAATGAAAAATGAAATGAAATGAAAGCGGCAACGACAGTTCTGCATTAGCTCAAACAACAGCAAAAAAATTTTGAAAAAAGTATTGCATGTGTAAAAAAAAACATAAAACTAATCAATTTCAACACATATTTAAAGCAATTTGCATATATTTTCGATTTAATTCACAAAAAGAAAAAAGGACGCCACGACCGTCGCTGTCAAATTAGAAATAGATCTAATCTGGCGACAGCGGCATTCATGAAAAATTCCTCTACATAAGAACATGTGTAAAAATAATTTCACAGATGCCGCACCGTCGTTGTCGTCTTGAATCTGTTTTCCTTAAGTGACAGAAAAAGTACCGAAAACCCAAAATAAAATTGGTATTGTATATATAGCAAAGCGAATTCATTACATGAACGTTATTTTCTTTTGATCTGACATTTCTGAACATGCTAAATTCGCCTTGCCCTCACCCTATATGAATTCGCCTTGATGCATAGTAACTAAACTTTAAAATCATAGCAATTAGTTTTTAAAAGTATTTTTGTAGATATGGCGATGAATTTTTTAGGCACGTTTTGACCGATAACTCAGTTATCGATTAACTTATATAACAAAACATAGCAGTATCGGTTAGTTTATTGAAATATCGAAAAGTCCATATGAATCTTTGGCCTTTTCGTTTCGTGTCATATCCATATTTAATGCAAATTTAGAGGTTTCAGGGCTTTTACATTTTGACCGATAGCTCAGTTATCGATTAATTTATCGAAATATTGCAACGTCCAAACGAAACCTGTTGCCTTCCCCTTTCGTTTGATACTCATATTGTATGCAAATTTAGGCGTTTTAGAGCAACCACATTCTGAGCGATAACTCAGTTATCGATTAATTGATCGATATAGTGCAGAGTCCAAAGGAATCCTGTGACCTTCCCCTTTCGTTCGATACCAATATTGTATGCAAATTCATGGTTTTTTGGGCAACCACATTCTGATCGATACCTCAGTTATCGATAAAATCATCGAAATATTGCAGGGTCCAAAAGAATATGTGGCCTTCCCCTTTCGTTTGATATCCATATTGTATGCAAATTCAGGGGTTTTTGGGCGACCCCATTCTGACCGATAACTCAGTTATCGATAAAGTTATCGAAATATTGCAAAGTTCAAAAGAACACTGTGGCCTTCCCCTTTCGTTCAATACCCATATTGTATGCACATTTTAAGGTTTTTGGGCACCAATTGCATAAATTTATTGGATAAAATACATTTTTGGGTTAGTTGGGTCACATTAGTGCCCATAACTCCATAACCATGTGAGGTATTGAGATTTCATGAAACTTGTTACCTATCCGAGACATCGGCAAATAGGTGTGCAAAATTTTGTACAGATCGGCGCTGTATTTTGGGCGTGAAAACATTTCAAACACACTCACTCACAAACTTGGCGCAAAAGTAATCCTCCTATCAGAATGGTATAAATTTTGCGATTGGCCCCTAAAGTCAGTTCTGTTTTGACATTTGTGTAGTAAACACATGCGAAATACACGTTAATAAACAATGTTACGCTACACTGCTCCAGAACGCGGAATATTGCTGACTATTTATTTGACCAATAATCGGTCGGGGCCAAACGGTTACTGTGAATGGTGAGCGCTACAGAGCAATGATCAACGAGTTCTTTTTGCCGCAACTTGATGAATTGGGATTGGAAAACACGTGGTTCCAACAAGACGGTGCAACAGCACACACTGCACGTGCCACAACCGACATGCTGAACATCGGAAGCTTACTTTTGCGCCACCTTGTATAAGTAAGATAAATAGCTTCCCTACAACAACTGCTAACCACATTTTTTCAAAATACCAATACATGCACATTTTATGTTTGAAAAATTTGCGTTCAAATAGACAGACAGACAAACGGACGGGGAGACAGACACGCCTACTGATCATTTCAGTTTACTTATTGATGGGCCAATCTCTTCGTCTCATACTTACAAACATTTCATGTATGGTATGAAAATATAAAAAAGTATATAGCTTTCCTATTGCAATGGGGTATTAACAACTTACCCGGATATTTTACTTGCGCGTTTTCCGATTTGCTTAATTTGGCAAGAGTATACTACATACTATTGAGAAGCGGCTGACCAATTTTGATTGAAGTATCTTGTTAAAAGTACAAGCAATCGCCTTTGAAAATAGCAGAATTTTTATGTTGAAAAGTGGGCGGCGCCACGCCTACTTCCCCAAAATCCACAACTATTGTTTGCGGTCGAGTTTTGCTTAAAAAGCTTATTATGTGTGCAAGATCTTATTGATATAGCCTGCACGGTTATAAAAATATCGCGTTTTACATTTTACAAACAAATTTTTCAGAACTATGTTAAAAAAGTGGGCGTGACCGTTTGAGAGATTTCGCCCACAACACACATTTACCTTTATATGTACAAAATTATCGCTAAATATCGTTTCGATAAATCAATTGTTGCCGGAGTTATGGCATAAAAACTTTTGTGGAATAATTCACTACGAAAGGGGCGGGCCACACCCATTTTCGAAAATTTATGTTTTTCGACTTTCTTCGTTCAGGGACACTTTGAAAGTGAAATATTAATGATATGAAGCTATTTTACGCAAAATTATTGCCCATTAAATATATCTATGATCCTTTTCAAAATCTTTCGTATAAAAGTGGGCTTGGTCTTTAACCGATGTCGCCCAATTTTTTTGGAACATTAATTGTATTAATATAAATATGTGTGCTGAAATTCGTTTCGATATCTTGAACGGTTTTTGATTTATGATTAATAATATTTCTAAAGTTGGTGTTTAAATGGGCGCTGCCACTCCCATTTTAAAAAATTCCCTAAAAAATTTATTTTCTGCCTAGGCGTTAATGTACACACTAATTTTTACCCTTATAGGTGTATTATGTACTGAGTATTCACTTTTTTGTATTTTCGAAAATATCCTATATATAAAAAGTGGGCGCGGCTATCATCCGATTACCCACATTTTAAATATCGCTTGGAGATGAGTGGCAAGGAGCCCGCATACCAAATTTCATTAAGATATCTCAAAATTTACTCAAGTTATCCTGTTCACAGACGGACGGACGGACGGACATGGCTTAATCAATTTCTATTTTCCTCCTGAAAATTTTGATATATGTAAATCAATATCTATCTCGATTCGTTTATGCCGTTACATACTACCGTTAGGCGAATGAAGTCAATATATTTTGTGTGCGTAGCACTACTAGGTATAACAAGTAAGGAAAGCGCTGCCTTCGACTGTAACGAAAGCTTTATATCCTTCATACAAACGCATAACGGTTTTATGTATCAGATCCTTACTTACAGTAAGTACAAAGTTTGATAGTCTTACTGTGTTAATTTAAAGATACATAACCCAAACCCGTTTATCAGAAAAATGTGTTGTATGGGGCTATACGATATATATGTAGGTCCAACCATGATGATTTTCACTGCACACATTACATGTGTAATAAGTACTGTCGCTGCCAAATTTTGTGTTCCTCACTATTAAATTGCAATAGTTATAGGCCAAAACCTATTTAACGGAACTATCGATCATATGGGAGCTATGCGTTGAATCGGTCCGATCTGGTTGATTCCGACAAAGGCTTAATATATTACAAAATGGCTGCACCATAACAAATTCCAGGCAAATAGCTCTAAAACTGAGTGACTAGTTTGCGTTCAAACAGACAGACAACAGACAGACGGACATGGCTATATCGACTCAGCTCATCGCCCTGATAATTTCGATATACTTATTGGTGGGCCTATCTCTGCTTATTCTCATACTTACAAATATCGGACCAAAGTTATATTATCATTTCATGTTCATGAAAGGTATAATGGTATCATAAAAGTGCTTGACTTTTAGCTATTAAATTGTATCAAATATGATCAAACAATCTATAATATAAATGCGCAATACATTTATGGTATTAACAATTATATATGTATGGATAGTTATGGTCAAACTGCAGTACCGTCAATCAAAAAAGCTCAAAAAAAATTTATTATAATATAGAAAAATTAGTTTAAAAGTAACACAAACACAAATGCCAAACATGTATTGACACTATAGTACCGTGGTTGTGTGAGTAGACGTGTCATGCATGTTTTGGTATTACTCTTGTGATCGGCTCTCACTGTGAGTGCGAAGAGTTGGTAGTGGACCAATAAAAAACAAGTATTCCCACTATAGAGCCTCTGTTGTGTGAGTATACGTGTCGTGCTTTGGTTGTTGTTATTGTATTGATCACTGGCTACGATGCCCAGTGTCACCGGTTCTCCTGAGAGCACGAAGAATTGCGTGTTGGAGACATTAAACAAGCAATGTAAAATATGAGCAAATATGTAATCTTCATTGATGATAAAAAAAGGTGTTTACAATAGCTAAATAATTGATTATTCACAAATAATAATTGATTATTCAACACCGGATGTTGATTTGTTTTTGTATTTGTGGTTAGGTTTGTGGGCATTAAAATAAAATAAAATAAAACGAAAAATAAAATAAAAAAGAATAAAATAAATCTCATTATAAGAAAGTGAAGGGAAGGACCGGAAAGGTAAGGAAACAAAAGGAAAGTAAAGGAAAGAAAAGAAAATAAAAGAAAAGAAAAGAAAAGAAAAGAGAAGAAAGGAAAAGAAAGGAAAAGAAAAGAAAAGAAATGAAAAAAAAGAAAAGAAAAGAAAAGAAAAGAAAAGAAAAGAAAAGAAAAGAAAAGAAAAGAAAAGAAAAGAAAAGAAAAGAAAAGAAAAGAAAAGAAAAGAAAAGAAAAGAAAAGAATAGAAAAGAAATGAGTAAAGAAGGAGTATAAAGAAAGGGAAAGGAAAGAAAATAATAAAATAAATTAAACATAGAGACTGTAGGGAGAAAAAGAAGTCAAAGAAAATGAAAAGATATTGAAGGAAAGGAACGGCAGAGAAAAGAAAGAAAAAAAAAATGGATAAAAGAAAAGCAAGTAATAAAAATAAAATAAAGTTTTGTTGTTGAGTTTCAACCACTGGGCGATCCCTAGTAACTATAAAGTGTTCATAAAAAATAAGCAATTATGTTTAAGAAGTCAAATGTTATCACAAAAGAAATTAAAAACGATGTAAAAAGATATCAAAATATGACGAAAAAATTTTTAAAAAGTGTTCAAAAATGTGAATCATTAATTATTATTCATGGATAGTCATATTTAGTGTACACTTTTCTCCCGAGGGTGTATTAATATACGATTGGAAAATGTTTTTTAATTTGATCGTTTTTAATCATCTGTAGAATAATATTTGAATCATTTTTGTTAAATATTTTCACGAAATGTTTTTGGAAACGGAAATTAAAAGGAAAGGGGCATGGATTTCATATTGCCGCAGATATCCACATACAGTTATGCCCTGATTGCCAGTGCTTCGAAATCTCGCGCTCCTATTTCCAGGCCAATTTCGATATATCCGTTAAAACTGCTATGCCGAATTTATGAGTGTATTTCATATTTTTACAACGCTTCCTCGAAGAGTCATCTGTACTTAGTTTGCAAGGCCAATCCAATTTACGATGATGTCTTCCAGAGAGAGAGTGCAGAGAGGGCACTTTTGGACTTCTAACCGAACATTATTGAAAGCTCTTTTTATAGAGCACTTGCTTCTACAATAAAAGTTTGTTTTTGAGGGGCCACAGTAAAACGAGAATTAAGTTGAGGAGTGATGGACACCTTGATGTATACTCAAATGTGGGGCAAGGATGCATTTTTTTTATTGTTTTCCTACCTTTACTGAGTTATTCGTTATTGCCTGATAAAAGTTTTAATTTGTACTCAGCCCTCCTCGCCACGACAATTTTTGTTTTATCAAAGCATAAAATATTTTTCATATTCATAATAAACTCCGTTCATAAAATTATGAAATTCGCTTTGGGTCATTTGTGCAGGTGTTTGTGTCGAAATATTATGGCCATAAAAAGTACCGTAGATTTGCTGATCGTTACGATTTAAATATGCTGGCCACAAAATTGTTTACCACACAAATATTTATCAATAAAGTTGTATGTATAGAACTTTATGGTAATGAGCAAAACAAACAATTTAGTAAAGAAGAGGCCACAAATTCTCATTGTAAGGGGCACTGTAAGTAACAAGTATTTTATATATAAGTCGAATCCGTAAATCAGAGTCGCGCATTCGTTAGTCCATGGGCTCAGAATTTGAAAGTGATCACACAGTTGCAGCACATCTACAACGCACAAACTACATGAACACTACGAGAACTAAAAGTATGTTTTCCAATTTGTTGATTCAGACCTGTGGTTAGTGAAGCTGCTTCACCAGCCTTCTGAAACTTTTTTCATTAAAGGGCTATACAATCAACATTAGCATTGGTGCTTCATCTACTCTGAGTTTATTTGTAACTGACGCCATTAGATCTTTTGGTAGATGTTCTCATTACTCGGTAAAATTGTAAGAAGTAGTGCTCTTAGCCATTGATATGCAGTGAAATGCTAAATCAAATCAGTAGGGCCAGATTAGAAGTTTTTGTTCTGACAGCACTGAGTTCTCTTATTTCTTAACTCATGCGAAACATGTGTGTGAGCAACACTGCTCTAAATGTTCAACGGGTCGCAACACACACCTGCTGCAATATCTATTTACTCACGCAACAACAGTTATTCAACAGTCTATTAAAGTGAAAATATTTATGTGGAACTTGCGTGTTTCTAGTCGCTTGAATAAATATAGTTGGGCGTTTAGGCAAGTTTTCACGCACAAATTAAACGGCAGACAATCGAAAACTAATTTAATATCAAAACAAATCAACGTGAAATATCTTTATTTAAGTGAATTGAATCGAAATGAATTGAATGCAAACAAAACATTGTTGGCAAACATTTAGGTTGCTCCTTTGTCTTAAGCTAGTTGCACGGAGAAAAATTAGCCTTTGTCTACTTAACAGGTGGATGTCTTAATTGCTCACTTGGATGCGGGTAGACTTCAAGAATGAAAAACAAACATTCTTAACTATGTATGGCAGGACTAATAAAGGTTCTGTCACGGCAGTAATAATAAACAATATCTAAATGTAAATATCAATGACGACACATACTCAACGCAAGAGTAGTTTTGCACACCCTGTGATTAGATTTGTGTGAAATAAAATAAAATAATATAAAATAAAATGAAATAAAAAAATAATAATATGAAATAAAATAAAATAGAATAAAATGAAATAAAATAAAATAAAATGAAATAAAATAAAATAAAATAAAATAAAATAAAATAAAATAAAATAAAACAAAATAAAATAAAATAATGTAAAATAAAATAAAATAAGGTAAAATAAAATAAAATAAACTAACATAAAATAATATTAAACTAAATATAATAAAATGAAATCAAATAAAATAAAATAAATAAAAGTAGATATTGTAAATAAAAAAGTAAAGGAAAGAAAAAATAAATAAAAAAGCTTAGATTTGACCATGAGCATAAAGTGGTATTATAACTTTTGTCCGATGTTTATAAATGCTTAAATGCAAGCTAGTACCTTAGTTGTCGAGACATCTGGCTAAAATTTGGTATGCGACACCATATTGTAGGATATTAATCATTTGTCGGAACAAACAGTATCGGACCAATACAACTGTTCAAATATCTTTGAACATTTTTAAACATTTATACAGAACTTAATACAGTCCTCTTAAATTGAAGAAAATATTGTGAACTAACGAATATTTCCCCTCGGCAGTATGTTCAATTATCCCTACCAACCATGGCTAACCATGGTGAAACTTTGATTCCACAAATTTACAAACTTTACTTACACCATCGCACATTTTTGGCATTTGCATGGAAGACAGCAACATTCACACCTACACGGAAAACATTTTCAACATTTCCACTTTTTGAGTACGCGTTACTCACTGTTTATCCAGATTTTTATCCACTGCTGGTTGGTAGGGATGCTAGACATTTATTGATACAGCTAGTATTCAAATTCGAAAGAAATATTCTTTGCCATAATGCACATTTATGCATTGAAATAAATACATTTTTTGTTGTTGTTGTTTGTAACGACAAAAACACTCCCCGAAGGTTTTGGGGGAGTTTTGTCGAAATGAAAAAAAAGCAAATGGATCAAATACTGAAAAGTAAAAAAAATGCAATAAAATAAAAAGGACCAACTGATCGCCCAAATCAGATTAGAATCAGTTTCTTCACATTAACATGCACAATTAGCTTAGGAACATAGTTTTAAGAATTTGTATAAAAACCCTTGTAAAATATTAAATAAATCAGTTTCACCAGTATTAAGGAATAAACAATTTAAAATACATACATATGTACATTTGGTCAAATCGAGCCGTTTTTAACAAATGTACAATAACACATAGCCCCCATACAATCAATTGTTCTGATAAATCGGTTTTGGGCTATATCTCTCGCAATTAAATCGCGGACAAGATACAAAAAGCCTTCGTCACAGCCGAAGAGAGTGCTCTCCTTTCGCTTTTTTTTTTTTTTGTTTTGAATCTCATTAGTGTTTTGATGTTACCTGAAGATGGGTTTGTTAGGGAAAATGGGCCTCCAAATACTATCGTTCGCTACTGCGAACGGGCATCTGGTGCCATCCGCATCAAAGATCGAAGTCGGGTTTTTCATTATATCGTTTATTTGCGCCCACGCCCCATCAACGAAGCCGGACCACATGGAGAATGACTAAACTAGAACTACCCGTTTCCAATTAATACCATCCAAAGCTTCGGGGAGTATTTTGCGGTTACAACAACAGCATCGTACTTCTCACTAATACGTTTCAGTGGGCAGTGAAATGGCGATAATTTTCAAAAACCAGTTCGTTGGTTTTGTTCTATTGTCGAATCCATGAAACATCAAAACTTAGCGAACCTTTATAGCCCTAGTTTAATAGTCACCTTTTATGCATTTCCTTAGTCCATACAACATGTTACAAAAAGTACTCTTATCTATTGTATGATCTGTGTGGCGAACCGTGGTATGAAAGTCAAGACATCTTGTATGTGCTTCCAAAAGTATGTACATATGTATGAGTGCAGGAATTAGGTTGTGTCTACCATTAACTTAGGGCGCGTGACTGACCGCTATTGGCGCGCTGACATAATCGCTTAAGTTTTTATGCCTACGATGACCACCATTCATCTACTGTACGTTCTTAGCCCTTTGCGATGAATTTGCATGGAACTAAAATACAAATATAATAAATTATTCACTACACTAAACGAGTGTGTAGTGCATGTCACAAACGTGAAATAAAAATATTTTAGGAATTTTAGATTTTGCATGCGATTAAATGTAGTACATGTGTTCGTGTTTGGGTTAATAAATAGTATTGAAATAATTCGGACGGGTAAAAAATTTGTAATCGTGCATAATTATAATAACTGTACTTAAAACCATGCCGTGCACTTTTAAAGTTTAAAAGCTGTTTGGGAGGTAAGTGGTTATGGCGATTTCTTAAGATAACTTATTGGACGTGCACGAAATGGTTTTCTTGAATGAGTTGTGGTTCACACTCACGTTATTTAAGGCTTGACCCTAGTTCTGGTACAAATTACACATCAGTTAAGTTGTCTCGCTTTGTAGAATTTTAACATAAAATACGACTGAGAATTAGCTTACAACAAACCATTAACGAACTAGAAAAATGTTGGGAACAAATTCATGTAGCTTTCGCGTGTAGCATAGTGTAAGGCGCTACTACTTAAACTACTACTACTCCCCGATTACTTAGTACTCATGTCTTTTTATGTCTTTATTTTTACTTAAAAAAATATTCAACATACTAGTCAATCATAGGCATATTAACTAAACAACTTTCAGCTAATGCGAACTGAAAAAGGTAAACATAAAAAACACTTATTTCCAAAACTATAAAAATTTTTTAGATACATATATAAAGAGGAAAAAACTGTACTCGAACTTTTTTTCTTATTATATTTTATCATATTTAATTTAATTTGATTTAATTTTATCGGTTTATTTATTAACTTTTATTTGACTTTATTTATTATTATTTTATTTTTGTTGTGGGTTTTATGGTTTGTTCATTTTTACATATTTTTGTAAGTTTAACGAGCTCAAGACCAGTTGATTATAATTCTTGGCACTTTCTTACCTTGCTTATACCTATAAAGAAACGCTACTGAGTAAAATTGCATTTAGTGAACACACATATTAATCAGTGTTTATACGAACACACCTGAATCGATAGCAAAGAAACCGTCTTTAACTGACAGTTCGGAACCGCTGTGAATTTCGTGAAAAATGTGTATAGAAAACACTTCAGTTATTTTGAAAAATTATAAAAACAAAATTAATATATTTAAATACATAAAATTTGTATAAAATATAAATAAAACAAAAAAAGTCAGCTGTTTTTCAATTCGCTTGGAATATGAGAGGTGCTCATGCACTCTTTCAATGCGTATGGTGATATTAGCGACCGATTTGAAAATTAGTTTAATGGTGCTATTCTCAGCTTGCTTGTCATCTACTAACGAGGTGGTGACAGCTGCAATGACTATTGCAAATTATAGGAACAAGTGGAATTGGGCTATAACAATTGTCAGTAGCCACGATGACAAGCTGCCCCAGAAAAGGGCAGTAATTCTAAACACTTTGTACTTTCAATGCGAATTGAAATTCTGTTTATATAAGAGTAGTGAAATTAAATTGGATATCGTTCGACGAAATAAAAAGAAGTTGTGTTTTTTCATTTAAAATGTAAGGAATTCTATAACAGAAACCATATAAAAAGAAATTTCAAAGTTTAAAAAAAGTTAAGGAAAGTCAATTAAACTTTTAATAATTTACAACAAAATTGCAATTTTTTGGGCAGAATTTCCAGAAAATTTTTGCGTAAGCAGTTTTATAGCTCATTCAATTTAAGCACAACAATGTGCAAGGTAAGAATATTTTTTGCCAAGGATGTTGGTTATTTTTTCTATAGAAAAATAATTTTTCTTCATGCGTTGTATGGAAGAAATCACTCGACACCCTTGACGAAGAAAACTCTGTAAATTTTTGAGTGAGTTCTAACTTGCTACATTTTCTACAAATTCTGCCAAAAAAATTGAAGATTTGTTAAAGTTTAATGAACTTTCCTGAACTTTGTGTAAACTTTGAAATGCCGTTTTATATATTTTCTATTATGGAATAAGGTATATTTTTGATACTGGGTTGATAACTTGAGCAAAAGTTGAGATAACTTTATTTCAATTTTATTTTACTTCTAAAATGTTGTTGTAAGCGAGCCGGAAAATTATAAGTTAATGTAAAAGGGCTTCCAACCATTAAACTACTTAAAATGAATGAGTCCATATGTTGATAACCACCTCAACTTTCCATATACAGCTATAGTAATAAGGCTCTAAAACACAAATGAACTTAACTGAAGTTTCTAGAACAAGGTTGGAAATACCCAAAAGAAAGTTGCGTTTTCGGATTGCATGCTCTCCATAAGATCTACTGTCACATGGTTCGCTTAGAGTAGAATTGCGTAATATTTTTGATCGGTATCAATAGCTTTTTTTCTTGGTCAAAGTCAATCAAAGCCAGATCAGGCCGTTTTCTATAGATTTATAATGCTGGACGCGTAAAGAAGATCTCCTGCATAGAACTAAAAATCTATATGTGTACTTAGTTTGTACGCAATCCAAATAAGTTTGTTTATTTTACGCTTCTGTAACCCAGACACTGCTGATGTGGATGAAGTAACTTTAATCGAAGTGTGCTTTCATGAGTCTCAACATGCATCCTACCAACATAAATTCTTCTCTGTTAGCCCAACGTAATAAATAAAATTTGTCTGTTGATTGGTGAATATGGCGCATATACACATTTGGCCGTGTATAAGTTGTTGCATTATATTGCTCTTCCGCTCGTTCCTCTTGCCATCATATTTATGTTCGTGCCCTTTCAATTTCCTCTTTACTTTTCCTTTAACGAGCACAAGCTTCTGTGATAAAATGTTTTTACTACAACGGCAATTATGTCGATGATGTTGTTAGTTGCAAAAATCGAATTAACGCCAGCAGACAACAACAAAATACTCAACTAATAGCATCTGCCTACTCCCCCTCCCCACTGTTTTGCTCATACCTAACCCCAATAATACTTGCGTTCTTTGAACGCGCTTGTAAAATTTGCGGTTTACTGAATTTTCGAATTGCATCCGTTGCCTAGGTTGGTTGTTTGCGAGTACACATTAAGTAAATTGTTTGAAGCTTAGCTCATTATATACAGGGTGTTTTTTTTACAGGTTTGTTTTTCGAATAGAGATAAAACTGGCATTTTGTGGTCAAATCTGGCAACTCTAATGTCATTTATGTTCAGTTTGGTTTGCCATTTCATCATGAACAGGTTGACAAAAGAACAACGCTTGCAAATCGTGCAAATTTATTTCGAAAATAATGGTTCAGTTCGCGAAGTTTACCGTGAGCTCCGTCCATTTTATGGTCGACATAATCGTCCATCAGAGCAATTAATTCGGTTAACCATGGATCGTTTTCGCACTACGTTTACTCTATGTGATAATACGCATCCGCAGAGACGTCGAACAGTGCGCACCGAAGAAACAATTGGCGCTGTAGAGCAAAGTGTTGAAGAGGACCCGAATGAATCGATTCGCCACCGTGCACAGCAATTGGAGCTTTGTCCATCAACTTTATGGAAGATTTTGCGCAAAGATCTTGGCTTGCGACCTTACAAGATCCAGCTTGTGCAAGAATTAAAGCCGCGAGACCATGCAATGCGTCGTGATTTTGGTGTATGGGCCGAAAATGAGATTGATTTCGATGCTGATTTTCATCGCAAAATTTTGTTCAGTGATTAGGCTCATTTTTGGTTGAATGGCTACGTCAACAAGCAAAATTGCCGCATTTGGAGTGAAGAGAATCCACATGAGACCCTTGAAACGCCATTACATCCACAAAAACTGACTGTTTGGTGTGCTCTATGGGCTGGTGGAGTCATTGGGCCATACTTCTTCCGCAATAATGCTGGAGAGGCAGCTACCGTTAATGGAGACCGGTATAGAGCCATGATAACCGACTATTTTGTTCCCGAATTGGATGGCATGAATGTGGATGAGTTGTGGTTCCAACAAGACGGCGCTACATGCCACACAGCGCACGTCACAATCGATTTATTGAAGGAAACATTCGATGAGCGCATAATTTCGCGGAATAGACCTGTCAATTGGCCACCAAGGTCGTGTGATTTGACACCATTGGATTATTTTCTTTGGGGATATGTGAAGTCGCTCGTCTACACCAACAAACCAGAAACGTTAGGGGAATTGGAAGCCAACATTCGTGGCGTTATTGCCGACATACGGCCCCATATGCTCGAAAAAGTGGTTGAAAATTGGACCTGTAGAATTGGCTTTATTCGAGCCAGCCGCGGCGGCCATATGCCCGAAATCATATTTAAGCATTAATGGCATAAAATTATCCTTCCAATAAAGCCAAATTGATGGACCTTAAAACGATTTTCTTGTGTTTTATTTCAATTCGAAGTTCTATACCCCTAAAAAACACCCTTTACTTACGGTTTTGAACATCTGTATATGTATGTATGAATCCTGCAATCAAGCTAACTAGTTGCAAGTGAGCTCAGAACTGGAATGAATTCTAACTACTCAGAAAAATTGCTTTTGGGGAGCACTAGGAAGAAGCAATCAGCCTAATACTTAGGCCTCTAACGGATCCATTATCATAACCTATATGGTCTGTACTCACTTCTATGCCCAAGGCAGGGGGCTTCTGCTGAGTTTCCTCCTCCTCTAGCGCCGTGAGTGCCTTTTAAACAGTGCACTTTGAGAACCCTTATAAGCGATAATATTCCCAATTTATTTTAAATCAGAAGCGTATTTGTATGTCGTTTGTCATAAGAAAGCGTTTGCACGCCGAAAGACCTGGCCAATGAACATTTGCCTCATTTATGGTGCTCATGCTATTGGCAATACCCTTCCTGGTTAGCTCATTTTCAGTTGCCTTCAATATCCTTGTGGTGCCAATATAAGGCTGATTCTGAAGTGCTGGGCCTTCTGTGAAGAAATGTGCGGCACTCAGCGGCCGAACTTGTGTTGTCGCCAAATAAGTCCAATGCCTTAAGTGCAGCCTGGCTGTATAAGAAAATAAAAACCGCTTGGGAATAGATACCAAATTATTTACGGTACCGTGCATTGGCAGTATTTCCGCTGGATACACGCTACAATGATCCGGAAGGTATAGTACCAGATTTTGCAAAATGAGAAAGTGGGTATCATCTTCGCTTCAAACTTAGAGTCATCGGTATCCCTTTTGATGCCACCATAGAGAGGATGTTATAGTGACTCACCTCGTGCATTTGTTGATCACGGGACAGATAAAAGATTCAAGCGATATAACGAGCTCGTGTATTTATTCTGCCGATTATTGGAAGTGGTCGCCACCATCGAAATCTTTTAAGACGTTTCAAGAGCAGTATGCTACAACCGACGCTCTAATTGGGAAAATGTACCTCGGGTAGCGCTGTGATCGTTGAGGTATATGAGATCTAAAACTGGCAGGGTGCCTTCAACTTGAACTACTACGTGGTTTATTGTAGAAGAGCTCAAATTGGGCTAATGGTGTTAAGGTCACCCACGAAGATGATGGGAGCTTAAGTAGTACGTTAGTTTTGGTTTATAAGGTCCTTGCCCACGGAACTCACTATTTAAGGCCATTGAGGAAACGAATCTCTAGCGCTCTGATGTTAGTCAAAAATTTTGTCTTTTCGAACCAGATACATTAGAAGATTTTCTGACAAGTTTGGCGTTTTACTGCAGTGCACGAGTATTTGAATTCGAATGTGTGTGTGGTTGCGTGAATACTTAAGCTAATTTATCAGTTTTGATGCGCTTGCAATAGTACATTCCTACATAGCAAATATATAAGGATGCCGCAATTTCCTTCATTGGCAAATGCGGATGTTTATCCTAAATTCTATGAAATTGCAGGCTCATTTCATTTTAAGCTATGCTGCTTTCTATGTACATAATTTAAGAAATATAATTTGTGTAAACTTAAGAATGCGATAAAAAAAAATAGAAGTAGGTTAATTTCGTTATCAGGCAGAAAGATTGGTGAAAAAGCCAGCATTTATTACACATTTACAACAAACACGAATAAATGCTTATGATTTATTTTTTGCAAATTAGTTTGTATAATAAAATAAAAAAAAAAATAAATTAATTATTCTTGAAACGAGCTCTAGGCAAAGAATAATAATTTTTCCCTTTTTGAATTTATGAAAATTATTATTGCTTTTTATTTTTTTAATAATCATTTTTAATTAATTATTAAAAGTTTTTAATTAAATAGAGTAGGAATGAATACTTGAAAATGTACAAGCCGTAAATCAACAAAAATTGGTATAAAAAAGCAATAAAATAAATTAAAATGAAATATAATAAAATAAAATAAAATAAAATAAAACAAAATAAAATAAAGTAAAATTAAATTAAATTTAATTAAACTAAATAAAATAAAATAAATTAGAATAAAATAAAAAAATAAGACAAGATAAAATAAAATAAAATAAAATTAAACAAAAAAAATAGTTATGGTGATTCGTTGTTGGAGCAAAGCTCGAATTTTTATGTTTGTTTGTTAATTGATATTAGAGGAAAAATTACAACGATATGCACAGCGATGGTATGAGATGACATGTTTCGAAGTGCCCAACTTCTCATCAGACCCCAAAATAAAATAAAATAAAATAAAATAAAATAAAATAGAATAAAATTAAACAAAATAAAATCAATTAAAATAAAATAAAATAAAATTAAACAAAATAAAATAAAATTAAACAAAATAAAATAAAATGAAATAAAATAAAATAAAATAAAATAAAATAAAATTGAATAAAATAAAATAAATTAGAATAAAATAAGAAAATAAGATTAGATAAAATAAAATAATATTAAATAAAATAAATAAAATAAAATAGAATAGAATTAAAAACATAAAAAACGATAAGATAAAATAAAATAAAATAAAATAAAATAAAATAACCTTAAACAAAATAAAATAAAATAAATTAGAGTAAAATAAGAAAATAAGATAAGATAAAATAAAATAATATTAAATAAAATAAATAAAATAAAATAGAATAGAATTAAAAAAATAAAAAACGATAAGATAAAATAAAATAAAATAAAATAAAATAATATTAAACAAAATAAAATAAAATAGAATAGAATTAAAAAAATAAAATACGATCAGATAAAATAAAGTAAAATAAAATAAAATAAAACAAAATAAAATAAAATAAAATAAAATAAAATAAAACAATTAAACTGAAACCTTATCGGCCGAAGAACCTCCAACCCAGCAAGCAATACACTTGAAGCTGTTTTGTTAAATGGGAAAGAAAATTTAAGGAAACAAGAAGAAAAGAAAGAAGAGGAAAGTATAAGAAACCAAAGGAAAGTAAAGCAAATAACAGTAAAAAAGGAAAAGTAATCAAGGAAAAGGTTAAATTCACGAATTAAAAAAAGAATGTAATTCAGATAATTTTTCGATTTCAAGACCGAAAACATCCAACAATAACAGGCAAGAGGACTTTAGATTTATCATAATTATTTTGGAACACAGCATTTTTGTGAACCTTGCCAATTAAATCTAGAAAACATGAGTTTTAAGATTTCAAACCGGAAAAAACGGACTTGGAAAAATTAGCGTCGATTATTGTAGCGAAGGCCTACGAGTGAAGTCCAGGGTATGTCAATTCGAAACTGGAGGACAATGTTTTTTTAAAACAGTGTCCCCCAGGTGTGGCATGTAGGAATCCAAGTTTATTTTTACCATAAAAACTGCTCTGCATTATTATTCCACCCATAGTAGGTATAAAACTTAAAAGTAAAACTAATTGATTTTCCTTTAGGGTGGACCGAACACTGCTTAAAATTACTCCTCTTTGCTTGAGTTTTAGTACATGCGACAAAACGATATCTAAATTTCTGATTTAAGCTCGTAAATCCTAACACAACAACATATCAGGTCCCAAACATGGCAAATTAAAGTGCTACAATGCACTTGCACTTACACGCTTCCTCCCATATATCGTAATGTTCTCTGATTGGGCCATTCATTAGCACAGTCGTCACAACGACTCTTGTAATAGTTCCGCAAATGAGCAAACCATCAAGCAAGAATGAGCAACACTATTGTAAGTACATATGTGCATATACGTAACGGTACTATATCATATTGCCATAATGCACTCATAAATTATTGCTCCACATACACAAATCATATTTGCAGTTCCTGTTGTTGGCATTTTGTGATTGTTATCCTGTCAGCCGAAAAATAAACAAAATCATAACAACAACGCCAACAAACAATTGATAAAAGTAACAAACCAAAAGGTAAAATTATGCAACGATTGTGACGTGACTCTGTACATTAGAGTGATAAAAAATTTATAAGTAAGACAACCTGTGAAAGCATCAAGAAATAAATGTAAGTGCTAGTTACACCGAACTTTTTATACGCGGATTAGTGGGTTAAAATATGCCCGAAGTAGATATTCCCGTCGTAAGAGGCGGTTAAAAGTCACAAAGTTCAATGACGTGCAACTTAGTGGTAGATCTACAGATATGATGCTTCTGATTGCCAACCTTATTCTTCCTTGTGGAAGATGACCTAAAAGGTTTCACTGGTCATAACATTCATGATTCGTATCCGGTAAAGGACTGTCACTTTTCGAAAACACTTTCCAAAACCTTCGCGGAGTGTTTTTGTCACTAAAACAACATACAACAACCACATATTACTTGAAACTTAGAGCGTTTTCAAACATAGGAGAAACACAGCAAATCGCACAGTTGAGAGAGAAGACCATAGATTCCTTCGAAAGCCAGGTCTACGTACCGGTATGACTCTGATTTTACATACGCTAAGACCACACCTTTTTTCAGTATTTAATTTAAATTTTGATACTGTCATTAAAAATTGGGGCTTATAACAACCGGCTTCTCCGTTTTTTGGGAAATATTTGTCTTCTATAAGGATATATGTATATATCATATACTTTTAAACGAGTTTGTTTTGTCTTACATTCCCCAGCATTGAAACTATACGAGTTCAATTTTTTTGAAATATGTTACATATAATCATGCGTGGCCTTTTCGAGATTTTAAATAAATTCCACCATATAACCCACCGTGAGGGAAGCAAATTTGTTTAACTCTCTGTTAAATTTGTTGATTGTGGTTGATAGGAATCACGCCCTAAAACTCTACAAGAAAATTCAACGGCTAACGGAAGGTTTCGGGTGCTGGAGAAATACTTCTCCTCATTACCAAATAGTGACGTAGCGATATAACAATTCTTAGCTTTGGAAAATATGCTCTACTAACTGACCATAAAGAAAATGCGAAAGGCAATATCTCACCTCATGATGGCCTACCCATCAATTTGCTTAAATACGGATACTAAAAGTTGTTGAGAAGCATTCATCGTAATCAACAAGAAAGGTGATCTAGCAAACCCCTTCAATGATCATAAAAAAAGTCTCTCCTATATCGCTCAACAGATTTTTTTAAGCGTATTGCGTAAAATATTAAAACCCATCCTCGAAAAGATAATGGACATTACCAATACGGCTGTAGGCGTAGTAAGCTTTTATCGACCCAATCTTCATGATACGCCATGTCTTACCGGAGGTCGGTGATAATGGAATCGAAATACCCCACCTCACTGCCGATTTCAATTAATTTTAAATAGTGCGAAAAGGAGTTGATTAGACGCTGAAGTGTCTGAAATTGACTTCCCTGCTGCAAAGCATTTAGGGCTACAAGAAATGGCGCTAAGAAATATTAACAGCGCTGCTACTACTAGGAAGGACCTCTACGAGCCTTTCGGAACCAAATGAAGCTTCAGACAAGGTAATGATGGAGAGTATAGTCCAAAAAGCAGAGCTCAATAGCACACCTGCGTCGTGGCAGCTGCGGCATCCGTTATTTATTCCGCAACGAGCGTTAACAGGGAAAATAATTTCAGTTAAGAAATTCAACGGAGAATGCCCCTGGCCAACAAGCATTTCTATAGACTAAGTTAAGTAGGTAGGTAAGGGAAGTAGGTAATTCAGAAGTACAGTGCTTTCTCAACTGGATGATGGATGGTCCTTTAAATTCGGAGAATCACTCCAATGTCCATGCCTACCTAAAGATATTAAAAGCAGCTGCAAAGGAAAGCAAAATGTGCTTATAAATATGTAGGAAGGTAAACAACAACAGGAAACTCGCTACAAGTGAGGCGGAATAAGTGCAACACGGAATTTGACCGTAAGGATATATTTGTGCTGCAAAAACATTTCTAACGGAACAATAAAATGCTATTCATGAATTTAACAGAAAATCTATATAATTCTGGTAATTCAGGTAAGTAAGCAGAGGGAGAATGCAAGCAATGGGCGAATGCGAGCAATGGGCGAACGCAAGCAGACGGCGAACGCAAACAGTGGGCGAACACAAACATATGGCGAACACAGTCAAGCAATTTTCCAAGAAAATGAGCTGAATGCAAGCAGTTAAACATAAACATTCCGTATTGATACAACAACAACATAAGTGAGCGTGTTTGTTCGAAAGTGTTGCTTTAATGTGATTTGAGAAACATGCACTCATACACGAGAATATAATTATAAAGTAAGGGTCATGGTGTAACGTAATGTTTTTGGTGTTATTTGAAGCAACACCCACAGACAAAGAGATGCAGGCATTCCATATGGAAATACATGATACAGTGGAATAAAATGGGCCAAATAGACTCCAAAAATTATTTACTAAAGCAAGGAAAATGGGATTTATTTTGATTATAGAAATTTGTATCTTTATTAAAGGAAGGGGGGGGGGGAGAGGGGGGGAGGGGGAATTAGAGGGACATTTATTTATTATTAAACTTTGCAACAAGGAGAAATACTTATCCTCTCACGAATTGTTCAAACATGTGGACTAAAAGTTTCTTCAAATCAGGTATGAACTCTAATGAAGTCGGACGAGAACATGCCTTCCGATTGAAGCTTAAGTGTTCACTGCCAAATCCACAAGAAAGTCGTTCCTTAAAATCGCATCAACTACAGCGGGATCGGTCTTCTTAATCTCAATATAATAAAATTGTAATAAATTCAAAGTCTATACATTGCAAATATTCAAGAAAAATGTATACGAGGGATCTCTATTAAGCCAATAGGGTCCAAATCAATGCAATAGAATTGTTGTCTATCTGTCTGTCTGCATATTTGGGCCCGCATCACTCAAAAACTGCGGAATGGACTTCATCGTTGCATTACTAGACGTCCAAATGGAAATTTAAGATGTCTCTCACTATACGGTTTCAGAGTTATCGACGGATATGTGGACCAAGCTGACTCAAAATGTGTTAGTGCAATGTGGGTATCAAATAAAAGCTTGTAATGAGTGACTAAGTTGGTTGAGTGACTGGTTGACTGGTTTCGGAGATACAATGATTAAAATCGGACGCAGTCTATTATAAATACTGAGACGCAGTGGAGTTTCACTGGGTTTTCTAGTATCTATAAATGTATCCCTACTTCCCTTGCTCAAGACATCTCTCGTGAAGGGTTGGACTGATTTCGCGAACTCCTCTTTTTGTTTTTGTTTTTATCAGGAAAAAGTTTTTCTGAAAGAAAAAATAATGAATGTTGCTTGGAGCATTAGAAAAGTGGGCGGTGCTATGCCGTTAAGCAATATAGAAATTCAGCATTAAGCAATATAGAAGATCGGCTGAAAAATTAAACAGAAAATCACTTTGAACTGAGCAGAAAATAGAGAATCAAAGTTTTTTTCTCGACTTTCATCATACTCCATAGTTCAAAAATTCCAGCAAAGCATAATTAGAATTAGAAGATAAGATCAAAATGTATTCAATAAAGTGTGATTGACAGTTAAATATGATTCTCTTGTAAGGGACTATGATTTTAACCGAATGTAAACAAATGAATTAACCCTTTGAGGTACATATAGTTTTCCACTAATCATCTAAAAGTTTTGTTTTTTGTATTTTTTCATTTCACAGCTTTGTCAAAGATGACGAGAACAAAATACAAGAATTATACATTCAGACAGAAAAAGTGATGGGAAATAGAATTTCACAAGTAACAGTTTATTCTACAATAAAAATAATCATTTGTTAGTTGAATAAAGCAATTTTTTACAAACACGTCTTAGTAATTTTTTTGTTTTAATTGTTCAAGTTTTGTGATTTTCTGCATCCATATACAGGTATAAGAATTTTTATCTAAGCATTATTCGGCACTTATAAAAGTAAGATTTAATGCTTTCATGCAAATCTATGTGTGAGCCCGCCTCTGCTAATTTAAATATTAAAATTTTATCATTCTAGATATTTTTCGTCATAAAATTTCATAAAATCATTTGGAAGTTGTTTTATCGGATTAAGAAATTAGTTATTTGGTTCGATTAGGTCGCCATTCGAAATTCGAAACGCATGCAACCGAGTTTTCTCATATGATAAATGCTGCTACGTACTTCCGACCATCTATCGCGTTTGGCACTTCTATGCCTATATCGGAGCTCTTTGCAAAAATTCTGTAAATATTTCCCCCATTGCGGTGTCATACTCGTTTGATAAGTGCTCTCTATTCTCAACTCTGCTATGAATGCTTATTGCTTTCATACTTTTTGTTGTTTCCTTCCTCTGGCAGTTCTTTTTTTTTGAATATTAAGAAAACGAAAGGCAACACTGAAGATGACAGGACACCGAAACCTGTTTACCACGAAATCAAATTTGACAAGGCATAATTTCTGAAAATGAGAATGTTTCCATAGATCCGAGAAGCAAACAAGTTTAATATAACTATTACTTTCACCCCATGAAAATTTAAAAATTTGATAATCTTCCAACTTCTTTTGATATAAGGGAAACTTACCAAATCTTCATTATCAGACTTCTTTAAAGGATTGGTGGATTGATCTTACAGTTTTTGTTCTATTCATGCTATCATATTTGTGATTATGCCCAGCATGTACTAGTAAACAGGGTATTATAGTTTTGTTCATATAACGGTGGTTTGTAACGGTACAAAATAATGGAGATAGATATAGAGTTCAATATATCGAAGTTCTTAGAATGAACAGAGTAATCAATTAGGACATGTCCGTCCGCCCGTCCGTGGACACGATAACTTGAGCAAAAATTGAGATATTTGAACGAAATTTGGCACACAGGTTGCTTTCCCACGAAGGCAGGTTGCTATTTGAAATAAGCGAAATGGAACCATAACCACACCCCTTTTTTCGATATCGGACTTTTCGAAAAACGTATAAAATGGGTTAATTCAATAACAAAAGCAGCTACAATGATGAAATTTGATAGATTTATTAACTTGATTGTGCCATTGACGATTTTATAAAATTTTTGGAAAAGGGGCTTGGCACCGCCCACGTATGAGTGAAGAAAATTTCAAATATTGACTGTTAATAACTTTAGAACCGTTTACGCTAGTATAACAAAATTTCGTAGGTGGCATAGTTTTTGATAAATGCACCTATAGAAAATAAGCGAAATTGCTTTTCGACCACCCACTTTGTCATAAAAGTTTTATGGAATGGAGGTAGAAATATTGAACAGCCCATATCTAATTAACTGATACAGGTATAATAATATAATTTAGCAGTTACCTCAATTTCCTTATTCTTTATATGATTTTTGCAAAATTTCAGTCAAGCAAAATTTCAAGTTCGACTGTTAATAACTTCAGAACGGTGTAAGATAGAATTACGAAACTTGATACGAGGTATACTATAGATATGTAGAGTGCGCCCATGGAAAATAAGCGAAATCGGTGGACGACCAAGGCCACTTTTAGACCAAAGTTTTCGAAAGGAGAGGTAGGAAACCGGAACATGCCTTATCTCCTTCACTGATGCAAATAGAATGCTAGAATTAATGACCTTTTTTAAATTTTGGAAAATGGGTCTGGCACCGCCCACATATAAATGAACAAAATGTAAAATTTCAGCCATTATTAACTTCAGAGCCTTGTTAAATAACATTACGAAACATGATACAAGGTATATTATCTACGCTTTTCAATATTATATATAGCATATGCTGTAACCAGTGATTCCAAGACCCTACTGTGAAAATTTCATAAAGATCGGTTTAGTACTTTGGACGCCAGACACACAGACACACATTAATTTTTATACCCAGCGTGTACCAGTTATTTATAAGATTACCCACATGGTAGTAGAAAAGTTTGAAACCTCTATAGGTCATAACTCCACAACATTTTAGCAATTTACCACGATCACTTTTACACAGCTGGGTATTTAATGTTCAGTTCCACCCGAACTAAGCCTTCCTAACTTGTTTTTATTAAATTTCAATGCGACTTAAGTTGCCTTTCGTGACTTCTAGGATCTGAAATTATTCTGTCAACTAGGCAGTGGACCAATCTCGACTTTAAAGCCGAATTTCGACTGATATCCTTAACTTATGAATTCGATAATTTACTTCCATAAAATTCAAGACTTTTGTGAAAAATGTTCGGGTAAAATGCGGATATAACCCTACAAAATATTCTAATTTCGGTCATTTTCTACTAGTAACGAAATCATTCTAGTATCATGTGCGCTATACAACACAATTTTCACTAATATTCCTTTAGATGAATTAAAGGTAAAAAACCAAAGATTGAAATTTCGAAAAATTAATTTAAAATTTGTTTTCTATAGGTTTTTAAACTGAAAATATTATTTTCAAATGGGTTAAAGATTTTTTCAGTTTGGCATTATAGCTTTGTTCAAATTGAGAGAAACGTAAAATTCAATCACACTTTGTTGATAAGATTTTCCATCGAACACTGATTTCGTCATCAGTGGAAGGGGGAATCCTCGTCTGAGTTAGCAAAAAGGCTGAATATGATTATACCTCTATGGATGTTTAAAATTGCAGTGAGTTATCTTTAAAAAGGGAAGAGTGACCCAAAATCACACTGTTAACCCACTGTACACAGCCACACCCACATACGGCGCACCCAAATGGTGCTTTGAAAGGTCAGAAATGTTTGCCGTATGATATGCCTTTTGCCTTTAGAATGTGGCTTTAGAGCAAATGTGTGGTCTCGCTTCTAAGCGCTGAGCTTATTTTTGTAGTTCACAAACGAGAATTGAATTGTTTATTTAGATTGCCATGTCATATTCGCCGTCTGTTGCACGGGTAACTTTGTGTGTTGAGCTTTGTTTGTGCAAACATTGCTTTCGAATAAAATCAGAAATAATTACAGCCATTAGGAATTCACGATTACATTGCTTGTGTTTTTGTTGTTGTTTGCGTTTTATAAATTGACCATAACGCTTGCGAAATGGAAAAATGAAAAAAAGTTTTCTTTGGAATTTCCCACTCATTGCCGAAGAATACATAAAAGTTTAAAGTTTGTGAATACATTATATGTGGTTGTATATACAGCTGTGTAAAATATAACAGTAGTGGAATTAAAATGGATATCGTTCGACGAAATAGGAAGAAGCTGTGAGTTTGATAATTATACAAGGTGGCGCAAAAGTAAACTTCTGATGTTCAGCATATCGGTTGTGGCACGTGCAGTGTGTGCTGTTGCACCGTCTTGTTGGAACCACATGTTTTTCAATCCCAATTCATCAAGTTGCGGTAAAAAGAACTCGTTGATCATTGCTCTGTAGCGCTCACCATTCACAGTAACCGTTTGGCCCCGACCGATTATTGGTCAAATAAATAGTCAGCAATACTCCGCGTTCTGGGGCAGTGTAGCGTAACATTGTTTATTAACGTGTATTTCGCATGTGTTTACTACACAAATGTCAAAACAGAACTGACTTTAGGGGCCAATCGCAAAATTTATAGCATTTTCTGATAGGAGGATTACTTTTGCGCCACCTTGTATATAGTAGTGCTACGCACACTAGGTATATTAACTTCATTTGCCTAGCGGTAGTATGTAACGGGATAAACGGATCGAGATAGATATTGATTTATGTCTATAAAAATGTTCATGAGAAAAAGAGAGATTGATTAAGCCATGTGCGTCCGTCCGTCCTGCCGTCTGTTAACACGATAACTTGCGTAAATTTTGAGATATCTTAATGAAATGTGGTATGCAGGTTTCTTGGCACTCATCTCCTAACGCTATTTAAAATGTGCGCTATAAAAAGTGATTACTCAGTACATAATACACTTATAAGGATACAATTTGTGTGTACATTAATGTTAAGGCAGAAAATAAATTTTTCAAGGAATTTTAGAAAATGGGAGTGGCACCGCTCCCTTTTGATTAAGTAAAATTTAGAAATAATATTAATCATAAATCAAAAACCGTTCAAAGATATCAAAACGAAATTTACCACACATATTTATATTCATACATATATTTATTTTAATACTCATACTTACATATATTAAATCGGTTAGGGTCCAAGCACACTTTTATACGAAAGATTTTGAAAAGGATCATAGATATATTTAATAGGCAATAATTTTGCGTAAAATAGCTTCATATCATTTATGTTTTACTTTCAAAGTCTCCGTGAACGAAGAAAGTCGAAAAATATAAATTTTCGAAAATGGCCACACGAAAATGTTGTAAAGGGTGTTTTTTTAGGGGTATAGAACTTCGAATTGAAATAAAACACAAGAAAATCGTTTTAAGGTCCATCAATTTGGCTTTATTGGAAGGATAATTTTATGCCATTAATGTTTAAATATGATTTCGAGCATGTGGCCGCCGCGGCTGGCTCGAATAAAGCCAATTCTACAGGTCCAATTTTCAACCACTTTTTCGAGCATATGGGGCCGTATGTCGGCAATAACGCCACGAATGTTGGCTTCCAATTCCCCTAACGTTTCTGGTTTGTTGGTGTAGACGAGCGACTTCACATATCCCCAAAGAAAATAATCCAATGGTGTCAAATCACACGACCTTGGTGGCCAATTGACAGGTCCATTCCGCGAAATTATGCGCTCATCGAATGTTTCCTTCAATAAATCGATTGTGACGTGCGCTGTGTGACATGTAGCGCCGTCTTGTTGGAACCACAACTCATCCACATTCATGCCATCCAATTCGGGAACAAAATAGTCGGTTATCATGGCTCTATACCGGTCTCCATTAACGGTAGCTGCCTCTCCAGCATTATTGCGGAAGAAGTATGGCCCAATGACTCCACCAGCCCATAGAGCACACCAAACAGTCAGTTTTTGTGGATGTAATGGCGTTTCAAGGGTCTCATGTGGATTCTCTTCACTCCAAATGCGGCAATTTTGCTTGTTGACGTAGCCATTCAACCAAAAATGAGCCTCATCACTGAACAAAATTTTGCGATGAAAATCAGCATCGAAATCAATCTCATTTTCGGCCCATACACCAAAATCATGACGCATTGCATGGTCTCGCGGCTTTAATTCTTGCACAAGCTGGACCTTGTAAGGTCGCAAGCCAAGATCTTTGCGCAAAATCTTCCATAAAGTTGATGGACAAAGCTCCAATTGCTGTGCACGGTGGCGAATCGATTCATTCGGGTCCTCTTCAACACTTTGCTCTACAGCGGCAACTGTTTCTTCGGTGCGCACTGTTCGACGTCTCTGCGGATGCGTATTATCACATAGAGTATACGTAGTGCGAAAACGATCCATGGTTAACCGAATTAATTGCTCTGATGGACGATTATGTCGACCATAAAATGGACGGAGCTCACGGTAAACTTCGCGAACTGAACCATTATTTTCGAAATAAATTTGCACGATTTGCAAGCGTTGTTCTTTTGTCAACCTGTTCATGATGAAATGGCAAACCAAACTGAACATAAATGACATTAGAGTTGCCAGATTTGACCACAAAATGCCAGTTTTATCTCTATTCGAAAAACAAACCTGTAAAAAAAACACCCTGTACATATAAAGGTAAATGGCTGTTGTAAAAATGGGCGAAATCGCTCAAACGGCCACGCCCAGCGATATTTTTATAACCGTGCAGGCTATATCAATAAGATCTTGCACACATAATAAGCTTTTTAAGCAAAACTTGACCGCAAACAAATTTTGTGGGTTTGGGGAAGTAGGCGTGGCGCCGCCCACTTTTCAGCATAAAAATTCTGCTACTTTCAAAGGCGATTGCTTACAGTTTGAACTAGATATTCCAATCAACTTTGGTCAGCTGCTTCTCAATAGTATTTAGTATACTCCTGCCAAAAATTAAACAAATCAGATAATGTACAAGTGAAATTCCCGGGCAAGTTGTTAATACCCCACTGCAATAGGGAAGTTATATATCTTTTTTGATTTTCATACCTTTAATGAACACGAAAAGTTTGTAAGTATGTGAAGTATGAAATTCAAAACGGCACACCACAAATTGGAAGGGAAGTTCTTCGCAAAAATCTCTTAGGAGGTTTATGATGACATACCTGTTGTATATCGCGCCATACAATTATATTTTTTTAAAATTAATTTACCTCTCAAAACTCATAACAGAAGTGTTTTTATTGAAAACAATCAGCTGGCTTTATAATACGAACTGAAAAGTTTTAAAGTAGACCTGCGTAAATTATTATGCCATAATAGATCACTACTAGGTATATAATGTTCGGTTCCACCCGAACTTAGACTTCCTTACTTGTTTTCATTTAAAATATACCGAATTCCATAACAGAAACCACACATCTTACAAATTTTTGACAGAGTTTCAAGAAAATTCTTGAGTAAGCAGTTTTGCAGACCAATCAATTTCAGCAAGTTAGAACTCGCTCAAAAATTTTCCCGAATTTTTTGAATTCTTTTTCGTCAAGGGTGTTGAGTGATTTCTTCCATGCAACGCATGAAGAAAAATAAAATTTGTATGGAATAAAACAACATCTTTGGCAAAAAAATTCTAAAAATGTAGAAAAAATGTTTCAGTTACTTCTGATTTGCAATATTATTCTAATTTTGATGTAAATTTTTAAAACTTTAATTAACTTTCCTGAACTTTGCGTAAGCTTTAAAATTTCTTTTGATGTGGTTTCTGATATGGAATTTGCTGAAAATTATTGAAATCACAGTTTCTTTTTTTTTCGTCGAACGATATCCAATTTAATTTCACTACTATTATATTGAACACAACTGTATGTATGTATGTATGTACTTGTGCAACTGCGTTATTATTGAAGCTTAAATCCAACGCGAATATACTTTCTCGTTTAATATTCTTTTTGTTTATCCTTTTGAGGTGGAATTTTAATGTTTTGCCAATTCATTTAAATTTGAATGCAAATGCATTGAATGCCCAAGCACCAATTAAAATTCTTCCATCTTTTGATAGGCAGTGAAAAGCTTATTCATTAATACGCTCACTTGTACGTAATGCAGTTATGCAGTTATACCTCGCCATGTGTATGCTTTTAATGCACAGATAAAGTACCGTTATTCTCATAGGCATAGATGTCGTGCAGTCAAATCAATTATTTGAAAACTATCTCACAACTAGTATGAGGCCCAAGCAAACTAGTTAGTAAACTGTATTTTCAATTTGAGTTGAAATATACCAGTCTCACACTACTTCAATATAGTCCAACAAAATTTTAGGACAATTATCATAAATCAAGGAACATTGCGAGTCGATTGAGTCCACGAAGGACTCCGCAAGGCTTGCAAGGTCGTTACAAGGAATCACTTAAACAAAACATTCGTCAAGCGTGCGGATAGCACATGGGCGATATCATCAGCAAAAACTCTATACATCCTTATAGAAGCTCACTTTCTGGACGATCACGGAGAAGCGGAGCAAAGAAGGGAAATTAAGGGGCAGGAAGCACCTGGTGTGTTAATAGCTAAAATCTTAGCAGACGACAAAATTGCGTGTGTAAGTAACAGCTTCTCAACGCACAAATAAACGGGAGTATATTGTATACTCCCCATTACGCTGCCGTAGACTCAGAAATCTTTGGTTATGGAATTAAAGTAGATATTTGCAGCATATATCAGTCACAAACACATTCCGGCCTCGGCATGAGTTGACCAAACATTGCCGACCAAGGAATTGAATCTCGTCCCTACTTCTTAACGGTGAAATATCATTTGATGCAATATTTATTAAGCAAAGGAGGGGTGCCCTCATCTCTGCTGTGGCTCCATATTATGAGGGACATCCTAGTACGCCGACGACGAGGCGATCATAGTCTCGGGTCCCTTCCCTTTCGTAAAGAGTGACCTATGGATGTGTAGTGTGCTGGGAAGCTTTTCGAAAGAATTACAATCTCATCAGACCACAAAAGGTTCAGCACACCATGTATGTTGGCGCCACCGGGGCTTTGCGCACTTCCTCTACTACGGCTTTGGATCCTATTTTGAGCTTGCCTCCAAATAACTCACATATACTCTCTATATTATCACAAACTGAAGTTTGAAATCAATGCTGCTACTATCATTCCAAGTAGGAATGATTCGAAGAGGGGGCAACCCTGCGGTTGACAACGGCATTCAAATCTACACCGACGGATGGTTTCAGGTGTGGGGCCGAGATTCAGACTCCCTTCGGATTACAGTGTGTTCCAAGCGGACGTCCTTGCAATTTTGCAAGCTAGAAAATCACTCAATAAAGGCAATAGCAGCGCCACATACTAGTTCAAATGTAGTGCAGGCATTAACCGATCTTCTTGAAATTCCGTGTCATAGAGTAATCGAGGGAAATGAAAGGACGAATGAGTTGGCACTTGTTGGCTCATTAGTTTGAGATGAGTGATCAACCGGCTTAGAAATAGCGTTAAACCTAGCCGTCACTGGGATTCCAAACATCCTTGAGTTTATTGACAACTCTGGTTGGTTTTAATATACAGCCGTATCACCCTCAGTAGGTTCGACGAGTTTTATGGCATCAAAAAGGCTTCTAAACCCTACGTGGGCGACCCGGATGTATTTTACCTACCTACCATGATAAGTCAAAGCATTTTAAATGCCATTACCACATCCAGGATTTCTTTTCGAACGTGGTTATTAACAGTTTTCTTTTCTTTTCGAACGTGGTTATTAACAGTTTTCTAATTCTGAGGGTCAGAACCTCTTCAACTCCTCGCCTAAATACAGCTCTGAATGTGCTTAAAGTATTTTCGTTGTTACACATTGTTTCCTTTTTAAGCTAGTTTGATATAATCTTAAAAATTCTAGTTCCAAGCCTCTAGTTGTTCTGACAAGTTTGTTGTTTTCCTGCATGATGGGTATTCATATCAAGCGTTTGTGTGCATGCTCCATGCAAACGTTCAAAATTGTTCCATTTTTGATGTTGAATTTAATCAAAAGAATGTTGTTATTTTGTGATAATAAATTTAAATGCTTGAAATTAATTTTCATATTCAGCTGCATACACAATATAATAGGTTGATACATCCGAAACGTTCATAAAGCCATGGTGACAGAAAGTTACCTAGCCACGCCTCGGAGAGTGTTGAGGAACTTGGCTATTTAGCGCGTTCGATAACCAAAGCATTTTGAATATTAACATATGTTTATATTTTATTAATTTTTATTGTATTACTATTTGAAATTCAATATTTTGAACATTTTTACAAAATTTAATTGTGAAGGGGTTATATCTATGAACCGCACTAAAAGTACTCAGTTGTGCATTTTGACAGTCAAATAGTGACTTTACATTTTACTTGAAGTCTTGTTTACAAAATATTACTGAAAAAATAAACAAATAAGGAAGTCTAAGTTCAGTCGGCACCGAACATTATATACCTAGTAGTGATCTATTATGGCATACTAATTTAAGCAGGTCTGTTTTAATACTTTTCAGTTCGTATTATAAAGCCAGCTGATTGTTTTCAATAAAAACACTTCTGTTATCAGTTCTGAGTGGTAAATTAATTAATTTGTATATAAATAGGCACCCTACCAATCTTTTCTAACCACATTTTTTCAAAATACCAATACATGCACATTTTATGTTTGAAAAATTTGCGTTCAAATAGACAGACGGACATGGCTAAATCAACTCAGCTCATCGTCCTGATTATTTCCGCATACTTATTGATGGGTCCATATCTTCTTCTTCTCACACTGACATACATTTAATGTTCATGAAAGCTATAGAAATCAAAAAGATATATAACTTACCTATTGCAGTGGGGTATGAACTACTTACCCGGAGATGTTGCTTTTGTGATATGCGATTTGCCCAATTTTTGGCAGGATTATACTACATACAGTGATGTCCCGAATATTACCATTCGCATTCGCATTTGCGAATTTTCGCATGTTTTGGGACATTCGCATTCGAAAAATTTCTGCGAATGTTTTGCGAATATGAATATGAGAAAAAAGTAATTTGAAAATAATACCAGGTTAAGAAGACTAAAATCCATTTATTTCCAATGTTTTTTAATGCATGAAAAAGTAACTCAACTAATAATATATGATCAAATTAAAAATATTTTATTTAACGATAAACTATAAATATATGTAATCTAAACAAACAAACAAAAAATTGTAGACGCTTAGACAAAAATACTTCTCTCTTAGAAAATAACAATGCTTTTTTTTTTGAACATATTTTTCAGGTAATAATTAAACTTCAGCAACGGAAATATAACAATAAATCGCAGGACAGCCTCAAATAAAATCCCGTGACTGACAGGCTTTGACAGAATCTGCTCCCGTTCTTAATCACGGTTGCAATAATCGCAATCACGTATTGGCTTCGTTAATACGAACCAATGAATTTGTGTTATTTCGATGAGAGAGGAATGCAGATGCGAATTCAAATTTATAACACAAACGAATGTGTGTAGACTAAAAAATGGATGATTTCACTGGTTTACAGCCAAAATGCACCAGAGACGCCATAGTGAAATTCCTATGTAAAATCACCTCCTAATTCCGAAAACCAAGGTTATTTTTACTTGAATGGTACCGTTTTTGAGATATTTACGATTTACCGTTATTTCAAAAAACAAAAAAGATGGCTCCACTTAATCGTGTATAGCTCAAGAACAAACTGAGCTCTTCCAAGACGGTTTGAAAAATTTGAAAGCTTATAAAATTTACTAAAATCAGTACATACAACACTTTTTGCTAGGTCCTGCAGATTCAAACATATTGAACAATCATTACGGATTTTTTAAATTTTTTTTGTAAAAATATAAAAAAATTTGTACTTTGCGAGAAAGCATCTCGAAAACTTTTTGTTTTTTTGCAGATATTTTTTTCCCCCTCTAAGCTCTGTTTTATTACAAAAAAAATAAGCTATCAGTGAACAAAATCGATGAACTAATACAAAAGTTATAAGCATTCAAGTAAATATATCCATTTAATGCTTAAGTACCCTACTGGTACATATGTGTTAGTATTCGTATATCAGTTAGTTAGCAGGTAGATTTTCGAAAAGTTATTAGATACAAAAAGCTGTTAGTGTCGTTTTCTCAAACCTAGGTACATTTTAAACAAGAGCATATTTTTGAGGCAGGTAGTGTTTTCTTTGTAGAACTAGGGAACCTTTTTGTTTAGGTAGGCTTGAATTTTTACTGGATCTAAGTATAAATAAGAGTACATGCGCCTTGTTCCTTCATAATATCTGCAAGGCTCGCCGGATACTGTTCAGTTTATAATTGCAGTTTATAACCCGTCATTTACTTAAAATAAAAAATGAATAAAAGGGCGCGAGAGTTTGAGTGTACAAATGATCCAGATATGTTCTGTTTCATCTGCGGTAAATTTATTGTTAAAAGTATGAGACGTGTGTTTTCAAATCCTTTGAAAGTTACATACTATAAGTGTTTTGGAATTGAGCCTAAAAACAATGAAAAACCATGGACACCGAACACTGTGTGCACCACATGCCGAGTCGAATTGATTTCTTCGGAAACCGGAACAAAAAGGTACGTTGTAAAAATTAGGAATTTGTTCCCTTTTAATGCATAGCTGACTAATTCCTGAAACTATCTATTTAGGCGACGTGTGAAATTTATTACACCAATGAAGTGGAGGGAACCAACTTGCCATTCAACGGACTGCTATATTTGTACTACAAAAGTACTTGGGGTTGGAAAGTCCAGAAAAGTAACCTATGCGAGCGTATCTACAGTGTCATTTCCAGAACTAATTTCAACAGAAGCGACATTGCCAGAATCAAATTTAACTTTAGTTCCGGCTCCAGTTTCATTGTCAACAGTAGTATCTGATTACGCGGCATCATGTTGTACTGAATTTCAAACGGAAAACGAAAGAAATTCTTTGTCACAAGCACAACTCAATGATTGGATAAGGGATTTGGAATTGTCAAAGGAAAAGGCCGAACTACACGCCTCTCGAATGCAACAATTTAAATTTGTTTCATCCGATGTTAAGGTAACATATTATAGAACTCGTCACGAAGAATTTTCCAAGTACTATACGAAGGAGGACAGTGTTTGTTACTGCAAAGACATTGCTGGTCTATTCAAACAATTTGGTGAACCATATGATTCAAAAGAGTGGCGATTGTTCATAGACGGCAATAAATTAAGTTTAAAGGCCGTATTATTGCATATTGGCAACCAAAAGCCATCTATCCCGATCGCGCATGCAGTAAATGCGAAGGAAACATATGAGATAATGCAAAAATTGCTCAAGTTAATCAAATACGAAGAACATGATTGGAAAATATGTGCCGATCTTAAAGTCGTTGGAATGCTATGTGGTCTACAAAGTGGATACACAAAATACTGTTGCTTTCTATGCAAATGGGATAGCCGAGCTCGTCAAGACCACTACATCATAAAGGATTGGCCAGAACGAATCGAGTTTCAAGTTGGGGTAGATAACATAAAATACTCTCCACTTATAAAGAAGGAAAAAATAATTCTACCTCCGCTCCACATCAGGCTCGGCCTTATCAAAAACTTTGTGAAGGCTTTGGACAAAGAAGGCGAAGCTTTTCATCATTTGAAGACAATCTTCCCAGAGATTTCAGAAGCAAAAATAAAGGAAGGGATTTTTGTGGGACCGCAAATAAGGAAAATGATGACCAATAACCATTTCAAAGAACTATTATCACCAGTGGAGGCAGCAGCGTGGGATTCTTTTGAAAAGGTCGTTACTTCTTTTTTAGGCAAACACAAAAGTCCTAACTACGAGATGATAGTGAACGACTTAATCAAAAACTATGCGGAAATGGGTAAATAAAAAAACATACTATAATAAATTATATATTACATAAATTTACATGAGAATATATAGCCATAAATCTGAATTCATCGTCCAGTTCCGAACAAACAAGAACGGGAAAAATATAAACAAAAAATTTGTTCTGAATTGAAAGATAAATCCAGCCTAAGAAAATTATATACTAATGTGTCACTTATGTATTTATCTAATTTACTTTTTTATTTTCTTTCAGGAGTAAATATGTCTTTAAAAATTCATTTCTTACACTCCCACTTAAATTTTTTCCCGCAAAATCTTGGCGACGAAAGTGACGAGCATGGCGAAAGGTTTCACCAGCAAATGAAAGTGATTGAAAGTCGGTATCAAGGATTCTGGGATGTCGCTATGATGGGCGACTACTGTTGGTTTCTCATAAGAGAAACCGATCCTAATCTAAATAAGCGTCAAAACAAGACACATAACTTTTTCAATTATAAAATAAGATCATAGAGTTAAGACAGAACCATATGTACATATGCTATTATTTGTAGGGTACTTAAGTATTAAATGGATATATTTACTTGAATGCTTATAACTTTTGTATTAGTTCATCGATTTTGTTCACTGATAGCTTATTTTTTTTGTAATAAAACAGAGCTTAGAGGGGGGAAAAAATATCTGCAAAAAAACAAAAAGTTTTCGAGATGCTTCCTCGCAAAGTACAAATTTTTTTATATTTTTACAAAAAAAATTTTAAAAATCCGTAATGATTGTTCAATATGTTTGAATCTGCAGGACCTAGCAAAAAGTGTTGTATGTACTGATTATAGTAAATTTTATAAGCTTTCAAATTTTTCAAACCGTTTTGGAAGAGCTCAGTTTGTTCTTGAGATATACACGATTAAGTGGAGCCATCTTTTTTGTTTTTTGAAATAACGGTAAATCGTAAATATCTCAAAAACGGTACCATTCAAGTAAAAATAACCTTGATTTTCGGAATTAGGAGGTGATTTTACATAGGAATTTCACTATGGCGTCTCTGGTGCAGAAAAAAAGTTGGAATTTGTGATCCAGTGTTTTTCTCCAATGCTTTTTAATGTTTATTGCAACATGAATTATCATGGGCTTGCTTTAAGTTTCGAATGCTCAATTTTATTAAATGTGAATATTGTCTTTTGGTGTGTAAAAGGAAATAACTTTGGAAATGTCGTTTAAAAACCAAAACTGATAGTAATTTTTGGTAGTTTTTTGGAAAGATGGGTAATTATTTTGCTATTGTTTAAATTTGATTAAAAATTTCTTAAATTTTGCAATATTCGAACACTGCAAATAAAGTTCCATAACCAAAACAAAGATAACAATAGTCATTAGCTGTGTTCGGTAACAAAACTTGCAAAGAAGTGTTAACAAAATGAGAATGAAGTAAAACTCTGTCGAAACGTCGAACAGGAGTCAGCAAAAACTTGCCGCAAGACATCTGTTGCTATTTTGATTGGTTAATACCTCAAATTTAAAAATTTTTGTTGTTGCTTTCCCATGTCACGATCAGCTGTTATCACTTGCAATTTTTACTGAGTGAAATTCCCCCAGCAGAAACTTGTAAGTCTCTCTCTCGGTGAAATGTCAAATTGCGCTCTTTCGCTGTAAATGTTCTGTGTCACCGAACACTTTCCAGTAAAAATTTAATAAAATTTTAAAAAATGTTATCCTCACCGAACGCAACTACTGCTCTTATTCTATGTTTATCACTGTGCAGTCACAGTCTCGGATCAAAATAGCTGCCGCTGAGAAAACATGGCCACAAAACACACTGTTTATAAAAAAACTAACTCTAATTTCAACAGAGCACTTTGAAGATACACATTTTTTATACCACTTTGGTGCCACTCTTCGGAAAATTAGCGAGTTAGAACTGCTTTAATTTCAATTATTTGTGAAGTTTATGGGTCAATATTATATTATTTAAATTTGTTTGTTTTAATATTGAATGCAAACCACCCTGTGTTGGTTTGTGTTGTGAGGATTCTGAGTAAGTTGCGCTACTTGTAGACATATACTCTGGCCAAGAGGCCCAAAACACAAAATTATATATATATATAAAAACTCATCGCAGACAAATTCGTAGACGGCGGGGTGCCCAGGAGTACCTTCATCCATTCCCACAACATCCGGTTCTATCGTACCGGAATGACCCGGGTTTTATTACCCGGCCAAGGGCTGTTATTTCAGTGTAACCCTGTCCAATCTGTCCCGTCTCACCTTTAAATTGTCATTCTCGGAGCAACCCCTGGCAGCTGGGTTGCTCCATTGTCTCTTGTTACGGGCTGGGGTCGAACCCAACCCTGGACCAAGAGATTGGATCTGGTGCGTTTGATGGAAGAAAATTTGTAAGAGATGGCTACATAAATCTGGATGCTCAAGGCTTAACCCTGCCATCCACAGACCCCGTACTTTCTCTAGTACTTTCGAGGCACCATGCTGTACACGCCTAAGGGCGTCCCGCGGTACACGTAGCTCTGGCGCTCCCCTACAGCCCCTACCAACTTCAAGTAACTACAATGGTGGCTCAGTCTACACTACTGGCAGCAATGCTGCCATTCCCGCCTCACCCACTCCCGACTGTGGCTCACGCTCACCAGCGTCTCCATCTCGCACTACCTCTCAACACTCCTATCCCCTTCCGAATAGGCCAGATATGAGCATCGCCGAGCGTCAGTCCCCTCTTTCTCTGTCCCCCCTGCTTCCAGCTTGCACGTGGGCCAGGACCACCACCTCCTCGTACGTTTCACTACGTGTACCGTTTGTCGGCAAAGATTTTATACGCTTGCGACATTGGTCAAGTGCAACAATTTCCCTGGCCTGTGTCGCAATCATATGTGCTCTTATGCGCAAACGGTAACCTCTGGACGGATACGTTCATAACCCCCGGTTGCAGTACACAGCCGCCTTTCACGCCGGATAACAACGGCCATAGCGCTGTCAACTCTAGATTGCGACATAGTTTAGGCCTTAGCCTACCTCCACCCAGGCAAGCGCATCCGTCCCTCACACCTAGCATGTCCCCCCTCTCCTCTCCTACACGCTTAAAAATTTTACAGCTGAACTGTACCGGATTAGCTGGAAAGATCGCGGAGATAACTGACTTTATGAAGTCGCAAAACATCAAAATCGCCGCGATACAAGAGACAAAATTGAATACAAGATCGGACTTACGAACTTGTGATGGGTATAATGTACATCGAAAAGACCATCCCAGCGGTCATGGGGGTGGCCTTGCGCTCATTACACATCACTCGGTACAATATAATCTATTTTCCTCTGACGTCGACCCCAGTGACTCTACCTTAGAATTCCAAGGCATAGTAGTCCGGTCAGGCAACGCCGACCTGCAAGTCATAAACATCTACATAGAGATTATCATCCCGATATTAGTGCGTTGCTAAGGGGCGATAACCGTCTAATCCTACGCGACTTTAACGTACATCACGATCTCTGGCACTCCAACTTGCCAGCAGACAGCAGAGGACACGCAATTACAGACCAAATAGATAACTCAGCATTCTTCGGTCAATGGAGATGCCCCCACCAGGGTGGCAGGTAACTGCCACAGTTCGCCAGACATCTCCATAACGAGCGCGGGCCTAATTAACTTTGTGATCTGGCGACCGATGCTTACATTAGCTTCAGACCACCTACCCATCCTACTCTCCGTTGAACGACCGACCGACTTCATAACGACTGATAAAATAACATACATTAACTTCACCAAAGCGGACTGAGACCGCTTTACGGACTATATAGTGCGCTCCTTCGCTGCTTTACCCACTCCGACAAACGTACACGAAGGTGAAAGAGAGCTTCGCAAGGTCATTGATTCAGCCTCGGGCCGCTTTATTCCTGGTGGTAGAATACCAGAAATTCGTGCGAATTTTCCTGCAGGAGCTGCATCGATAGCAAGAGAACGTGACCGAGTGAGACTCATCAATCCCGCAGATCCCAGAAGCAAAGATTTCAATGCGGAAATTCGTAGGATAGTTAACGAACACAAAATGATCAAGTGGAAACAACACCTCGAGGCATGCAACCTCTCCGGCGGAGTCGGCAAATTATGGTCGAATGTCAAGGCCCTATCCAATCCGACCAAATACAATGACAAGGTCCCTATTGCATTCGGCGACAGCGTCAAATCGGACGCCAGGAAATGCACGAGCTTCTTTTGCCAGCTGTTCATAATGCATCCACCTGCGGATAGGACTAAGAGAAGAGTCATCGGACGTGCGCACAAACACAAACACTCCACTGCGCCTATTGCTGTCTCAGTCGCAGAGGTCAAGGAAGCCATAATGAAGGCCAAGCCCTCAAAATCCATCGGACCCGAGGGAATCGCCATGAAGATGATCAAACACCTAGGCCACGAGGGACAGTGTTATTTAGCGGCTCTTTTCAACGTCTCTTTAACTACTTTCGTCATACCTGAGATATGGAAACAGGCGATTGTAGTTCCCCTACTAAAACCAGGGAAGCCGGCAAGCCAAGGAGATTCTTATTGCCCGTTATCTCTACTTTCGCAGGTTGCGAAATTACTAGAGACAATTCTGCTCCCTTACTTTATTGCAAATCTGAAATTGGCAGATCACCAGCATGGTTTCCGCAAATCTCATTGCACGACATCCGCTTTGAACGCCATTTAATAACTGTTTGAATCAACACCCACCAAACCATAGGACGGTTCTTGTGGCACTTGACCTATCAAATGCATTCGACACGGTCAATCACGCCACACTCCTTCGAGATCTGGAAGAGACACCGCTCCCTGCCGGCCTTAAAAAGTGGACCGCTAATTACCTCAATGGTCGACAGGCATCAGTCAAATTCAGGAACAAGAAATCTAGGCCACGAAGAATAAAACAAGGGGTGCCGCAAGGTGGTGTTCTCTCTCCCCTTTTGTTTAATTTCTATATTTCGAGTCTTCTTGCTAAAACCAATTGGAGGAAATTGCAAGTCTGCCAAAACACCACCATCAGAACTGCCGCGGGATGTCTGCTTATGTCATCTGAGTCTCACCTCCATCAAGAGGCAAAATTGCTCAATGTTCAAGAGCACGCGGAACTCTTGAGTAGACAGTTCCTTCTGAACTTTCAACAAACAGTTACCTTTATATCTTCAATATTTTCGCCAAATATCTTTCGATAAATCAATTTTTGCCGTAGTAATAGTATAAAATTTTTTATGGAATAATCCACTATAAAAGGGGCGGGACCACTCCCATTGTCGAAAATTTATATTTATCGAATTTCTTCACTCAGGGACACTTTGAAAGTGAAGTAGAAATGATATTAAGCTATTTTACGCAAAAGTTATTTTCTATTAAATATATCTATGATCCTTTTCAAAATCTTTCGTATAAAAGTGGGCGTGGACTTTAACCGATGTCGCCCAGTTTTTTCCGGAACATTCCTTGAATCTCGTTTCGATATCTTGAACGGTTTTTGATTTATGATTAATAATATTTCTAAATTTGACTTAATCAAAAGTGGGCGGTGCCACTCCCAATTTCTTGAAAATTTATTTTATGGCTTGACGTTAATGTACTCACTAAATTTTATCCTTATGTGTATCATGTACTGAATAATCACTTTTTTTTGTATTTTCGAAAATATTCTATACATAAAAAGTGGGCGTGGCTATAATCCGATTTCGCCCATGTGCGTAGCACTACTAGGTATAAAAACAATTGTAACCGGTCGTTCACATACCGAGTGATATTTGCACCACCTACTTATGTACCTATAGCGTGGGCAATTTAGAAAAAGTTGCTTCAAAATCAAAGTTCTCAGCAACGGCAAAATTATTTACAAATATGAGAGAAGTGGGATACCGGCAACACTTTTAAAACAACTTATTGAAAACGAACAACATCACTTCATCGTTCTAAAAACCGTACAAGAAAAATTGTCCCAGGGCACGTTTTCATGGCAGAAAAGAAACACATACGCAAAATATTACTCTCTAATATATTCCGGCAAAAAAAAAGGCCCGCCATATGGACGCCAGATATTTAACACTCCTAACTCCAAGATTGTTACAAAAATATGATTAAAAATCAAAGTGTCCAAGTGATGATAACTGAATCCAAATGACGGGCCATTTTTTTCCGTGCGAAAACATGATCTGGAACAATTTTTTAGCATGGTTCTTTCGACAATTTCACAAATAACAAGCATTTTTTGGTGTTTTATTAGAAAATTTCAGTTGTGACCTATACCTTTTTATACGTATTCGAACAATTTGTCGAAATTTGGACGAGCTTAGCCAGGAAGACTTCATATTTTTTTGGTTTTATATATATTTTTAAATCGATAGGAAATAAGATTAAGATGAGATTTTCAAAGAGGAAAATAAACAAAATGTCTCTTAATAGAGCTGCATTTTTGTTCGACTTTTGCAATCTCGTGATCCCGGAACTAGTTGTTGTTGTTGTTATTAACTAGTCTTAGATATAACTAGATTACCTTGGCTGTAAGTAAATGAATTTTGTTTCAGAAGCTTGCGCTACTTTATTGGCGGTTAACCCTTTAAGCGATTCTGCCATCTAGAAATAATGCCTATAAAACATAGTCGCTGGGTTTCTATTCGGTGGTCTATGTTAATGTAAGTGCAAGTTGTTGAGTGCCATGTGAGACCATGGCAAAGCCACCCAGTCTCACAGGATAATGTTTGCGGTAAGGCTGTGCGCTGCTATAGTCGCTTAACATATGACATTCCCAAAACTATAATCATGAAATCCATAGTATTATGTAAAAAAATAAAATAATGGCTACTGGGACCCCATATTTTTGCTTGTACGGTGGCACATAACTTATACAGCGTGATTTTTTATTAAATGCGAGCGCAATTTGTGTACATATCCTTCTTCGAGTATCTAGACTGCCATTGGTGTTGTTCATAATTCAATTTCCTTACTAACGGATTAATGAAAGACCTGTTACTCTTTTACTATAACTATCACAGGAGTCAGCTTAGCAAGTGCTGTTCTGACGTTACCTTTTTGAGGGTATCGACAGCCTTATCGAAAATTGTGCTTGGGTCTTGTCTTATTCAATATAATCTAACTTAAACTTAATATAAATAGATTTATAATGAGCAGAAAATTTGTGCAGCACAAGTTATTCTTAAATTACTCTCTCAGATATCAAATCAACTCCAATGCACTCTCTTCCTCAAGGCTTCTACACATATGATTTTTGTTGGAACGATCAATCTTGTGCTTATTACACATACTACATAGGACAAACAGGAAGAAAAATAAGCACAAGATTCCGAGAGCATATCAGGGACTACAACAAAAAAACACGAAAACCCACCATAATACCAGAATCTAATTTCGCGGACCACATGTTCGAGAACAACTGCACCCCAGCTAACATAAAAACAACGGCTCGAATACTTCACGTACAAGGAAAACGCCGGCGGCTTAATGTACTTGAGAACATGGAGATATACAAGTTAAAAACATTTAACGGCAGGATCATAAACGAACAAACCAACACTATCTCTGACGAAATATTTGAACCCTTAAAACTAGTTTACATTAAAACAGCACAAGCCAGCAGGTACAGCAACCAAACACGTAACAATGAACAAGCAAAAACGAAATATGAACCAAACTGCAAAAATCACCGATTTCTACCTACATCAACCTACCGCTTAGCTAACAAGCGGTATGTCTACATACCTACAAAAACAACCCTTGGGACAGATAACAATTCGGACGTATCAATACCGCCCACACACACATGCATATTAACGTTACCTACCACGAACACATAGATAGACATTACCTGCCACAGCACCCACGGACTATAAAAACAACGCAGCGGATAGACACAGACCAGAACGAAACTAGGCATTGAAAATGGCAGAACGCCGAAACCGGTTTGTCACAAAACCAAACTTGACAAGGGATGACGGAAAATCGTTCCAACAAAAATCAGCTTACTACCCTGTCGGAAGATCAACACAACAAAATAAAATTCTACACATATCTTGCTAGCCCATGGCACCATATTCAGTTGTTTTTGTCAAAAATGATTTGACACACATAACTTTTTGCTGGCCATAAGATAGCATCTACATTTGTGTTAAAATATGTACGCATAAGTGGCTAGCGTCAGTTACGGTGCTGCACGCAAATGTTTCAGGCAAAGTCCTTTTTGGATAAATTTGGCAAAATGGCAAACGACAATATAAATCTTTGTGGTTAGCCTCACGTGGAGGTACTATCCATGTAACGCGCTGTAACTATCCATGTGTGTACACATGAGTATATACCCTACAGGGAACTAAGTAACTGGGAGAAAATTTCTGGCTAAGACCTATATAGTTTTAAATAACAAGTAAGGAAGTCCCAGGTGTAAAAAAACGGTTGTGGTAAATTTGGAAATTGTTGTGGAGTTATGACCTATAGAGGTTTTAAACTTTTTCTACTACCATGTGAACAATCTGGCGTCCGAAGTACTTAAGCGATTTTAATAAAATTTTCACAGTACATTCTTCGATTCACTGGTTACAATATAGGCTGCATATAATTTTGGAAAAGTTGGCGGTGCCACGCCGCCATGCTATATAAAATTTTAAGGTACAAGGTCCTCAACCGATCTTTGTGAAATTTTCACAGTACATTCTTGGATTCACTGGTTGCAGCATATATATAATTTTGGAAAACGTAGATAGCATAGATCAAGTTTTGTAATTTTATTTAACACCGTTCTGAAGATAACAATAATAGCTGAAATTCGACATTTCGTTCATTAATACCTGGACGGTGCCACGCTCATTTTCCAAAATTAAAAAAAAAAATCATTAATAAGATCATCAGGTTATTTTAACTACGAAATTCTAGCATTCTATCTGCATCAGTGAAGAAGATATAGCATGTTCCGTGGTCGTCCACCGATATCGCTTATTTTTAGTAAGCGTACTTTACACATTTATAGTAAACCTCATACCAAGTTTCATAATTCTACTTTACACAGTTATGAAGTTATTGACAGTCGAATTTAAAAATTGCTTTCCAAAATTTTACAAAAATCGTATAAAGAATAAGAAAATTGAGGTAACTGAAAAATTTTATCATTCTACCTGTATCTCTCTCTATGGCGCGATATACAACAGGTATATCATCATAAACCTCCTAAGAGATTTTTGCGCCAAGCTTCTCTTCCAATTTGTGGTGTGCCGATTTGAATTTTCCCTACAAATTGGTGGGACCTACAGTTTTTTGCCGACTCCGAACGGCATCTACAAAGGAGACGAATTTTTGCTGAGAAGCCTGTCATGGCAGAAATACACTCGGAGAGTTTGCCAAACCACTGCCGAGGGGCGATCCCGTTTTGAAAAACTTTTTTCAAATCACTTTTGATGTTACCTGTACCAGGGCTTGAACCATGGACCTTCGTTGTGGTAGGCCGGCAACACTACCTTCACACCACGGCGGCTACCTGTATCAGTCAATGAAATATGAGCAGTTCAGTATTTCTACCTCCTTTTTAGGTAACTTTTATGAAAAAGTAGGCGTGATCGAAAAGCGGGTTCGCTTATTTTCTGTGGGTGTATGTACCACAATCATAGTATAAATCCTACCGAATTTCGTTGTTCTAGCATAAACGGTTCTGTAGTTATTAACAGTCGAAGTTTGAAATTTTTTTCAGATATGTGGGCGGTGCCACGCCTCTTTTCCAAAAATTTGGTAAAATCGTCAATAAGACGATCAACTAAATAAATTTGTTAAATTTTATTATTGTAGCTGCCTTTACTATCGAATTATCTCATTTTAAACGTTTTTCGGAATTTTCGATATCGAAAAAAGGGGCGTGGTTATGGTTCGATTTCGCCCATTTTAAATAGCAAACTACCTTGCCCAGAGAGAAACCAGTGTGTCAAATTTAATTTAAATATCATTATTTTTATTCAAGTTATCGTGTCCACGGGCATCTCTCAGTGGATTCCTGTGCTCATTCTAAGAACTTTGATGTATGGAACTATCTAAATTATTTTGTACCGTTACACCGTTATATGACCAAAACTATAATACTCTGGGTACTAGTGCACGCTGGGTATAAAAACTAGTTCGGTGGCAACTAGATTCTCACTAGTTAAAAACTTTTAGTTGAGCCACCATCACAAGGCATTTTGGATGGTGTTTAAAAATCAGAAATTACCTGACCGTTGAATTTACTTCGACTCGCCATTAGTAAAGGACCATAAATGTTTCGGATGACTTTTCTGTCAAATACTCAATTGACCATCTCATCTTCTTGCGACACTGACCATGATTCTGAGACATTCATCTGTACAGGCGTGATGAGAGACTTGTAGAGCGTGTTCTTTTTTGATCAATGGAGTACTTTACTTCTCAGTTGCCTACTAAGTCTAAATTAGCACTTGTTGGCAAGAGTAATTCCCCCTTTAATTTCTGGACTAACGTTATTTTCAGTATTGATGCTGGTTTCCGAGTAGACCATGTTGCTAACAATTTGAAATTTGTAACTATAAACAGTAACGTGGCTGCCAAGGCACAGGTGCGCCAATTCTTTATTTGATGGCAAAATCTTGTCATAGACTGTACCAGTGCGGTTTCAACTTCTCCAGCATAAAGTTGAAGAAATCGTATGAATGGAAGTCGCGATCGGATAGGTCCTTCCTAAGTCGGACTGAGCTGTTGGTGTTGATCATTTGGCATATCCATATAAGCTTTTGCAGGGAGGCCAAAGTGAGGCATGGCAGCATACAAGCAACTTCTTTTCACTCTGTCAAGCGCCCTTTAAGTCGACAAAGGCTGCGTGCGTGTCGATTATCTTATCATTGGTTTTCTCCACGATTCGGAGTGTCGTGAAGATCTGGTCGATGTAGCCCTTGGCAGGTCTGAAGCCACAATGATAAGGTTCACAATTGGATAGATAGAATTTTATATGCGGTCTTAAATAGACGTGGGTCAGCGGTAATTAATGCTGTCAGCGGGATCGCCTTTATTGTGGCCTGGGAAGAGCAAACTGCGGGCAGGCTGTACTTTCTCCCTTCATCACAGTCGGATGGTGGGATTTTTTACCATCATCAGGGATTAGGCTATATGGTTCATAATCCAGCTCGCAATGTATGGTCTGCACATCAGTTACCAGGTCACCATTATTGTTCCTGCAGGACAATTGCCACCCTTTGCCTGAATGGCTGGTCCTTGTGATGATCATAATACGAGCCACGGCGATATCAATCAACCCAGTCCCTTTGGGAAATGTTATATCATTCAGACTAAATGTTCCGGTTGCAAGTCTTAGTATCATGTTGGAGGCAGCGATCATATGTATGTCTAGTTTATCATTGAAGTAGTGCTTATCTAAGCTGTTCGTCGCTTCAGTCGCCGCGTATTCGCAGATAGATTTTATGTTGGAGACCCTCACTTTGATGCGGATCGCAGCGAGATACCTCTCCATGGGAATGAACGCTTGTACTTGGCGGTGCAGTCTCTTTCCCACCACGAATCCAACACCACGACTTCGTTTGTCTTACTTCCTTGCTGGCCACTGTAGTAGACGTCACAAGATCCAACAGTGTTTATTCCTCGTCCCGTCCAACGCATTTCCTGTAGAGCGGTGATGTCAACCTTTGAGGCGACAACAACAGCAACCAGCCGGACAGCGGTACACTCCCTTAAAGGTTAATGCTATGTGAATATAAAAAGGAAATGACGTGCAACTTGATCACCTTCCTCTCTCCTCTCATTAACAACCTTCTTCTTCTTTACGGAAGGAGGGTCTGAGAGTCTGGACTGGTCATACCAAGTCGGCCCCGCGACAGTCGAGCAGGTTTTGCAAGGGAGTACCGGAGCGTACCGCATTTCTATCCGGTGAAGGACTGTCACTTTCGACAACACTCTCCAAAACCTCCATCGTGTGTTTTTGCAGCTAAAAACAACAACAACTAGTTCGGAACTATAGAAAAGATATAGTAGTTGGTAACCTTCCACTGTCTTGGACATGGCCATGTTGAATTCGGCAGTTGAGTGCTTTTAAACAGGCTAGAGAACGCCCAGTGGTTGAAATTCAACCACAAAAGTTTATTTTATTTTAATTATTTGCTATTCCTTTCATTCGCTATTTTTCCCTTCCTTTCTTCGCCCATCCTTTCCTAACATATCTTTAATTTCTTCTTCTCTCTACAGTCTATAATTTTAATTTATTTTATTTTTTCCTTTCCTTTGCTTTCCGTTTCTGTCCTTTCCTCTCCTTTCCTTTCCTCTACTTGCCTTTCCTGTCCTTCCCTTCACTTTCTTTTAATAAACTTAGTTTTATTCTATTTTATTTTATATTATTTCAATTTACACAAACCCATCCACAAAAACAAGAGCAAAACAAACTCCGGTGGTAACCACTCTTTATGAATAATCATTTATTTTGTTTTTGTAAACACTGTTTGTACAAGGTGGCGCAAAAGTAAGCTTCCGATGTTCAGCATATCGGCTGTGGCACGTGCAGTGTGTGCTGTTGCACCGTCTTGTTGGAACCACATGTTTTCCAATCCCAATTCATCAAGTTGCGGCAAAAAGAACTCGTTGATCATTGCTCTGTAGCGCTCACCATTCACAGTAACCGTTTGGCCCCGACCGATTATTGGTCAAATAAATAGTCAGCAATATTCCGCGTTCTGGAGCAGTGTAGCGTAACATTGTGTATTAACGTGTATTTCGCATGTGTTTACTACACAAATGTCAAAACAGAACTGACTTTAGGGGCCAATCGCAAAATTTATAGCATTTTCTGATAGGAGTATTACTTTTGCGCCACCGTGTAGGTATCATCAATTAAGTTCATATATTTGCTCATATTTTACATTGCTTGTTCAATGCCTCCAACAAATCTACTTTTCGTGCTCTCAGGAGAGCTGCTGACAATGGGCATCGTAGCTCGAGATCAATACGAAAACAACAAGTAAATCAAAAATGCATGGCACGTTTACTCACACAACAAGGCTCTATAGTGTGCATACATGTTTGTCAATTGTGTTGGTGTCATTTTTAAACTAATTCTTCTATATTATAATAATTTTTTTTTTAGCTTTTTTGATTGGCGGTACTGCAGTTTGGCCATACCTATCCATACATATATAATTGCTAACCTTAAATGTACAGTTTGACCATTAAGTGGGACAATTTCCCCCAACTTGTGCATTTATATTATAGATTTAGAACGAATTAGTATTGGTTCCGAATGCTCTATAAGCACAATACTTCAGAACTGTGGACGTTCCCCACAGGGTATAAACATTTTTGGTATATCTGTATATCTCTATAAATTCGTTGGTATTTTGCCATTATTCGCTTGAGTTGTGGTCTCTTCTGCGGGTGCCAAAGAGCTGAGCTGTTGTGCGGACTATTAAAAATGCACTCAGACTGAGAGGACGTTGGACTTTGCTGTACCCCATTAACTTTGACTTATGTATATATTTATATAAGTACATACATGTATGTATATGTGGTATACATGTTGTTTTGTTGCAGCCACATACATATAAGTTTATATTTTTTTTGTATGGAACTTATGCAACCCATTTAAACTTTCGCACACTTTGTTTACTTCTAAGGCAATTGTTTTTGTTAAGTCCTAAAGTATGTTTGTCTTTATAATGGACGTGCGTCAAATAGCGAGGAGGGTTTCTACATATCCGCACACGTACTCACCTCAGGATAAGTGCTGTTCGTTTACATTCACTTGTAGTTGCTTATTTATAGCGCGCAGATGTTGACAAAAAAGATTCATATCAAATTGCAGTTTTGCACTGACTCTCGGACTCTTTAATGTTATTGTGAGAGTGCGGGGTTACTGACACAGAGATGGTATTTTATAGTATCACAGTTTTTAGCTCTTATAAGGAGTCGTATTGTGGTAATGGTCTAAATGGTCTAACTTCTGCTTCAATTGCTGAAATTGCACACATCCGTCTGCTACAACAAGAATTGGCTAGCGGAGCCAGAAGTTCGAAGAAACTTTATCAGGTGTTTGTTTCTAATTTTTCCATATTTTCTATTTATAGTTCAACCATTAAAAATATTATTATATTTTATTTCACTTTACTATTTTATTTTAGTTTATTTACTTTAATTTAATTTTATTTTATTTTATTTTGCTTTATTATATTTTAATATAATTTAATGTTTTTCCCTTTTTTTATTTTATTAAATTTTTTATGTCTTACTTTATTTTATTTATATTTAATATTTATTTTATTTCATTTTATGTTATTTAATTGAATTTTATTTTATTTAATTTAATTTTATTTTATTTTATTTAATTTTTTTTTTTTTTTTTTTTTTTTTGTGTTCGTGGGAGGAGGAAATGCTTTATGCACTAACCGGGTTTGAGCCCTCGTTACTAGATTCTCTAGCAGCGGAACTCTCCGAGTGTGGGACTCCTTCTTATCTTGAAGTATACCGCACTAAAACCTAACCTCCCACGGCCCGCGCATTCTTCCTTACCTGGGACCGCGCTTAGCATTACTTCAGGTAAGGAAGCGCGTTACGTGAGCTCTATGGCTACTCTCACGCTAACTGGCTAGACAACCGTCTTCCCGTTTCGCAAGGAGGACATTCCTCGCGTATCGTCTGACTATGTGCCATCTAACGTTTTCGCAGGTCATCTTGCGAATGACACTGCCCGGGGAAAGTTCGCCAATTGGCTCTTCCACCCGCCTTCTTTCTTCTGCAAATTGCTCGCATTCGAAGAAGGTGTGGCGTACGTCGTCTATGGCTCCGCAGTAGGTGCAGTTCGGGGTTTGAACTTTGCCCATTCTATGGAGATATTCACGGAAATAACCGTGTCCGGTTAAGAACTGGGTCAGGTAGAAGTCGACTTCTCCATGAGGTCGGTTCAGCCAAGGTTCTAGTTCGGGGATTAATACCCTGGTCCACCTTCCAGCAGCACTGCTGCTCCATTGTAGTTGCCACCGCCGGATCGAATCACCACGCGCCTGCGTTGCAGCAACGTCTCTACGTACCTCTGCACGAGTGTCGTAAGTCATTTTTCTTTCCTCAGCGAGGAGATATATCGGTATAGTCCCCGCGATGACCAGAACAGCATCTGCGGAGACCGTGCGGTATGCTGAGGCGATTCTCAGGGCCCCTCTACGTTGGACTGCGGTAATAGCGGCCCGATACTTCCCAAATTTCATTGCGTCCGCCCAGACTTCTGCACCGTACAACAGTATAGAATCTGAGGCGGACGCCAGCAGCTTTCTTATGCATGGCTTTGGTCCACCTGTATTTGCCATTAGCCGACTCAGACTTGCGATGGTCTTCACAGCCTTCTCGCAGGAGCTTCTTAGATGCTCCGAGAAGGTCAGCTTGTTGTCCAATTTCACCCCTAGATATTTCGTAGAGCGGCGCGTCTCTATCTGTTGATCCCCAACATTCATGTTGGTGATTGTGGGAATCCTTCTTTTCGTTAGTATCACGATCTCTGTCTTGGCTGTAGCCAGTTGGAGGCCGTGATTATTCATCCACTCGTCTACACTGCGCATCACTTGGTTCAGTTTAAGCTGTGCCAGGTCGCAGTTTCGTGCTGTTATCACCGCAGCCACGTCGTCTGCAAAAGCAACTAGAAAAGTGCTTTCTGGCATCTACATTCGAAGGAGACTGTCATAGGTAGCATTCAAAAGATCAGGGCCGAGCACCGACCCTTGTGCTGCCCCGCTTGTTAGCTTCACCTTTCTTTGGCCTTGCGTCGTTTCATAGATTAGCCAACGGTCTCTTAAGTAGTCCCTCAATATATCTAACAAGTATATCGGGACCTTAAAGGAGCGTTCTAATGCATCAAGCATGTCTTCCCACCTGGCAGAGTTAAAAGCGTTTTTAACATCTAACGTCACCAATAGTACCACCGGCCTTGCTTGATGGCTTGCCGTCTCGGCCTTCCGGACTGCCTCTACGACTTCTGCTATGGCGTCTATTGTGGAGTGCCCTCTCCGAAAGCCATGTTGCCGGTGGGAGAGTCCACCCTCGTCTTCTATGGCTGCTGTTAGACGTTGCTTTATAAGGCTCTCCATCATTTTTCCCGCTGTGTCGAGCATACATAGTGGGCGAAAGGATGATGGAGAGCTTGGGTCCCCTTTGCCTTTCGGTATGAGGACGAGCCGTGCTGTCTTCCATCTGGCGGGGAAGACACCTGCTTCTAGACATTTGTTATACATGTGTAACAAGAGCTCTGGACAACTATTAGCAGTTAATCTGATTGCCTCCGCAGGTATTCCATCGGGTCCTGGGGCTTTACCAGCCCTCATGCTACGCAGGGCTCTTTCTAGCTCTTCTTCATTGAAAGGTACCACGTTGCGGTCATCTCGTGCTGCATGTTCCTCTTCTCTAGTAAGTTGCGTGAGGAATAGCGCTTCCACGATGTTCTTCATGTCATCTTCGTCCATCGTCTGATTTGGTGGTCGAAGTTTCTTGTCTGGTCTTGATCCACTTCCTTACAGAGCTCTTTCCAGCATCTTAGTTTGCTTGCTTTTATGGCGGCGCCGAGAGCCTTTTTCGCCCCCTTGTACGCCTCCGCCCTTTCAAGAGCCTCGGATCTGCCACGTGAGAGCGTCGCCAGTCTTCGCATTCTGTGACATGTTTTCCGGAGTTCCGCGATTTCGCTATTCCACCAATATACCTGCTTCTTGCCTCGCCACGTTCCTATTCGTGGCATAGAGACGTTGCAAGCATGGCGCATGCATTGCATGGTTTCTTAAACCGCCGCATGTGGCGTATTGGTGCCGTCGGTTATCCGTCTGGCTTTCGCCAGCACTGTTCCGGTGAACCTGGTGGCGTCAACTTTAGCTGCATCCCATCTACGGGTTTTGTATGATGCGTTCGCTGCCGGTCTCTGACCAGGATGGTCGAGTTGGAAGATGATGTAGTTGTGGTCGCTGCCAGTAAGGTCCTCCATCACTCTCCACCCAACCGCGTTTGGAAAGAGTCTCTCCGAGACGAGCATTATGTCGGGGATCGAGTACCCAAAGCCCGGGCGCCTGTATGTTGTGGTCGTGCCCGTATTCAGTACGACCACACCGAGTCGGGCTGCCATTTCCAGAATTAGTTTTCCCCTGGTATTAGTTTGAGGCAGGCCCCATTCTATTGCTCTAGCGTTGAAGTCTCCAGCGATGACCAGGTTGCCCGTTTGGTCCCGTAGGTCGTCTTCTAATAGCTCCAGCTTTTCTTTGAACCTCTGAATGGGGTCATTTGGTGACAGGTAGCAGCTAACAAGAGTTGTTCGCGCTACAGTTACACGGACGTAGCCATGCCCGGCAGCACGATTAGTAACATTGGTATTGGCGTCCACTATCCAGATAGCAGCAGCGCCAGATTCGTCAATGTACCAGCTGTCTCTGGCCTTGTAAGGTTCGCTGATGATTGCATAGTTTATTTGGTGATCAAGCACCAGTTGGTCTAGCAGTTCATCAGCTAACCTGCATCGATTCAGATTTCCTTGAATCACGCTGGTCATTGGGGCGACAGTTTGGCTTTCGCCGAAGCAAGTGCTTCTCTAAACGTGCTACATGCTCCAGACCCGGGAAGATGATCGAGGTTTCCCGTGGTGCAAAGGTAGCATTTTGCCTTTTCAGTGCAGGATGAGGATTTGTGGCCAGAGTTCCCACACTTCCAGCACGCGTCCCTCCTGTCGGGCCAATTGCAGCCAGCCTGTCGGTGTCCGTAGCCGAGACACCTGAAGCAGCGTTGCACTTCCGCACGCTGTCTGATCCTACATTGGATCCAGCCGATGGGAATTTTTCCTTTTTTGAGCAGTTGGCTTCCGGGACCTTCGTCCACTTCGACAACAGCCTTCTTTTGCTCTCTCTGATTTACGGCGAAAAGAGAGATACGGATTTGGCCTGAGCTTTCTCCGATCTCTCTTCGAACGGCCTCTTCTATTTCCTCAGACGTTGTGAGACAGTCCATGCCCAATACCTCTAGCTTTATACGCTTAGAGATTTGTTGTGCATCGCCAACTTCTCCTACCGCGCTACCAATGGCTTCTCTAAAGGCCGGTTGGTCGTTGCACTGCGCCGTTTCTATTAGTACGCTACCAGCCTTGGTCTTGCGCACTGACCGTATCACCGTTCCGGATTCGGCAGGCCGGAGCTGACCTCGGATTGCCCCTAGAACTTCGGCGTAGGTTTTGCCTTCGGCCGGTTTCACCAGAAACGTTACGGCTCTGCTGTTCCTCTTGTTCTTTTTGACTGCCTTCGGGGCTTGAGCAGGCGGCTTCTTTTTTGCTTTAGGACGCTCTTGCCGTCTCCGACCTACTACTTTGGACCAAGCCTCTTCGGAATGGGTATTCTCCGATTCCTCGTCCCTTTTCTTCTTGGCTTCCGAGTCTATGAGCTGAGGGTCGGAGTTAGTCCGAGCCCTCTTATTTGATGGGCCCGGTTCGTCCCCCTCTTCTTTATTTGGGCTCAATGAGCTCATATAGCTCAGCACCTCTTCGAGGAGAGCCATTCCGTTCTTTATGTCCATGGACACGGTCTTCTGTCTCTGTGCGGCTGTTTGCATTGTACGCAGCACCGTTAGCGCATGGTCCAAGCACTGGCCTTGGGTTTTCCCCTTAAGGCTAAAAAGTGTCATTGCGCTTTTTAAGGGGGTTGCCTTCTTGTGGGTGGGATCTAGCTTCCCGCCGGTAGCAGTGGGTGTTGACTGGCCGGGCGTTTTGGTGCCGAATCCCACTGGTGTGTTTCGTGCCGGTCCAGAGCCTCGCGAAGGCATAACTGGAGTGGCCACTCTAGCCGGCGTTTTTAGAACCGGCGATCTTAGCAGTTTACTGCTTTTTCTGAATGCGACCTCGTCGCCGCTTTCGTTCTCCATTCTTTCTTCGTTGTTTTGATTTGGTTTATTCATTTCTTTTGGGTCTCCGCTTCAAGCCGCTATCTCAGCACGATGTGCAGTCGCCGTTATTGATTCCCGTGGTTATCTATGCGCTTGCAGGGAGGCCACGCTAGGGTTGACACAGGTCCTTATGAGAGTCTGTGTTCAGTGCCAGAATCCGGCATTAGTCAGGAGTTGTCTCAACTGAGCCTGCACCACCAACTTAATGACGACGTGCTTCGAACGTACTGGAAGACCTGCTAGGGTTTTAACGAGACGGAGACGATGCCGATATTAACCTACCAGCCATTTCGCCAAGGTGTCACCCTTGGTTACTGAGGTGGCAGACTACCGGCCTCGCCAGCCCGTAACATACTTTTCCTAATCATGTTTCCAGTTTCGGGCTTCAGGATCTTACTGGACTCAATCCTGAGGATGCTTAGTTAGAGTTTAAGGGCCGCATCCACTCGCCCTTTATTCGTTTTGGTTCGCCCTGAGTATTTCATTTCCTCAGTGCCACCCATTTCTGGGAAGCGTTCCTCTATCCACCACCCGAGGAGGCGTCCGGTAGGGGAACCGATAATTAATTTAATTTAATTTAATTTAATTTAATTTAATTTAATTTAATTTAATTTAATTTAATTTAATTTAATTTAATTTAATATAATTTAATTTAATTTAATTTGATTTTATTTTATTTTATTCTA